>OY757935.1:78831099-79008599 GCA_963585895.1 Sepioteuthis lessoniana
TGACACATCATTACTCTGAACGTGATCAAGAAAAGAATTGGCGTGAAATTCATGTGCCAAGTCTGTGTACAAGATTGAAAAAATGAATCGTTTATTCTTTGATGTTAATTTGAATTAGATGACAAGATTATAACATCATTTTAAAAGTTCAAACAACTAAATTGTAAACTAATAACTCGTACTTGATACACACACACACACACACACACACACACACACACACACACACACACACACACACACACACACATATATATATATATATATCATTAAGTCGCACTGCTTGCACAGATTTCCCTGAATCTCTCTCTTTATCAGTCCCTATCGTCCATCGCCCCCGGCAGGTCTTCTAAACTACATCCTGTGTCCGCGTAGAGTTATTGTAGGTAAGTTATTGCTGGTCGATCAACACTGGCACGTCCATGTGTAGAGGTCCATAGGAGAGTGTCTCTTATGAGTTTGTCCTTGCTTTTCCAGCAGTGTACTGCATGTTTTGTTTGTCTTACTTGGATGGTTTATGTGATAGGAGGTAATTGACCGTACAACTCTTGTTTCGAGGAGTGCTTCTTCCAGGGTTTGTTCAATATAACTCATAGCATTTCTGTGTGATAGGCTATCGATTGCAGTTCATGCCTTCGCTAGACGTATATTGAAACCACTTTCAGTTAATGAGACGCTGCTGCCGAGGTACGTGAATTTATCTACTAGTTTCAGAAAACCACCCTTTAGGGTGGAGATGGCTCCTTTTTGTACTCCGTTTTGTTTGCTTTCACGTGGATGCTTCCTGTTGCCTGCTTCAGGCTATGCAGCAAGAATTCGTCTTGGGTAGGTGCATTTACAAGAAGCGCTATGTCATTTGCATCATCTGTATCAGTTTCTGCTGGATATCGTTTAGTTCGTGTCTTTTTTAGTATAAAGCCATTTTCTTCAATTATATCTATCGACTTTCTAAATTCGTAATCTAGGAAGATTATGAACAGATATGAAGCTTATGTATCTCCTTGCAGAACACCAACAATAATATTAAAATCTGTGTCTCTATCCGTTTAGAGAGACTTGATTTTCGTGTTTATATAGAGCATTATTATTGGTATAAAAGTTTCTTTGTGAAGACCATATGCTCAATCTTTCCGCTATTGTTTATATATATATAACAGTTTTATTCATAAAAATTGAATTTTGACTTCTATCAAAAATGTGTGTCATCTCTAATTAAGGACATATACATCATCTTATTTTATGCATATTTTGATTTTGTATGTATTTTATACATTCATATATATCTATATATATTCTAAATAATATTTGATTAAAAGTTTTTAAACGTTTAACATTTTCAGAAACCATTTTCTATATCAAAATTATATGTTCATTACAACTCGTCGCATAAAATAAAAACCTATTGAAACTGTGGCATGTAAACAATATCGTTGCAATGAGTGATATTTTTCTTCAAGCAATCAACCAACGATGGATAAAGTTCCTGTATCGTCATGTGAAATTGAGGCTGGTTGCTGTTTCTTATTTCCTCTTCCACAACTCAGAGGAGAAAACCATATATTCCTTTTCATTTATTATGATTTTCTTTGATAGAAACTTTTAATTTCCTTCCTTTTTATTTCTCTGTTTTCATTCGATTCTTTTCTACTTTCATAGTTTTTGATTTCCTTCCTTTCCCTATAAAATAAAATAAAATGTTCTTGGAGATGACTAAGTAGAATTCCTTAACATCGGAGACGTTATTTTATTATAGCTGAAAAGAAAAGAGAAAACGAAAAAGACAAAAAAACAAAAACAAACATCGACAGTTACAGACTGTAATGAAGGGGGAATTAAAAGAAAAATTGAAATGTTAGAAAATCAAATAAAATTTATAAAAACAAAATGAATACTTAAATGATTCTGTGAAACGGGGAGACATAAAATTTAAATTAAGAATTTTAATGTCTTTCAGGTCTTTTAAAAACAAATAGTAGTATAATCTTTTTATTCATTTTAGATTTTAAACAGAGCATTTTAAAACATTCATTTTTAAGGAAGGGAATGCATATTTATAAATTGTAAGTATAAAATCACGTTTTATTTAAGAAATATAATGTTTATTGCTGGGAATGCCTCTTAATAAAATAATCAACTCCGATTTGTTCTACTTAAAATTTCAAATATGGATTTATTTACTTTAACATCAGTTAGCATATCTATGTGTTTATTAAGTATATTAGCGAGATAATCAAGTTTTTCTTTTAGCTTCACAAAATCAAGATAAATATAGTTAGTACCGAATCTTTATGCTGTAGCGAAATGTTGAAATTAGAAAGAACAAGCTGATAAAAAAGAAGCTAAGAAAAGCACTAAAAAGATTTTCATTTCCATTATACGATTTTGAATTTCAAATCAAAACACAAGGTCTATACAATCTTAAAGACGGTATTTAATTGTTACGATAAAGTTAATGTATTATAAATTTTTGACGTTTTTATTGACACATGTCACTTTGTCAAAAGTGAATAGGGTGTCTAAAATTTACGTTTTAATAATAGTGTCTTTATGAAATCAACAAATATCTGGGATTGTGACTTGAGACAAAAAGATTAAATTTTGCGGGCAAGTCTAGCGTTGCTGAAGCGGTTAAAAGATCACAGTTTGTTTTGGTTACTCAAATACCCATCAACTGATAACAATGGATCACAATACAAAACATTAGGATGGAGTTATTTATATAATTATGAGTCCAGAATTTTCCTCCCAACACTGTGTGATAAAGAAAAATAGTAATAGAACAATAATGAGATAATATTTTTATTGCACAAGTGAAGGGAAAGGTTTTTTAAATATTGAAAAAGTGCCCCCTCTCTCTCTCTCTCTCTCTCTCTCTCTCTCTCTCTCTCTCTCTCTCTCTCTCTCTCTCTTTCTTCTTTATTCAGTTTCCATCTAAATTTCTAGCTATTTTCTTTCTTCCCCCAATTTTCTTCCTTTGCTCACTTTGCCATTCAATAGCCACTTTTTCTTTTTCCATTTTGTATCAAGTTTTTGTCTTTCATATTCCTAATTTCCTTCCCATTTTTCCATTCCTCCCTTAATTTCTCTTTAAAATTGTTTTCTTTCTTTTATTTTAACCTGGAAGTGTATTATCTTCTTCCTTATGCAAAACTGTTTATACACCAACGCATCATCAACCAAAATGCCGCTTTATAATACAATTGTCTGCTCTAATAAACACCTTCTGGTGAATGAGTCTTTGATAAGCACCTCTAATTCATAAAACAATTTTAAAAACCCGCTACGAGAAACTTGAGTTGATTTCCATTACAAGACATATTGGCTCCTTCTTTTTAAAAGATCAAACTGGATTCCACAACTTTTAAAGATTTTATATTTCTCTCTACCAAATTGTTACATCTTAGCCATTTTACCCAGAACCAGAAATGTAAATTATAACTATTTTTTCAAACATGTTCATTTTATTTCTTCCATTTTTTCTTGTCACGATCGGAGAAAAATCAATGGAAAGTGTTTTTTTTTTAAATTTCTTTTCGGTTCTTCTTACTTTTGAACGACTGAGATTTTCCGTTGCAGCGAGTAAAATTGCATAATTTTCACGGAGTTCAGAAATGAGTTTAACAACATATCATCCAATGAGAATTGCACATTTTCTTGATCAAATCCACCAAGTTTGACTTAAACAAGATCACCAAGTTTGACTTAAACAAGATTTTTAATAACTTCATACATTGTAATATAAAAAACATAAAAAGTTAAACAGCTGGCTCAAATTTGATGAATTTGTCTTGCTTACTACCACTGAGGAGGAATTGTGGTTGGTTTAATATTTTTCTTCAGCAGATTAAAAGCAAGAACAATTCCCAACGAATTAATGACAAAATATTTTATCGTCTGTTCAAACTCAATCGATGTATATAATAATAACATGAGATACACTGAAATCTTCGTACGTATGTGTAAGAAAGATGCAAGTTTTCGGTAAAGATTTACATATTTAAGAAGTGTATTGTTCTATGGTCTTGTGTACAATGCGATACGAAGTTTAATGGGACCAGAATCAGGTTTGTTTCCAGACATATCACACGTTGTAAGAAAAGGGGGACTCTTGTGCGCTTGCGTCTATGAACAGGTTTGACAACGCCACCAAGTAGTCATTTAGTAGAATTCTTTGGCAGACAAAGAAGGTAATGACCTTTTATCTTTTATATCTCCAGGCTGCTGTTGCCATAATGTATGTATTAAAATATACTGCACTTCATCCAAATGTCTCTCCTCGGAGGATACGAAACACATCTCGTCGTCATTTTTAGCTTATCCATGACATAGTGACCCTCATCCACAGTGTATTTAAAAGTTAAACATCCGTCTCGAGAGACCCGTATCCTTTCTGTTTTCCTCTTAACAAACACCAGAAAAACGTAAAAATTTGGATAAATTATTGCAGTTTCATCTCTACTTCATCACTAACATTTTGTCAGTAAATTATTTTAACAAATCTTTCAACTGAATAATTGAAAATATTGAATCACTACATGCAATTGAGTCTACAATTATATTTTCCGATATTATATTGTGCACTTTGATGCGTTTTCTATTTCAGTATTATTTCTTAATTGAAATGAAATATCTCCATATGTCTTTCATTTGTTTTCTTTTTTCATGTCGTTCCTATCACATATCACTAAGGTAAAATTAACAGCTTAGGTTTGATTTGATTTGGTTGCTTGAGTTTTATGGCATATCAACCTTTGTAGGTTACTTAACGCTAAATCCATTTTTATGTAAATAGTTCTATTTCAAACAATTCAGTTTAGGAAAAGTACGCAGTTTAAATATAAGTACCGTTTAATTGGGAAAAACATTTCTATTTCTAGCTGTTCAGTTTTGTCAAACAGTTCTAATTCAGCTAATTCGGTTTAGTATAAGTTCAGATTTTGTTCACACACAGCTAAATGTCAAAACAGTTCTATATTAAACAAATCAGTTTAGTGTAACTACAATTTCAATGCTAAAAAACAGTTCCATTTCAAATAATTCAGTTTAGCATAAGCACGCATTTTAAATGTAAGTACGGTTTAATTGTCAAAAACATTTCTATTTCAAGCTATTCAGTTTAGTCAAACAATTCAGTTTAGCATAAGTATACCGTTAGTTCTATTTAACCCATAGATAGGGCCCTATCAGTTGCTACCACGCCGGGTCAGAGTGGACCTGGGAGCAATGGCAAGAAAGGGGTACTTCGCGTTCCCCAAAGCTCCAGCATTACTGGAACCTCACCATCAGAATGTTTAATGTCATATCAGGACACTTGTTGGGGTGGGGGGTCTTACTTGCAGTCGGTGTATTCTACAGCCCCAGCCGACTGGGAAAAACAGCTTAGGTAATATACACTTTCGAAAAGAAGAAAAAAAATTCGATTTCGAATTCCATGGCTAAAAATTATGCATTTTTGTAATGATTTTTCGATTCATTTTTTCCTTTTGTGGCTTTTTTACTGGAGATCAAGTGACATCAAATCTCTTTAATTCTGCAACATTTTCTCAAGCATTCCAGCTGAATGTTTGCCTTCGTTTCTTCCTCGAATAACAAATTCTTCCAAACACTTAGCAGTACTCTCCCTGATTCCTCCATGAGTTCCGAGCAGCTATTAATATTGTTAAACAAATCTTGGGAACAATTATTAGTTATAAATATTTCGTATTTCCTTCATCATACTCATCTCAATTTAAAGTAAAACTATATTGATAGACGAAGAATTTATAGCCAACATTTCTTATGTCTGAATAAGAGTGCCACTTTCACTTTCACTTTCACTTTATTCACATGAGAAAAATACTTTAAAGTTTATTTTGAAGGTTAATTTACTATTCCTTCAGAAGTTTAAGAATTATGTTTACATGAGACGAACTGCTTGATCGAAGGTTGATTTTTTTAATGTAAAACTGTTTTCTTGACTTTCTGTGCGTAAAATTGACGGAAAAGAATCGCATGTATTGATGTCTGAAGTAATGTACATTGGTATTTGTTTATTAGAACACATTTCTGAAGTAATTAATGTACATTATTATATGTTTATTAGAACATATATCAAATGTTGCCCGTCAATATGGATGGTGATGCCCTAATTTTGCATAGATGGACAATAGTTTGCATCTAAGGTTGGTTCCCACAGCCTTTTAATTTTATGCACATTACACCAGCCCCACTTACTTACTAACACACACACACACACACACACACACACACATATATATATATATATATATATCTTTCTTTAAGAAAAAGATGGAATTACTCCCAACTCCAGTTTAACTGAACCGAATAACACACACACACACACACACACACACACACACACACACATATATATATATATATATATATATATATATATATATTGCTCTTCATTTTGCATTTTGCATTTTTCAGTGAAATGAAAATACTGCTTAGATTATAATTTCCTTCTTACCGTGATAATTTTCAGTTTCAAGCAATTTTACTTCGGGTACAATTCTAACGTCAAAGAAAAATCAAAAAAGTTATTGTTGATTCTATTTTTATCAATTACATATTCATTCATTCAAACGATCACGTTGTGTTTGATTTCTTGTAATTAACGCTTAAATAACGATTAGTTATTCCTTTTACCAATGGCGTCTCTTTTTTGTATTGGCTGAGGTGGCAATGTCACGTTGAATCTTTAGTATGTGCCTAATCAAGTTCTAAGGAAACCATCCATGTGTCAATATTTTTCTTATTTTTCCTTAGTTTTACAAATACCCTTTTAAACGAAGCTTTGTTCAATTTTAATACTTTACCTCAACAGATTTTTAGTATCCTTAAAGAATTTTCAGCTCTTTTTCATTTTCAATCTTAAGAAAAACTTTATTTTCATGTCCCTTTTTCGTTTCCTTATTTCCCTTTATATTTCAATGCTGCATTAATTGTAAAAAAAAAGTAATTAGTTTTTCGTTTTTCTTCTAACATTTCCCTTAGAAAAATTTAATCAGTTATTTGAACTTACTCATTCTTTGAGTGTCATTATGAAAGGTTTTTGTGTATTTTAACTCTTTTCCCTTCACCTGGGAGATTTTTTGGAATAAAGGGATCAATGGAAGTGGGCAAATAAACATAAAATGAAACAAGCTAAAAAGAATATACGAAAAAGTTCAGAAAAAACAGAAAAAAAATGTAAAACTTGACAAGAAAAACAAATAAAAATAAATGAAATAAATAAATATTTTAAAAAATGGTAGATAGAATGAAGAAGCAAAGAAGAAAGAAATAAAAATCAAAGAAATGAAGGAAGGAGAGAGAAACAAAGAGGAATGAAAAGAATGAAAAAAGAAAGGAAAAAGACTTGACGTAAAAAAAAGCAAAAAGAAATAAAAAAGAAATGAAGAAAGGAGTGAGAAGGAATGAAGAGAGGAAATGAAACGAAAAAAGGAAACATGAATGTTGAGAAAGAAAAGAATGTTGTCAGAGGAAGAAGAAAAGAATATAGTAAAAGAAAGAAAGAAAGAAAGAAAGTATTGAGTTGCTGATTTTAGAACAGGAGTGAATGTTCAGCCGTAGATGTGTGGTCCTGGTTGCTGTCTCCTTAAAGGTTGTCCAGGAATGAAGTAGCTGAATTGTCAGAGGCAGAATTAATTCGTCTAATTCGTTTTCAACTGGGAACCCTTGGGTCTAAAAGGGTAAACCCAAGGGGTCCATGAACCAGACGGCTCTATCCTCGTGGTGGTGAGTTGCTGCTGATAAAGGAGCGGACAGAAGTACGCCCGTCCTGTCTGAAGGTTTCTCAGGAAGAGAACGATTGGCGCTCTTTCACCATCTTTGAATTGCCCGGGAAAGGTCCGGGCAGAATGGAATAAGTCATCCTCATTTAGTGAAAATATCAGACGAGACCAACGGTCAAGTTAATTTACGCGCCAAACAAAAATTCGAAGTTCTTTCTGCTACAAACTAAAGAATAAAAGAAACTGACTCTTGGTTTAACTTGAAATCTATTTTTCTTTCTTTTAGCAAATATTGATACCTATATTAATAACAAAGAATTGTTTGTTTGGGGTCACTGGATGGTGAAATGGTTTGATTAAAAGTTACCAAATTTGCTAAATGCACCTAGTGGACGCAGAAGGAGGTTTTATTATAAAATATTTGTGCTTCTTAAAGAAAGAAAAATATCATTATATTGTAATGTTACTGGGGGTGGGTTATTGAAATAATAACTCGAATTGTCACTTACAATGAAAAGGGTTTATTTTACAAGAACTACCATGACGTGTTAACAGAGGTATATTGTTATCTAGTCTCGCTAGGGAAGAGGCACTCCCGGCCCCCTCAATCAATGCTTATATTTAAAAAGAATAGTCCATTCTATACAGAGGAGTATTATCTCTTTTCTACAAGACAAAGTGTTGTTTTTTTAATCAGAGGGAAACCATGTTGTGCAAAATGAAAACAATCGAATTGAAATTAAATTTCGAAATTCAAAAGAAAAAAATAAAACAATGAAACTTTTGTTTTGATAAAATAATTATTATTTCTTCAAGTAGAATAATTGCATCGTATTATTGCTAAACAAAATCAAAAATGTTTGAATCGGTAAATATCTTACTGATAAATATATAAGAGTCATTGATTAAAACGAAAGAATATATCATTATAAAAGTAAAAATTTTCTCAGATAATATAACTTTATAAAACAATTTAAGATATACAATTGTTAATTCTCTTTTCTCACCTTTTGTATTTGATTCATAAAATTTTTTAACTATTAAAAAGACAGTAAAATAATCGGCCATCATTTGCAGTAGTGACAGTTACAATGTTTTTAGTCTCATTATAATCATTAATAATAATTCTTATTTATTTATACTACTGGAAAATTTTTAAAACTCTTTCCCTCCCAGTTTGCTGGTGATGTAGAATATGCCAACTGCACCTCTGCAGAGGGGTAAGACTCCTCCACCAACAAATATCCCAGGTATGACACTAAACAATCTGATTGTGAGGTTCTTGTCTTTGAGCTTTGGGGAATGCAGAAAATACCCCTTAACTGCCATTACTTCCAGGTCCACTCTGAACCGGAGTGGTAGTACCTGTTTGAATCCTACGAATGGGTCGAATGGATCTTGTTTGATCATTTACAATGCTTGAAAACATTTAACCGTATGCAAACAAATGATTAATATAAAATTAAATAATTAGTATTTAGGTGTAGGATTCGTAGATGGGAATATTTGAAACCATTAACCATGTGCAAGCAAATGAATGATATTATGTTGAATTATTCGAATTTGATTAAACTGAATTATTATTATTTGATAGCAATACTTGAAAACATTTAACTGTGTGCAAAGAAATGATTAATTTTGAACAGAATTATTAGTGTTTGATAAAAATACTTGAAACTGTATAAATAATTGAGCTCTAAAAATAAAGTTACCCACGAACTATTTGCTTAAAATATATATATATATATATATATATATATATATATATATATATATATATATATATATATATATATATATATATATAAAAGCAAGACTTGATATAAAATAAGTATCAATGGTTGATACATCTTTAAATCAAATAACCAAACCAAATTTTTCTCTTTCCATACAGGTCTGAGTTAGGCCGCAGAAATGATCGGTCGAAACTTTGTGTTGACAATATCAAAGATAACAAAATGAGAACTCCAATCCTTCCCCCCACCAAAAAAAATAAATAAATAAAAAGGATTAAAAAAGAAACAAATCCAAACCTGAAAATCTTTTTACTGGTTTGAAATCAGATTTGTTCATTGAAAGTGATTAATGAAAATAGAAGTAGAAAGAATAAGAGCTGCTGTAATCGTTTCAGCTGTTGAATCTTGAATCATCGCGACAAAAGTGGTTAAAACGAAGCTGGAAAAAAGGCTGGTGAGATGATGAAGATTAATGAAAACAACACAAGATGAATGTTTGGATTTAATTTATCGCAAATAATTGATTACCAAGTTCCAATGTTGTCAATTATCAGAGTTTAAATGAAAAGAGGGGAGACAGGGAATACGAGGGAGTTGGGAGGATAGATGGTGGGGGGACCGAAAGGAAAGAAAATGGGAGATGAGGAGAAATGGTAGAAGTTCTGAAATGGGTGGGAAATGGAAGATGTGAAAAAGGAGAGGGAAGAGCTGGGGGCAAGTGACAGTGGGTTTTATTCCTTGGGAGATTTGAAAAGCTTGCGGATGTGTCTTTTATTTTCTTTGTTCTTTTTCTCTTTACTTAGGAATTCTTTTGTTTAAAAAAAAGAAGTAGTTCATTTATAATAGAGTGTGCTATTGAAGCCCCTTAGATTCTTCCCTGCCAATATTTATCTCTCCTTGAAATAAACACACTTCTATCTATAAATATAAATACCAATGTATTAACCTCAAATTCAATGAAGTAATTTCGCATATAAAAACAATGAGCCGTCGTACAAAAGTCTAACCCTTTATGTCTCGTCTTTTCTTTCTTTCTTTCTTTCTTTTCTTTTCTTTTCTTTCTTTCTCTCGCTCTATGGATTCCTAATGATAGAAAAGGTAAAGAAATTTTAGAGCTCATTCTGCTAATACGTGGTTCCCGGTAATTAGCATCAATTTATTACGAGAAAGAAAGTCACTCTAGACAGTTGGGGGACTATTTTTTTTTCGGTTGGCAACCCTGACCGAAAAAAAACATGAGCCACATTTAATTTGAATGGGTGTGAAAATATCCAGTGAATGTTTGACTCTCAGAATTCGCTTTTCGCTGAGGAATCTTGAATTATTAGAAGTGTGTTTGTTTAAATGTGCCACGAAAATATAAACAAAGACGAATTCTTTGTCAAACTAAAGAACAATACCACAGAAACATTTAACAAGTTTATGAACACATATTTTTGAGTGACAAAAAGTATTTTGGAATGGTTGAGAGACTCTGAAAATTTTACTCGTTCTGCTCGATTGATCACTTCATGAAATACGCCAAAAATGATGAATCTCTTCATATCTAACCGACATTTGACGGAGAGAATGATTGCTGATGAATTAATTGTTAAGCTGATTTTCAGTCAGGGTTGCCAACCTGAAAGATAAAAAAAAAAAACAATTTCATTACGTTCAAGCCATTCTTTGGATGAAGTTTTGACCCAAAAGAATATTTCTGTGATATCGCAGCGTCTTTATTCTCCTGATCTGAATTCTTATGAATCTTTTCTGTTCCTTTAAATCAGAACTTAGTTAATTTGGAAGTTGATAACAAAAAGGTTTTTTGTAAAAAGGTTTTTTGTTACAGATTTTGGATGTGAAAATATTTTTTAAAGATTTAAATGTAATGAAAAAAATTGTTTCGTTTCTGTGAGTTTTTGGCATCCCTTTTTTGTAGAGTTTTATGGAAACCATATTTTTCTCAAGTGGAAATGAATTGTTTCCTGAAAACCATATCTAACTAAATATACTTTATAACAAGTTGAATATTTTTTTGTTTTTACTCGGATATAATTCTCCTTTTTGTCATTTTCTTGTATTACTCAACATTTCGACCGGTTGTTTCTTTGGTTTTCATTAATCCAACCCCTCCAGCACGAGCAGGAAGCTCGACACAATGTCAATTTTAGTGGAGTACAGCTGGTTTGAATTCAGTTTTCCTTTTCCGAGATTGGTTGCTTTACCAAGTCTAAAGTGCCAGTCAATCCTACTATTTACACATAGCTTGGGAGAGAAAAGAAGGCATTAAGGCGATGTGAAACTGCTTTGTTCCGGTTTTGAACTCGGATCGCCGAATCCATTTCTTTTGACGATAACAGTTACGCAAGTCGCGCCTCACTGGTTATCATCGAGTTGTTATTTACTAAGATTAGATTAATTTGATACAAGGTTAAAAATATTGAGCACCCGGTGAGAAGTCACAAACAACTGCTTGCTAATCTAGTTCACTGACAATGAAAACACGTAAGGCGCTCCTATTTGTTTTCAAGTTGGGAATTCAATTAATATTCTCTTTCACTAAGAACTCTTCTAAAATGATCTGTCGATTTTCTTACTCATGGCGTTAGTTTAGATTCAAATAGATGCTAGACTGAATGATTTTAGCGGCATGTCAATCCGTTCAGTATTATTTTATGCCTAGATGTTAGGGAATCGTGTTTACAGTACATTTATACTTACATTTTTCGTGTGGTTGTTTATTCTTTATCGCACAACAAATACAAATAATTTTGAAACTGATCTATTTCGCCCATAGATGGGGCCTGAACAGGTACCCTCACACCAAGTCAGATAAGACCCGGAAATAATGGCAATGAAGGGGTTCTATACACTCAGTATATCTCCAGAACAGGAGCCTCACCATCGGATGTATTTTAGCGTCATACACAGTTTTCATGAAAACCAAGCTGTTTAATATCAGTTCTTTTGTTTATTTAGGAACAAAATGAATAAAAACAAAAATAAAAAAAATAACCGATTGAGAAAAAAAACTGAAGTTGATCAGAGAAACAACTGAGTTAAACGTTGATCGATACCAGAAAATAACAACTAAAAATCAAGTTAACAGTTCGAGAAAAGCATCCATTTGCAATTGATTATTATATTTCATTAAAACACCAATAATTTCACACAATTATAGCAAGCGTCTTTGCTTATAAACACGCTTAGCCTCGCAACCAATAGACAGTAAGCTTGTTGCATCTTGTTTGCTTTATGTATATTGCCTGTTGTCAAAAATCCAAAATTTGTACAACTTGTAATTCTAACCGTTAAAACGTTATGCATAACGACATTTGATAATTAAATATCTTAAATAGCTTTTTATTATTTAAGTCCATGTTTAAAGGCTTGAGATTTGATACTAATTATATAGTGACTTAGTATCATTCCACGAGGATAGATAGATAGATAGATAGATATGAACAAACTGGCCTTCTACAAGGTAACTGAAACATTTTTACAAAAGTTTTTTT
The DNA here is from genome assembly GCA_963585895.1 of Sepioteuthis lessoniana. Taxonomy (NCBI): domain Eukaryota; kingdom Metazoa; phylum Mollusca; class Cephalopoda; order Myopsida; family Loliginidae; genus Sepioteuthis; species Sepioteuthis lessoniana. The sequence continues at coordinate 78,844,072 of OY757935.1, forward strand.
CTAAACGAAATGTACCTAAATTTTATTCTGGCTACTTGGAATATCATATTATCAAAACGAGTATTATTAGATATTATCTATTATTAAACTCGATAGGATTGAAACTCCGAAACCAAAAATATGATGATGTTCCTGAGCAAAAATAAGTAAACATCATATATATTTATACAATGTATTTTTAGTTTTAGTTTCAATGCTGTAGAGTTTGGTAATAGATAATATCTAATAATATCCGTTTTAATTGAATAAAATCCACTAGAAATAAAATTATTTATTTATCAATCGATAGCTCCATAAGAATGTTGAGAGTGGAGTTTTCCGTCGCGTAAGAATCTTTCAAGAAGATTCTTTGTCAAAGATGAACTGCAGTTTGAAGATGAAAAAAACGGAAAAGTGGAAAACACACCCGGACGTCGGACACCAACTGAAAAAGCTGTGGATCATGATAGTTACAGTGGTGGCCATAACTTTCATACATGGAACTGTGCCAGAAATTCCAGAATCGAGTTTGGGTGGACGAGAAATATAAGAAAGTAATGAGATTGTTCAATCCACATTGGTACTGGAATCTGCGAAGATACTGAGGAAAATGCAGTACATTGAAAGAGATTTGTAACTCCACAAATTATCAGCGATAACCACGAGATCATTAATCATGTTTGGGGGTCGACGATAATAACAGCATTGATCATTATTTAGTAAACTATTTGTAAGCTCCTTTTTTTATAATCGTTTTCATCTACTTCTAATTGTAATATTCATCATTCTACGTAAAAATAGATATTTGACCAAAATTCGCCTATTTAGTTCAAAACAATCCGTGTTCTCTGATGAAAATATTGTTGTTAGTGTGCAATAAAACTTTATTCTAATTGTTTTCCTAATTTTCCATTTTACGTTGATAGGATTTTTTAGTTTACTTTTATTTTCATACGCATTCTTTCTTTCTTTCTTTCTTTCTTTCTTTCTTTCTTTCACACTTACGCCCCATCATCACTCGTATTTTTTTTCCTGTTTCATTATATCCCTGTCACTTCCACGCATGCGCATACATCTTACCCAATCATAAAATGAACAGAAACATTCCGTTGAGTTCATTTCTTTATCATCATTATAGTTTTATATTTTATCTGTCTGCAAGGATTTTCATTTCTTGCTTTCTACCTGCATTAATTACATTTTGAGATTTTCTCCCCGTTTATTTACCAATTACTTTACAAGTTTTCCATGCTTTTATTGTCTCTTTATCTCTGTCATCTTTTACTTCTTCTGTCTTATTTCACTTCTATTTTTTTCCTAAATTTTCTGTTTATTTTCATATTACTTGTATGTACTAATTAAACTATTGAATTTACCCAAATTCAGGGAGTTATTATTATTATTATTATTATCATTATCATTATTATTATTATTGAAAACTGTGATGTTCCTTTTGGGCAGTTTATTGTTTCAACATCATAATCAAAATAATAAAAACAACACAAAAAATGAAAGAACTATCTGTCTTAATAAAATCATCATTCACATTTTAATTACACATAATTAATTAGATTTATAGGTATTTTTTAAGCTGGAGATGTAAAATAATTATATATTTTTATCGTTAAGTTTGGGGCAAAGAATCCAAACAAAAATAATCGGAAAGGGTTGTCCTCGTGGTGTCATGGTTACAGCGCTTCACTGCGGAATTGTAGCAAGCGAGTTCAACTCCAGTCGCGTTATTACGTTCACTTTCGGACAAATACCCTTGGGAAAGGCATGAACCCCCTTATCCTCCCAGCTATGGGTTAAATAGTACCACTACTGTTCTTTTAGAAGGATAGATTTGGCATTGAATAACACAAGAAGTTTTATATGCCATTAAACAATAAAACAACCCCGCCAAAAAATAATCTTTAAAGTAAATGTCATTTAAGAAAGCGTCAGTCAAATTTAAAAGCATTGCTCTATAAAAACTATGATTTTTGTCGTAACAATGTTAACTTCATAAGATGATATTAAGGATATCACTAATAAAATCTTCTTTTTTTCACTTTGTGGTTTTATTTTTTATTGTAACACTTATTGTTTGTAAACGTTCGGTGTACGTTTTTTTCTCTCTCTTTTTACTGACAACAGAGTATGACAGTCTAAAACGTTTTATTATTATTAATATTATCAACCACACTTTGTATACGCTGGTACAGAGGCCTTAATTCAAGACTATATATATATATATATATATATATATATATATATATATATATATATATATATAATAAGTATATATAAGTTTTTTTATATATTCTTATTTCATAGTATGGATTGTCTCATCACGACAGTTATCAGGCCTGATGATTGTCGTTATAAGAAGGCATGAAATCCATGCTATCACTGGCCTTGTGGGTAGAGTGTTCGCCAATGGTCCGGGAGACCTAGGTTCAATCCCAGGTCGCGTCATACCAAAGACTTTAAAAATGATACTTGATACCACCTTGCTTAACACTCAGGTACGTATCAAGGGAAAAGTGTAGCAATCCTGAGAAAGGAGTAGCGCCCTCCTCTACACCTTAGTGTAGTAGCTACTGAAAAGGGAGCCTTCTTGTCGCCCTCGACTACAGTCGCCAACTTTACTTGATTGCTCTCCAAATAATACCGCACATCATCATCATCATCATCATTTCGCACCGCCAGGGCGGATCTCCTTGATCCTCTCCCACCACCCTTCACTATCATCCATCGCTCCCGGTACAAGGCTACATCCTGTATCAGCACAGAACTGCTGTATGTAGGTTCTTGCTGGTCGTCCTGCTTTTGCTCGTCCCTGTAAAGGGGTCCACAGGAGTATATCTCTTATGAGTTCGTCTCTACTTCTCCAGTAATGTCCCACATGTCTGGTTCGTCTAACGTGGATGGTTTTCGTGATGGACAGTAAGTGGCTGTACTGCAACTGTTGCTTTGTGGGGTGCTGCCTCCAGGACTTCTTCAATATTGCTCGCAGCATTCTTGTGTAATTGCGGTGAATCTTTTTCTTAGCGTCCATGTAGTACATCCGTACAGTATTATCGATACGACCGTTGCTTGAAAGAAGCTGCGTTTTATTTTATCGATCAGGTCTGACTTCCATATGACCGATAGTCTATCGTTAGCTGTCCATGTCTTTGCTGGTCGCGTGTTGATATTTGTCTCGGTTGATGAGATACTGCTTCCTAGGTAGGTGAACTTGTCTACTAGTTTCAGAGAACTACCGTTTAGTGTGGAGATGTCGCCTCTTTGATTAAAGCACATATATTCCGTCTTGTCTGCGTTGCCATGGAGGCCTATGCCACCAGCTGCTCGAACCAGACTATGTAGCAGGCTTTCGGCTTGAGTGGGTGTATTTGCCAGAAGCGCTATGTCATCGGCGTAGTGTGCGTCCGTAATTGCATGTGCGTGGTATCTTCTGCTTCTTTCCTTTGTCAGCTTGAAACTGCCGTCTTTCATTTTATCAATAAACGTTCTAAGCACGTAGTTTATACATGATAAAGAGGTATGGGGCTAATGTGTCTCCTTGCAGCACACCTGCCACAATCTCGAAGTAATCGGTGTCTTCATCCGGGGAGAGGACTTTTACTTTCGTGTTTCTATATAGCATCATTGTGGCGGTGACAGTTTTTTGGGTAGGCCTTAGGCGAGCAGTATTTGCTCCATCTTCCCTCTGTTTATGGAGTCAAAGGCCTTGGAGAAATCGACAAATAATATTGTTGCTTCTAGTTTTTTGCGTGTACATCATTAAGAATTCAACGGATAGTCAATATTTGTGACGTAGTGGATCGATTTCTCCGAAAATCATTTTAGTTTTTCTAAGTATCTTCTCAATTTTGGGTTCAATGCAGTTGCGTAGAAGAGCATTGTATATCTCTGCCGCTATGGATGTAAGGGTTAAACTTCCGTAGTTCTTGGCTATTCCGAGGTCGCCCTTCTTAGGGAAAGGGAGGATGAATCCCGTTGGTCCATCTGTCTATTGTGTTTTGATTATTTACGGCATAACAATGTCGGAGTAGTATGTCGTCGAATTCCCTGGTCTTCCATACTTCTGGGGTTTTTTTTCATCGTGCCCTGCTGCTTTTCTATTTTTAATTTTTCTTAGTACTGAGTCGAGTTCTTCTAGCGTAAACTGTCCCAGTTTGATGTCTAATTGATTACTAATAATTCTCGTAATTGGTTCATGTGTAACTTTCGGAGGGTGTCGGAGTAAATTCTCGAAATGTTGTTTCCATAGTCCAAAATACCGCTCTTTGTCTGCCACAAACCCACCAAATGAGATTGTGACAACCATATACTACGGCAATATATATATATATATATATATATATATATATATATATATATATATATATATATCCTGCATAGTAGGACACTGATTGAAGCATCACTTTCGGAATGACTCTTCGAGATAAGTAATCGTTTAACTGTCATTTTAACCGGCTGCAATCAAGGTCATTTCTTACCCTATGTATACAGTTACTTCGGCTACTTAACAATAATAACAATGCTTCATAAAAAAAGGGGCAGATTAGTATGATTTCCTCCCCACATCATTCTCTTTCACTTCATTAGTATAATATTTTCGTTCTTTCAGAAATTTCCGATTTTCCAATCTCTTTGCAAGAGACATAAGGAATATTTGCAACATAATGTTACTTTATGACATGCCTTCTTAAAACTTCTCTATCTCAAAAGATATTTGTAACATTCATTAGCAGTTAACGTCCGAATTAAGTTCTGTCCGCTAATTTGATTCCTTCTGCTGATAAATGATTTAAATTGTTTTTGATCTCCAAAAAGAATCTTACACCAATCAGAAGGTTTTTGGCAATTGAGAATCAAAATGTGTTATGTAAAATATTCTTTAACAAAAAATTTCGAACGCCGTTGTCACTAAATAAACTACAACATTAGAGTAAAAATAAAAATAAAGCAAAAACACTATAATTTATGAATGAAATATCGTAAATTAATAAGATTTGTTGAAGCAATCGATTTCATTATTATTATCAATATTATTTTACTCCTTTGAGAGTTTTTCAAATCAGCGTCAGTTGATGGTTTTTCACTGGAGTCTGAGTGACAGCAAGTCTCCTCAAGTCTCCAGGACTTTTCTCGGTATTCTGTTGTCGTCTGGGTGGTCTCCACTTGTCCTATGATTTTCAAATCTTCTAGTCCATTTATGAATTCTTTGGGGGATTGTTCCAAGTGCACCAATTACAATTGGTATCTCCATCACCTTCATGTTCCATAGCTTTTTAGTTCTCTGGCAAGGTCTTAGTACTTATCTCTCTTTTCGCTTTCTTTTATTTTTACTCTGAGGTCTTCCGAAACGGCAAAGTTCACTATTTGACAGGTTCTTTTTTGTCTTTTGTTAACTATCACTAGGTCTGGTCGTCTGACCGAGATTAGGTGATCTGTGGGACAGATTCTGGGTTGTGCATATACTCCTTGTTCTTATTGTCAAATTTCAATTTCTTGCACAATTCCCTGTTGATGACCTGCTCTTCCCAGTCGAATCTAGTCTTACACTCTCTTTACACTAATTTGCAGCCTTTGCTTATTATGTGATTAATCGTTTCATATCTATTATCACATTTGCTAGTCTGATGCGTCTAATCAATTTTCACTGTAATATGGTTGGTCCTTATGGCATTGTTTTGTGTTGCTATTAGAAGAGACTCTGTTTCTCTCTTTAGATTTCCCTTTCTTAGCCATGTCCAAGTTCTATTGTGTGAGATTTTGCTTGTTTGTCGTTTGAAATATCCATACAACTGTTTTTCTTCCCATTTCTGTTTCCTTGTGATTGTTGTTCTGTTAATCATTTTGCTGTTTGTGTTGTTTCTGGTTCCTGTAATTACTCTTTCTTGGCTCCTTTTCATGTAGTCTTTGAGTCATCGTATTGATGCATCGAAGCGATTTTCAATGCTGGTGAGTCCTCTTTCTTCTTCTTTTCTTGATATATATAGTCTATGTCATCTCTCGGATGTAAGGCCCTATGCATCGTCCTGAATTTTCTTGTTCTCTGGTCCATATGTTGAAGTCCCTCTTTCGCCCACTTCAAGAATGGTCCCGAATATCTTACAAGGGGGACAGCCCAGGTGTTTATTCCTTTGATGAGATTTCTGTTATATAGTTTGGTCTCGAGAGGCTTCCTCGTTCTGCTGAGATGCTCGTTTTAATTTTTTTCTTTCATCTCTACTGTATTATTATTATTTTACTCTTTGTGAGTTTATCACACCGGCGTTGGCTGATTGTCTTTAACAGGTTTGTGATTGACAGTAAGTGTCCACAGGTGTCCAGGGCTCTGTATTCTGGCCGATCTCAACGACACTGAATTCGGGATGGTCAAGATTCATCATCTGAATTGCAACCCTTCAAGTTCCCTTCCTAAACTTTTGCAGACCGTTCCAAGCGCGCCAATTACAATATCATCGACACTTTTTCTTGTTCCACAGTTTTTTAAGTTCTCAGGCAAGGTCAAAATACTTATCTCGTTTTTTTTAATTTGATTTTCACTCTGGAGTTTGTTGGAATGGCAAGTTTTCTTTTTTCTTTCTTTTTTTTTGGCAATTATCATTTGGTCTGGTTTTCTGGTCGATATTTGGTGATCTGTTTGTGTTTCAAAATCCCAGAGAACTCTAGGCATCTCTTGGATGGATTCTTATTTGTGCATTTGACCATTTTGTTGTACGGTTAATTTTGAATCACATTTTTTATTCTTAAGTTTTAATTGCTTTTTTATTTCAAAAATCACTCAGTACAAATCGGAAATTATAAGAAATTTCTCGTTGGTGCGTTTAAATAGTCTTCTCCAAACCAAAAGAATTTTATTTTCGAATATCACAGAGAGCTTATTCTTTAATAATTCAGAGACGCGTAACTGTATTTTTGTCATAGATTGGTGGTTGAAAACAATAAATAAAAAATAGAATCTTCTTTCATATCCAAATCAAAAAAAAAAAAAAAAAAAAAGAAATAATCAAAAGAAATAAGAATCTAAACAATTATTTCTGACAAGATTTACTTTTAGAAATTATTCATAGAAAGGAGTTTGTTAAACTGTTTTCTTTTATCACACTGTATAAGAAATGCTGTTTGTAATTTAAGATGCGCACTGTTGTAAACTTCTATCAGCGTGACCGCCCCACTCATCATAATAGTGTTGGTTTTGCCGTTTCACAAGTTGTAAAGTGGTTGCTTCCTTTTTTTTCTCTTTTATGTCTACCATTCAGTTGAAATAGGAACCAACACTTTCCATGTTTTCAGTTTCTATGTTTTATTCTTACGTTAAATAAATAGAATAGGACAACTACCACAGCTAATCGCATCGGCCGAAGAACATAAGATTGACATAATATGCATACAAGAACACAGATACTCGCACACCGAAGATATCAAATATCACGAGACTAGCAATGGGTGGTCGCTCGTCACTGTATCCGCATGGAAAAACTCTGTCAACGCCGCAGTAGAAGGGGTAGGATTACTTATAGGACCTAGAGCATTAAAAACGCTAAATAGCGTTGAGAAAATACAACCTAGAATGATGGCAGCTACTTTTAACGGCAACCCCAGAGCAACAATCATCTCATGCTACAGCCCCACCAATTTTAGTGAAGAAACTGAACTAGTCACCTTCTACGATGAGTTATCCTCATTAGTGCGTAACATCCCGAAACACAACATGTTAGTCATTGGCGGAGACATGAATGCCCAAAACGGGAAAAACAGAAACAACAAATACAGCCTCCACAACACGTCAAATAGGAATGGGCAACATCTAACAGATTTCATGATAGAAAATAGATTAGCATGCCTCAATACAAACTACCAAAAAAGGGAGGGCAAACTATGGACATACACGTACGCAAACAATACTAAAGCTCAGATAGACTACGTCCTTATAAACAAGAAATGGAAAAATAGTGCAATGAATTGCGAGGCATACTCCTCTTTTGAGGGTGTGTCCACCGATCACCGAATAGTCACGGCGAAAATACGGTTAAGCCTACGAAAAAACGCCAAACGAACAGCGACCACCAAACACTATGACTGGGCCCTATTGAACAACAGAGATATAAGAGATAAATACGTATTAGAATTAAGAAACAGATTCGAAACACTACAAGAAAAGACCGAAAAAAGTACACCAAACGATGAATATGAAAATTTCGTCAATGCACACCTCGAGGCAGCAGCGAAATGCATTCAAACAAAACTCAAAACTAAATATAGAGTCCCATGGGAAACTTTAGCGGTGAGAGAAAAACGTGCACTAGTGAAAACAGCCTCCAAAAACTATCAAAAAAGCCCAACAAACACAAATGCCTTAAAACTAAAAACGGCACAATATCAATTAGCAGGCATATATATAAAGGAACAGACAGAATACATTCAAAATCAGATAGATAAGATTAGAGACTCGGTGGAAGATAGACAATCTAGGATAGCCTGGCAAACAATAAACGAAGTGAGTAGAAGAAAGAACACAGCCAAAGCAAAACTGAAAGCAGCAAACCAACAGGAAAGAATAAAACTGGAAACAGCACTTCGAAAACTTACTAGGAAACCCACCGAAAATAACACATGAACCAATCACCAGAATAATTAGCAAACAATTAGACATTAAACTAGGACCGTTCACACAAGAAGAACTCGACTCGGTTCTCAGAAAAATTAAAAATAGGAAAGGTACAGGGCTGGACAAATTCCCCCGGAAGTTTGGAAGACCAGACAATTCGACGACATACTGCTCCGACACTGCAACGCAGTATGCAATCAAAATCCGATAGATAAATGGATGAAGGGATGCATACTCCCCTTCCCTAAAAAGGGGGACCTCGGATTAGCCAAAAACTACCGAGGCATAACACTTACATCCATAGCAGCCAAAATCTACAATGCCCTACTACGAAACCGCATAGAACCCAAAATCGACAACATACTTAGAAAAAACCAAAATGGCTTCCGAAGAAATAGATCCACGACCTCACAAATATTAACCATCCGTAGAATCCTTGAAGGTGTGCGGGCAAAAAACCTACAAGCGACATTAATATTTGTTGACTTTACCAAGGCTTTCGATTCCATTCACAGAGGAAAGATGGAACAAATCCTACTAGCGTACGGCATACCTAAAGAAACCGTAGCGGCAATAACGATTCTCTATAGAAACACTAAAGTAAAAGTACGATCACCAGATGGAAAGACAGAATACTTCGACATTGTAGCAGGAGTACTACAAGGGGACACGCTGGCTCCGTACCTCTTTATCATTTGTCTAGACTACGTACTTAGAACATCGATTGACAAAATCAAAGAGAATGACTTCGAACTGACGAAGAAAAGAAGCCGAAGGTACCCCGCAACAACAATTACCGACGCCGACTACGCCGATGACATAGCGATACTGGCAAATACACCTGACCAAGCCGAAACACTACTGCATATTTTGGAACGAGTAGCAGCAAGCATAGGCCTCTATGTTAATGCACACCAAACGGAATATATGTGCTATAATCAAACGGGGGACATCTCCACTCTAGAAGGAACCCCTCTTAAACTACTAGACAAATTCACTTACCTAGGAAGCAGCGTCGAATCAACCGAAAAGGACATCGAAACGAGGTTAACGAAAGCATGGACAGCTATCAATAGGCTATCGATTATATGGAAATCAGACCTAACCGATAAAATGAAACGCAGTTTCTTCCAGGCAGCGGTCACATCGATACTGCTATATGGCTGCACTACATGGACGCTAACAAAACGGCTGGAGAAGAAGCTAGACGGCAATTACACAAGAATGCTACGTGCAATCTTAAACAAGTCCTGGCGGCAACACCCCACAAGACACCAACTGTACGGCCACCTGCCCCCTATCACGAAAACTATTCAAATTAGACGAACCAGACATGCATGACACTGCTGGAGAAGCAGGGACGAACTCATAAGAGATGTACTCTTATGGACCCCCACACATGGCCGTGCAAAAGCAGGACGACCAGTACGAACATACATTCAGCAGCTATGTGCGGATACGGGATGTTGTCTTGAAGACCTACCTAGGGCGATGAACGATAGGGAGGAGTGGCGAGAGAGGGTCAGGGATATCCGTGCTACCAGCGCGATATGATGATGATGATGATGATGATGTTTTATTCTGTTCGAAATCCATGAATGATTTCATATCGGCAACAGGAACAGATTATTTAAACTCAACATTCTAGGACGGAGCTAAAACAACAGTCCAGCGATTAAGTCACTGGCTAAAGTCCCCTATTTTGGCCTTTTTTTAGACAAACAGCTATAAATCTTAAGACTCAGGATCAATGCCCCCCACGTCTAGTAACCGAGTCCTTAGAAATTTGTATTTACCCAACAGCATCGCAGCTTCATTCAGGATTTGAACTCGTCTCACCGTGCCCATTTCTTTAGACGATTATCATAACACCAAGGTCATCTTCTTGACCCCTTAGAAATAACATTATTATAATAAGTGTCTTCCTTTATATTTCCATTTTTGCTTATTTTTGTCTTATTTCCTTATTTCTAGATTACTTTCTCGGTAATCAGATTTTATTTATACGAGATGTGTTCAATAAGTATCATGATTAAAGCTGTATTTGCCAAGAGAGAAATGGAACAATAAATGAAGCGTTAATTTTCTTCAAAATAATCTTCTTGGCATTCAGTATTCTTATTCCAGTGAGTTTTTCATCCGTCGAAACACATTTGAAACTTTTTTTTTGATGATGACGAAGTGTAAAGCGGACTCTTCGTACTTTTTTTAATACTCTCCACATCCACAATTCTTACATTGAAGATGAGTTTTCAGTTTAAGAATTAGAAATAGTCATTCGAAGATAGATCTAGTGAGTATATAGGGTGTTACAATTGGACAGTCTTGTTTCGCTCAAAACTGCTGTTCAAAACGTATCAAGACTGAATTGGCACTGATTTGCCAAATTTTATCTTGACATTATCACTTTATCCCTCTATCGTATAAACGACTCTATTTTAGAATTAAACAAAATAAAACAAAAAAAAAAAAAAAGAAAGAAAGAAAATAAGGCTTCAGTGTCAAAAAATTTTGATGACATCTCGTTTCTTCGCCTCTTATCAGAAGTTTACTTCCTTGTTCAGCTCAGTTTTCCTGACTTGGTTGAAATCCGGGATTCTTAAAAACATTTTAACTGGTCTAATTACTGAATTGATGAGTAATTACTTGCTTATCAAATTCTACCATAAAGGAATGTTTTGGTGAAAAAGTCAAAGTTTGAAATCCGAGATGCATTTCTTTCAATTACTCAGAAGAGAAAAGTTATACAGCAAAAGTTTGGCAATATGAAAGGTTCCAAAATAACAGCGTAGCAGAAGACATATATAAGCGACATCAGATACAGGATAATTTCGGGTAAATTTGCCAAATTATTTTTAAACGTATTTCTTTCTATATTTATCTTTATTATTTAAAGCCCCTATCATTGACGGGACTGAATGAAACATATTCAAAAATGAAAGAGATTGACAAACAAATAAATGGGAAAAGCTACATACACACACACATACATACATCCAGTCAGGTAAATAAGATGAACATATTAATGTAGACATACAGAGAGGTAGGCAAATATCAATATTAATAATCTATATCAATAATTGAGGAGATTTTATTTGTAGGTCCTCAATAGATAAAAAAACAGTTTTAATAATATGTAAAGCTACTAAATTTAGGGCCGGGAGCCGAACAGTTATCGTCTTGGGGAATGAATACAGTGTTCCAAGTTCAAATTTTGGACGAGGCTGTTAGCGTTTCACTTTTGCGCTAATGCCCTTGGGAAAGGCATCAATCCATCTGTTCTGCCTCCAATTATGGGTGAATAGTAGGGCAGACTAAGTTCTTTAGCTAGGATGCGGCAACTGATCTCAGAGAAAGAAAATACTGAATTCAAACCAACAGTATTCCATCTAAAAAGACTGACCTAGTGTCCCATCCAGCCGGTGGCGGAGGGGTTGGGTAAATTGATACTGAATCGGCTACACACACTTATTGGCTGCAGGCGAATGTTTTAGCGTAAAAATTTGTTCTCCATGTGAAAAAGCGGGTTTCTCTCTAAATGAGAGAGAGAGAGAGAGAGAGAGAGAGAGAGAGAGAGAGTCTCTGTGTGTGTGTGTGTGTGAGCGCGCGCGCATGTGTGTGTGTGTGTGTTTTTCTGTCAGAAAACAATAATCAGCTAGAAACCATGTGGTACAGAATTGAAATTTTTAAAAGAAAAAATAATTTAGTATATTAACAAAAATATTTTCGCATATATATATATATATATATATATATATATGAATTGTAAAAACTGTAAATAAATCCGACAGTATGAAAATATATAATGACGAAAAACTACAAGGCCTTCAGAGGATGATTTTACTGGTAGAAATAATTGCCAACGTTAAACGTTTCGGCTTCAGGGTGTATAAGTTAAAAGATGAGGAACTTTTAAAACATTCTGTTTCCGTTGGTTGCATTCTGTTTCAAATTTGTTTGATGTAATTAGCGTCCCAAAATTTAATAATAAAAAAAATCTATATCACATCAATCAATCAATCAATCGATGTTAATATCTATATTATTTAGCTCATATCGATCTATTATAAACATTTCATAATTTTGACGAAAATTATGCTAGTTTGTATCAAATCCTATGAAACTCCGAACTTACTAACGTCTTTCATATACCTATAGCAATTATATAATTCTGAATCTGTTCAATTTAACCGGAACAATTAAAAATGGGTGACAACCAACACCATTGAAGCCGAAAGTTAATCTTGATTTCTTTAATTGCAATATTATCAAGAGCGATCTTTTTGTAAAGGTCATAATTTGAGGGTCAGAGAGGGAAAAGAATGGAATTATTTTCGCCAAAGAAAGAATGATTTAGTAAGGGTCGAGGCCAGCTTCTAACTTTTGGGGAACCGAACACCAAACTATGGTACCATAACATCAAATAATTTCTAATTCATTTCTAAAGTTCAACGTTGTGTTTCAATACAAAACATATGGAAGTTTTAAGTTTTAAATTGTTTTCATATAGTTAACATATTAGAAGTATCGAGCGTGTTCATCGAGACACGTCACTTGGTCAAAAGTGAACTGAGTTGATAAAATATCCTGTTTTATTATTCATGACGTTTACCTCCATCTGGGATTTTGTCATCTGACATGAAATTCCATAGAAATGTCTAATGTCAATAAGTAGGCGATGACATTATGATTTATTTTGGTTTCTTTGGTGCCTGAGGCCATCATCGCCTCACAAGAGATGAACGACACAAAATACTGGAAGGTTAGTCGAATAAAGAAACGAATCCAGAAAGTTCTCTTAATGCCATGTGATAAGTAAAAGGAACAAAAATATCACAATAAAAATAATGAGCGTCTACTGTAATTGCGTTAAGAAACTAAAGAGTTAAAAGATTTTTAAAAAATATTAAAAAAAGGAGACCCTCTTGAAGAACGAAACACAAAAAAAAAAAACGTTTCCCTGAAACGCTACGAGATTTAATTTTCTAAAGATGAACGTAAATTATGATTCCATACCAGAATTCAGTCTCGGTATCATTTGTTTCAAAATTTCCAATCTTGGTTTTACTTCATGGTTGAGCATAAGACAGATTCTCGAAAAACTAGTTATAAAAAAAAAGGTGATATTTTCCTTACTATCAAATATCCAGCGAATCGCCTATCGGTTTTGAGGAGGGCATTCTACCTGCATTAATCATCAAGTATTTTGTTTGGAAGAAATAATCAAGTTTTTAAAATGAAATACGTTTGATGTTATTTCAGTTAAAATTAAAATCAGGTGATCTTTTGCTTTAAGCCAAAATTTTAAAAGCCCCATTTTAACAGTCTTAAAAGTCATTTTGTGTCATCGTGTATTCCATAAATATGACTATTTTGTTATCTCAGACAATCATAACGAAGCTTTCAAATAAACAAGCTATTTTTCCCATTGGTCAATATATAAATGTTCTGAATGAATTTGTTCGCGCTATAAAGAATATAAGACCCCCACACGTTTTAAATACTTTTTATTTGATCTTTTCTTTGCCAAAATGCAAGTTTGGCATCCAGCTCTTCTCAAGGAAATCATTATCGACTATTTTAATCTGAGTTTGAAGATGACTTTTCGCAATCATTATGTATCATTGGGAGAAGCTTTTTTTTTTTGGTAGATTTTATGAATATTGAGACACAAGCGTTTCTCAAAAGGTATTTTCGTTGTAAATGGTCAGATTCTAAACTACAATTTGCTTCAGTTGCTAACAACTTAATTCTAAATTAACTCTGTCTTCACTGGGTGATCGTTTTAATATATATAAAACGTCTGATACTAAGACCAGTTTATCTTATTTGAACCAAAAGAAAACGTGAAGTTGGCTCTGTCTTCAGTCTTCAGGTTCTCATTGTAAAATTACTATCAGACATAAAATAACATTCCGTCGTAGTGAAGGAAAACTCGAAATGCAAATAGGTTCTAAAATATGTTTGGAACACGAGAGACATAATGCTTGTTTGTGATCCTTAATCAAGAACCTTCAAAGGTTTAGATATTGGACTGATGTAAAATCTAATTTGTGTTAACATAAGGGTGTGTGATTCTTCATTGTATTACTAGCCCAATTAGCTGGGGCTATAAAATACGCCGACTGCGTCTCTGCTGAGGAGTAAGACCCCACCCTACCAGTATCCTGAGGCGCCTTGGGTAGCGTAATGGTTAGCAAGTTAGACTTACAAACCTACACGAGTGAGTTCGAGTCTCATTGGGTGCCCCATTCATATGGCCTTGTGCCACATCTAAGCAAAAAGCTTAGTAAATTACCACCCTATTAGTATCCTGGATATAACACTAAACTGTATCTGATGGTGAGGCTTCAATTCTGAAGATCTAGCGAATGTGGAGTACCCTTTCATTACCATTACTACTAGGTCCACTGTAAACCGGACTTCGGGTCCCATCTATAGCTCAAATAGAACTATTTAATCATTTAACTGTGAGCAAAAAATGATTGATGCTAACATGTTAGTGTTACATAGCGATGCTTGAAACCATTCAACTGTGTGCAAATAAAACTATTGCTGTAAGACAACAATATGTGAAGTCATTTAAATGAGTACAGACAAATGATTTGGAGAACTATTCGTGTTAGAATACTTGGAACCATTTAACAATGTGCAAATAAAACTACTGATGCTAGACAGCAATGTGTTAAACCATTTAAGTGGTGAGTACAGAGAAATGATTAAGACAACTATTCATGTTTGAATACTTAAAACCATTTTACTGTGTGGAAATGATTTAATATTATATATTTTTAATTATGTGTTGAATAACAATATTCAAAATCATTCAACTGTGTGTAAACAATAGCAATACTTGGATGAAAACAAATTGACTCATTTGAATAAGGTTATCTACGAACAATCCACTTAGAAATTATTGTATAACCATTTCGCTGTGTGAAAACAAACGAGTGATGTTGAATTAAATTGTTGGTGTTAAATAGCAATGTTTGAAACTGTTTAACTGTTTACGAAAATGATTAATATCAAATAGCATGATAAGTATAAGAAACTCTTGAAACCATTTAACTGTGTGCAAAGAAATGAGCTCTGGCCCATTTAAAAATGTTATTTACAAAGTATGCGTTTACAAATCATCTCTCTCTCTCTCTCTCTCTCTCTCTCTCTCTCTCTCTCTCTCTATATATATATATATATATATATATATATATATATATATATATATATAATGGTTAAAGCGATGGACTGCGGAATCGTAGTACGTGAGTTCGTACTCCAGTCACGCTATTACGTTCACTTTCGGACAAATACCCTTGGGAAAGGTACGAACCCCCTTATCCCCCCAGCTATGGGTTAAATAGTACCACTACTGTTCTTCTAGGAGAATGGCTTTGGCATTAAATAACCTGCAACGGTTGATATGCCATTAAACAAAGAAACCAACCAAACCATCTCTCTCTCTCTCTCTCTCTCTCTCTCTATATATATATATATATATATATATATAAAGGATTTGACATTAAATAACCTCCAAGGGTTGATATACTATAAAACCCAACCCAAGCACACCATTCATTGCATTAACTGTCTGCCAAGTCACTCAGTGCAAGATTTAGGAAGAGTAAGCATAAAAATGTCTTTGAGGGCAAGGGACAGGTTAAAGAAGGTCATCACACAGGGCATATGGATTGGGACAGTCCGATAGACAGCCGGAGAAAATCAGAGAAATAAAGATTTCGTATTGAAATCAGTTCACTCTTCGAGGAATAGAAAGAAAATTTAATGGAAACAAACTCCGACAAAATCATGCCATCTTCACAAATTCGAAAGAAAACATAATAAAAACTTTTCGATCTTGTTCAAATGTTTTCTTGAGTTTTGTTTCTGTTTTTCTTTCCACACAGATGATCTCGCTACAATAAAAGCAATCCTTCCCAAAGATATTCCCTTCACCGACGGTAATGGATCTTGATAATTTCTCATAGTTAGTTCATCAAACGCTCAAGTCGAAGTTAACTGCTGTGTTGTATTTTGAAAGCCCCTCAAATAAAATAAAAAACCTTGCTTCTCTCACCTCAGAAATTTCACTCCGCCGCAACATCAAATTTTTCTTACATTTGAATCAAATTCATTGAACAGTTATCATTAAACTGAGGTTCATTTTTTTTTTTTTTAATCTAAGGTACTGGTGTAATAAAGGTGTTTCTTTTAAGAAGTACCAATGGGTATTTAGTCGATACTGTTAATAACTTCGTGTTCATGTCGAGTTAAAAACTGAATTCAGATCGCACTTCTGTAACTACCAAGCCGAACAGTTTAGGATACGCCAAAGCAGCAGACCCCAAAACCTATAGATGCAAACTTTAATCTATTCTCTGCTCGGAACATTGTGCAAGTAATAACGAAAACAATTTTTCCAGAAAGAGTTGCTATTTTAGAAAGAGAGAAAAACAAAATAGAAAAGAAAACTTGGTAAGAAAGAAAAAGAAAAAGAAAGAGAAAAAATGGGTAAGAAAGAGAGCAAAGAAAGTAGGAGAGAGAGAGAGAGAGAGAGAGAGAGAGAGAGAGAGAGAGAGAGAGAGAGAGAGAGAGAGAGAGCTAAAAATAAAGAAAAAGAAATAGAGAAATAGAGAAAGCGAAAAAGAGAAAAAGAAAAAGAGAGAAAGAAAAAATGAGAGGAAAAGAGAGAAAAAGAAAGAAAGAGGAAGAGATTATGTGTATTTCAGCTTTTTTTTTCAGCCTTAATAAAAACGTTACAGTTCGTGATTAATTTTTAAAATAACATGCTTATTTGAAAGAATAAACAGGAACTGTTTTCTTGAACTCAACATGTTTATATTTAAAGTGATCGACTCGACTTTATTCTTCTGACGTTTTTTTTTTATTATTGTTTGCAAGCATCGGTAAGAATCAGGCAACAACAAAATGGTGCTGGCAATTTTCCCGCTATTTTTACTCGATACGTTTATGTTATTTTTAAAAATAATATTTTGCATCATTTTAATAAAGTTTTTTTTGAAGTGGACAATTGCCAGTCTCAATGAAAAAGGAAGAAACAGAAGATAACAACATTCATGACGATCTTCAGTGAAATAAGTTAATTTTTTATTATGATTTAATCCCAAATTAGTGCGGCTTGCTACCACCCTTTCATTAGTTTCATTTCCTCTCTCTCTCTCTCTCTCTCTCTCTCTGTCTCTCTCTGCCCCCCTCTCTCTCTCTGTCCTCTCTCTCCTCCCTTTCTAGCCCCTCTCTCCCTTCTCTCTGCCAACTCTCTCTCACTTTCTCTCTCTCCTCCCTCTTTGCCCCTTCTCTCTCTCTCTTCCCTCACTCTCTCATCCCTTTCTACCTTCTCTCTTTCCCTCTTTGTCTCCTCTCTCTCTCTCTCATCCCTCGTTGGCCCCTCTCTCATCCCTCTCAGTCCTCCTTCTCTTCTCCCCCCCCTCTCTCTCTCTCTCCTCTTTCTCTGCTTCCTCTCTTTCTCCCTCTCTATTCCCTCTATCTCTACTCATTCACACGAAGGGGCCACACTTAGAGTAATGCTTATCGTCAGAGGAAATAGAATTGACATCCCAAGTTGTTTGTGATTCACATCGCACAAATGCCTATAAGAAATGTACGAATCTTTCTCATCACCACCGAGCTCTAGGCAAATAGTAAGGCAGACTCGGTTCTTTAGCCAAGATTAAGCAACCAGTCAAAGAGAAGGAAAACTCCGAATTCAAACCAGCTGTACTCTGCTTAAAAATTTACCTTGTCGTATCCTACTCATAACGAAGGAGTTATAATATGCAATGCTAGTTCTATTATTTCTACGCTGTATTGGGTAAAATAAAGATTGACTTTACCAGGAAGCATTATTGATATACAAATACACATTTTACTGTGTCATATCCACACAGTAAAATATTCTCTCTTACAATTATAGACGTCTACATCTTTGAAGTCACTTCCGTTTACATAATTTACATAAGATCCCACCAATTTGTTATATTCATCAATTCTGTGAATTTCTTTGCATGAATTTAGAATCACATGCATATATATACACCTTCATTAGAGAATGTCGTTCACATGTCTACGAAGATTTCAAATTGATCAAGATGTTTATTAATACCAAAAAATCAATACAGACTGAACTTTAGACAATCTATGACAGAAAACCGTCTATATTAGAGATTAATGTAAAAATTGGAAGTACTGAAGACCAATTCTGGTGTGGGGAGGGGCAATCCACGTGATGTAATGTCTAAAGTGCTGGACTGTAGACTCGAAGTAAGCATTACTTTTACTTTCAGACTAATACCCTTGCGAAAGGCATGAACCCCTCTTATCCCTCCCCATTGATGGGTGAAATAGTATGACTATTATTATTCTTCAAGGTTTGCTTTGGCATTAAATAACCCACGAAAGCAACCAAATCAATCCTGGGTCAATATGTTCCATTTACACGAGATGTGTTGCAGAAAAATTCTGTTTATCTATCTCTAAATGCATACATATGTATGTATAAGATATATATGTGAAGGAAGGGTATGTATGTATGTATGTATGTATGTATGTAGAGAGAGAGAGAGAACCTTTATCTATTTACAATGAATAAATAATGTCGATAAAGCGGATGGGACTCAATATTTATGCCCGATATTAAGTCACGCCTAAATCATCGAACTTATGTGATAATTAATTTCAAATAAATGAGCAAGCGAAAATAAATAAAAATCTTCCTCCTAAGTGCTATTTTTATTGTATTACGGTAACAAGTAATGCGAGGGGTTGGCGACCAAGAATGTTGAGAAAATAAATCAATAAAACGCACAGGCGATTTTGCACACACACACACACATCTCTCTCTCTCTCATCCGAAGTTCAATTTACTTGCCGTATCATTTCTCAAGTTTTTAATCATTCAAAAAGTAAATAAATAGAATAAGAGATTCTAAAGTTTAAAATATTAAAAAATTCTCTTCTTAGTTAGACCGATAACTTTTCAGTTGGCAATCGTTAATTAGATACAGCCACAAGTGTTAAAAGTGAATCCATTGAATGCACCAGAAAACCGATGTATGCGTTGATTGAACGGTTGAATCAAATCGATCACTAGAGCAAAAGGGAGAAGAAGAAAAAAAGGAAAAGTGAATTGAATTGCGAACACGAACACACACACACACACACACACTATATATATATATATAAATATATATACTCAAGTAACTGAAAAAGGTTGTAATAATAAAACGAAGTTATTGCATTTTGATTTCTGACTAAACTGATTAAGACTCTCTCTCTCTCTCTCTCTCTCTCTCTCTCTCTCTCTCTCTCTCTCTCTCTTTCTATTTGAGTGAATATTCAAAGAAATTCTTTTGGGCGGTTCACTGCAATATTTTGTGTTGAGAAGAACGCCCATATTATTCAGATTCTCAATTGAACGTCTTATGTCAGTTGATTGAAAGCTTTCGCTCTCTGCTTTGAATAAATATATTCACACTACCGTTCTTACAGTAAATGCACTTGGTGAAGTAAGTGTCTGCGCCGAGTAAGAAATGAAGACTTGAATCGCAGTTGGTTATAATGACCGTAAAACTATTTCTGAGTATTAATGCTGATCTGGTAAGTTTTGTTTCCGTCTGAGGCAAGTTATAATGAAACAGATACGTAAATATAGTCCTAAAAATCCAAGAATGTTAGTTTAAAATCCTTGCTTGTAGACACTCTGATAGTGCTTTGTATATTTGTCGCTGCCTCCCACCAGACACGACTTGACACAAGGTCAAAAGCCCGAAGGCCGATTAAAGTGGGGATAAAGGGGAGGGGAAGGTCGCGAACGAGCCAAGACTCGAACCCTGCTTGTCTGTGCTGCTCATCGGCTCACTTAGTGCAATGTGAGCCTGATGAGGCAAGCAGTTTCACGAACCCAAATGTGGGTCCGGGCACGTATGCCAGTTAACGGCTTGAACTAGACGCTTGGCCTAGTGCCGTGCATGAGGGACAAAGGAGACAAAAATGCAGCTCGCCCACCCGAAGGTAGCCTAGTCGAAACTAGGTGCCTAATTAAAGGCCCCAAGTCTGCCATTCTTCCTTTTCCAGGGCCACGCTCCGGACCGAAGTCCAGAACAGGCCCCGGGGCGCTCGCCCCACTCTGATAGTGCTTTGAAAGCCCTGTCAGAGTGTCTACGAGCAAGGACATAAAATGTATTTTTTATAAAATAAATAATGTATATTTCACAGACTTTGTTGTCAAAAATTTGCATTTGAGAGTCACAAATAGTTATTGTTAAAAGAAGAGCAGACAGAATAATCTCACTGGTTTGGAACATAAATAAAAACAGACGTTGAAGATCCTATTCAAAATTTAATTTCACAATAATGAAAAAAAAAAAAAATTTGCCATTTTCTCTTGTTAATGTTATCACTTTATTTCACAAATTATATGCTCACAAGTTATACATTCCTAAAGTCTTATTCTGAAGTCCTGCAACTCTTGCCTGGTTATTGCTGCGATTTTTTCAGTTGATCAGTTTTCTGCAGCCTACATTTAAAGACTTGTGCCTTCAGATGAAGAAATCACGAGAGGGTAGATCTGATGAGCGAGTCAGATTGTGGAGGGGTTTGTCGTTCGATGAAGCGCCCTGGAAAAAACTGTTCAAAGAACTTCAATAGATCCGCTTGCTGTGTATGCAAAGGTGAATTTCGAAGCTCACGGAGTCTCCCTCCAGGAAGTTGTGTAATATCTCTCAATTAAGAATAGATATAACTGAAGTCCTCTGTTATTCTTCCCATTCATATAAATTCCACTATACTACTCCAAACAATGACACGCAAACTGTTGTGAGGTCACTCGTTGAGTAGTCGATGGCAATTGGAGACATTGAAAGAAGTACGATGGTGTAGCTTCACATTATATAAAAACAGGAATCTCAGCGATGCTTCGACCAAAAACAAAACTCATTGGAATAAGAGCGTTGCGTACCAAGGGGACTATTTTGAAGATAATTAATGTTTCACTCTCTTTTTATTTCTGTCTTGATAAATTCACCTTTAGTCATGGTACTTTTTTAACGCAACTCATCGATAGATGTATATAATGGCGTAAATATATGTTTACACGGATATATATATATATATATATATATATATATATATATATATATATATATATAAGTATAAACATTCACTTGCGTGCTCTTTCTCTCTCTCTCTCTCTCTCTCTCTCTCTCTCTCTCTCTCACACACACACACACACACACACACATATATGTAATTACTCGTGGTACTATCACTGTAACTAAAAGCTCCATGTGGCAGAAGGAAATATCGCTTCAATCATCAGACTATACTGTCTGAATATTTTCTTTGTGCTACATGAAACTTTTCAGTTTGTATACTGCTCTGCTTTCGGGAATTCGAATACTCTGATTTTATTACCAACGCTTGCTTTTTGCACTTTTTCTCCCTTCCTTTTGGATTTCTCTACATAGCAGTTGGAGCAATAGAATATACCGACTGCATTTCTCCATAGGGGTCAGACCCTCGCCAACGAATGTCCTGATATGACACTGTTGTGTAGTGATAAAAACACCCCACACTAGCACAATGAACTAGTCTGAAAATATTGTCCCCTGCGTGTATTCATTACTTTTTACATAACTACTATATAACAGATCGGCAACGAGGAATTTTGTATGGACCAACGCGGTATTAACCAAATTACGGACGAAGACAAAGAAAGTTCACCAACTTAAAAAAATTCTACAACAGCAATTTCCCCCGCCCCTCTTTTCTCTTCAAAGGAAAACAAACATGTAGGACCAGAAAGGTTTTATGTTGTTAAGCCAACAAGAAAAACAGCGCAGTCAAGACATGGAAAGACTCGAGAAAAGACTCGTAAAAAAACGTTGTCAAGACATTGAAAGACTCGAAAAACAGCATCGAAAAGACCTCGAACGACAGGAGAAATGTTCTTCAAAACTGTTTGAAAAATGTTCAAAAGAAAGTGTTCAAGATAATTCTAACTCTTTTTCACAAGATATTGTTATTAATTTAATTGAGAATTTAGGTAGAGACTAGAAGAGGAGGTCACATTTGCAACATTTTCGAAGATATGAGGATAATTTAAAAAAAGACTGTTTTACATGGTCAGACAAGATAAAAAAGTTCGACTATTTCATAGTAAATTCGGAGCCTTTGAACATGAAAAGTATGCTAATTACACGCTTAAAAAATCTGGGAGATATTAAGTTTCTGGAAACCACTTTTCTGTTAATAAAAATTTTTGGTGCAGGGAATTGGCTTTTCAAAACACGTTGGCAATGCTTTAATCTGAACAAGAAGGATGCAGATGATTAGACCACATTTGAAAGCGTAGGGAATAAAGAGTGAGAGAAATTCAAAGTCGGTGAACTCACTCCAGATATGTTCAAATGTCTCATATTTGTACAAGGACTAACAGCACTAAATGACCCTGCAATAAGATCACGTCTACTATCAAAACTGGAACAAGATTCGAAATTGACACTACAAAATATCGCTGAAGAATGTCAACGAATAATAGATTTATGCCATGGCATTGCAAAAATTGAAGAAAAAGAACACGGTAAAAAAGGTTTACTTTTAAAATTAATCCTTGTTATGGATACGAACAAATACACTTATGTAAAAATTGCCCCTTTAAAAATAAAGAATTTCATAATTGTGGAAATAAGGATCATAAGTTCTTGCATTGTGAAAAGAACCCAGAAAAAACAAAATTTGAAATATCGTTAATTCAACAGAACAGAAAACTCATTTAACTCCGATCAAAAGAAAATGTGTAAATGTGCAAATGGACGACACAAATTTTAAATTTCAATTAGACACACACACACACGGTCTGACTTGACGATAATAAATCAATCAACGGGAATAAAAATTAGCAGACCAATGTTAATTACTTTAAAAATGCCTGTGGAATAACCGGTAAAAAAGAATTAACATTTTTAGGTGAATGCTAATGTATCATTTATAAACCAAAAACTTAAACTGAAAGCATTCATCATGGATCGATCTCAAAACCTATTTGGAACGGGCTGGATGGAATCTTTTGACTTTTGGAATCTGCCAAATGATACATTTTGAAGCAGCGTAAAGGCAGCCTCAGCCAGGGCAGAAGATTTTTAAAAAAGGAAACTTAAATCAAATTTTACCGATTTTTTTTTCTGAAGGCTTGGGAATGTTCACAAAGGCAAAAGCAATTTTTGAATTAAAAGTTAAGGGGCAACTGATTTTTAAACGAAAAAGACAAGTACTTTTTGCAACTGGAGAAATAACTGAAAAAGAATTGGATCGTTTAGAAAAAATTGAAGAACTAAGTAATACCGATAATAGTGCTTGGCCGAGCCCCACAGTTTGCATAAAAAAAATAGAACTACAAAATTTGGATTTGTGCTGATTACTCTATTGACGAAACGATTGTTTACAAACTTATAACTATCCATTACCAAGTCCTGAAGAAATATGCGCAACATTAAATGATGAAAAAATATTCTCAAAACTCGATTTATCGGACGGATTTCTCCAAATACCATTGGAGAAGAAATGTACAAATTCATCCACAATAAACAAACAAGAGGGCTTGTACAAGTTCAATAGGTTACCTTTTCGTATAAAGGTCGCGCCAGGAATATTTCAGCAAATAATGGACACCATGTTGGGTGACCTGGATTTTGTAGCAGCATATATTAATGATATTTTGATAAAAAGCAGAAATCACGAAAACACACGAAATATGTGAAATTAGTATTAAAAAAGGATAAAATACAGTTTTAAGCTAAGCACTGATAAATGCGATTTTTGTAAGAATTAAATATTTGGAACGCATAATTGAAAAGGGTCGCAAGCCAGACTCGACTAGAGTTACAGCAATAAAATGTATACCTCCACCAACAAGCGTATCAACATAAACTTTTGGGGGACTTGCGAATGATTATAGGAATTTTATTCCTAAAATTCACGTATTAAGAGCTTCACTAAATCCATTTCTTGACTTATCTTTCGGGCATTATGATCCTAATAAGGAGATATACGTTGCGACTGATGCTAATAACTTTGAATAAGGGGCCCGTTTTATTACACAAGGAGAATAACGGACAGCTGAAAGCAGTAGCCCACGCATTAAGAACGTTATTGCCGGCAGAAAAAAAAATACAGTCAAATAGAAAATGAAGCACTAAGTAGAATATTTCAGTAAAAAGGTTTCCCAAATTTTTCCAGTGAAGAAGCTTCATCTTGCAAACGGACCACCGTCTACTACAACCAATATTTGGGTCTAAGAAAGGCATCCCAACTCATATTACGAATTGCCTGCAAAGATGGGGAAACATTCTTTTAAACTATAGATCTAAAATGGAATTCCTTCCATCTAAGGAAATATGACATGCAGAGGGATTGTCTAGGCTAATTTCGAAACTAAGTGAACCCTTAGAGGAGACCGTAATTGCTGCATAAAGTACAGAAATGGAGATAAAATAACGTATTTTGCGATATAGTGAAGGAATTACTAGGAACTCTCGAGAAGACTAGATTTAAAGCAAAATTTGATAAATTTATTTAAGAAAAAAAGACATCATGAGGTTGAAATAGTCAAATCTCAAACATTTTCTTCTTGTGATGGTATTTTGTTATACGGTGAGCGTGCGGTGATACCGGCATCACCAAAGAAAAAAATACGGAAGGATTTTCATACGGGACGTCCAGGAATTACTAGGATGAAATCCCTTATGAGGAATTACGTTTACTGACCCAAGAAGGACAAAAAATCGAAGATATTGAGAAACTTTATAAATACAGCACAATGGCAGCAAAAGCAGTAAAAATTAACCCATGGCCAAAAATAGGCTTTGGTCAAGGCTATATATTGACTATGTGGGATCAATGAATGGGATATATTACCTTAATGTCGTAGATAATTTCACGAAGTGGCCGGAAGTTTTCAAATATAGTAAACCTATGTGCAAAAACACACTTTTTAGCACGAAAATTTTTCAAGATTTGGTGTCCCAGATACAATTGTTTCTGATCATAGAACTCAATTTACTGCTAAAGAATTTACAGACTTCAGCAAAGAATTGTCAATTAGCCATGTGATAACCACTCCGTTCCATCTAAGATCTAATGGCCAAGCGGAACCCTTTGTAGATACATTCAAGCGAGCATTTAGAAAGGCAGATTGACATGAAACTGAAGACGAAGTATTACAACAATTTCTCAGAGTATATCGGATAACTCCAAACCCGAGTACGACTTCAGGATTGTCCCCCAGGTGAGTTTACGTTTGCTAGGAAGATAAGATCGGTATTTGATAAACTAATCATCATCATCATCATCATGATGTCACGCTGGTAGCACGAATATCCCTGACCCTCTTTCGTAATAGCTAACAAAAACTAGAAGTTTAAGTAAAATAATGCCGATACGACATAATTTTTCAAGCCCGACGAAAAAATCTCTTTTAAACGGTATAAAAAGCGAAAAGTTGGCTGGAAAGAAGGCATCATTGAAAAACGAATTGGAAGATGAGTATATATTCTTAAACATCCCAAATGGATTATTAAAGGACACTATAAAAGGTTTAAAAAGAGGTATACTTCTAAACCAAATTATCACCGGGAAGAACCATTAAAGGTGATCTATGATTTGTTTGAAGTAATAAGACCGCAAGAAGCACAAAAAGAGAAACGCTCTAGCAAGCGTAAAAGACAACCATCTTTAACTTTGGACATTGATTCAAAAAGAGAAGGATACAACTTTTCGAAGAAGTGAAGTTTCAAAATGAGATGTTGGGGAGTGATAAAAACACCCCACACTGGCGCAATGAACCAATCTGAAAAGACTATGTACATATTTTGTTTAATAAAAATATAGTTGATTTCCAATATTGTCTCCTGTGTGTATTCATTACCTTTACAGTCGGACTGTGATATAACTGACAATGAACAATGTGATGGTGCGGCTTCGGTAATGCTGGAGCTTTGGGGAATGCGGAGTACCCTTCATTGCCATTCGCTTCCAGGTTTACCTTATCCTTATGAGTGAAATAGACTTTTAAACTGTGTGCATACAAATGACATTCTAAATTGAATTGTTGGAAATAGAACAATCTGATCATTCAACAGTGTTTACAAATCATATATTTAATATATATGTAAAAACAGGATTTGACATTAAATAACAAACGATGGTTGATATGCCATAAAACCAAACTCATTTTTTTTTCAGATGATGAAGGTCTACCAGGACATTTGCTTTTATAAAATATCCTGTTGTTTCAAATCTTTTGTACCCGTCGTCGATAGATTTTCCGAAGTTTGTTCTAAAATGCCGTTATACGTTAATGATAGATTTAATTTTGCTGAATTCAAGCTTTGAAAATATTTAGAGTTTTTGCCACGCTGATGCAACTGAAATCGGAGTAATAAACTTGAAGTTTTTCCAAACAAACTCTCTATAAAATGTCAATACTTAGTTTCTTGATCATTTTTAAAACTATTTTTACACACACACACACATATATATATATATATATATATATATATATATATTGTGACGGCAAATTGACTAAAATCCCAAAACGGGACTTTATTTTCGCACGTGTGAAGACGGGGCAGGTTGGCACTTGATCCCCTACAGAATAAGTCCTGTTCAGAGTTCTTTTCTCAGGCAGATAAGAACTGGCATATTACGTGAGGGAATAATTTAGGACCAGACTGACCGCTGCTGGCAAAAGGGTTCCAAATTTCACACTATCACACACCCACCAGGCCGCTAGACTTCTTTCCCTTAGATAACAAAAGAATACGGGCCTATAGGTCTTAGTCGTAATAATATTAATATGGTAGTAGTCGGCAACTCCGGTTTCCCGTGTGATACTTTAGGAATTAATAGGACAGTTCTAAGCAAGATAACATAAGGCGAATAGAAGCTGAAAGGAAAGCATGAAATAACAATATAGACCACATGGTAAAATGAAAATACATAGGTTCTTTACTACGGTTATATATATATATACGTTCAGAGTGTCAAAAACATATAATTGGACAGTCCACGAATATAAACGTCTTTTCTGATTTTTGTCCTTCTTCAAATTGAGAGAGAGAGAGTGGTAAACGAAATTTAGGTGTAAAGGAAAAATGTCCCCAAAGTTACTTATCTTATTTTCGACGGGGTTCCACAGGAGAATTTTCTTCTTTCACGGGCTACTAGACTTGGTTCTGTTTTTAGTACTGGCTTGAGGGACTCGGGTCTCTCATGTCTCAGTTCATCTTTTTGTCTTCAGCCCGGAGTAAAATGGCTATGGTCCGTCTGCCACGAGCCTTGCTCAAAAACTTTTTTGTCCTTTACTTCCGCTGAGGGGAAGGGAACCCCACTTCCGTTTGGGGTCCCCGCCAATCATTTGGCTTCTCTCTCTTTCCCCTTCCGATGTCCGGCGACCTGAGGTCACTAAGTGAGGACATCTGGTTTATCTCCTCTGTGACCCACATTCTCTCTTAACGGTCACTTTTTGACTGCTAGATAGTGCTAGTTCAACGGGAGAATAGTATCAGTCTTACCTCTTCGTCTCCGTGAGCTATCACGTGACAATATATATATATATATTCTTTATATGATACAAGGTGTTGGAGTATCCAATATGAGTATTCAATACTAATGGCTATTGGGATTAACGATACATCAACACTCAACGTGTAGAGCTAAAGAAAATCTTTTACATAAAGACAAAAGGATTTTTTTTAGAAATATATATATATATATATATAATCTATCTGAAAAATGATATATCTTCAACTTTTAATTTTTTTCTTGTTTAAAAAATAGATAAAATACATCGTTTTTATTTTTTTAAATTAAAAAGTAAAATTTTTTTTCGAATTCCATTCTCGCCGGAAATAATATAACATCTAATTATAATTCGAAATATTTCATCTGTAGATGGTTTTTATAAAACTTTTAATTTAGCTTATAAGAATCTAAGTACTTGAAATGAACTTATGATACCAAGAAAGTGATTTTTTTTTTCTCTCGTCTCGATCCACGAGATCACAAATTTTGAGTATCCGTCGAAGTCTAGAAGTCGTACGTGCAAAAAACCTCGAGGCAACAATATTATTTGTCGACTTCTCCAAGATCTTTGACTCCATGCACGGAGGGAAAATGGAGCAAATACTTCTCGCCTGCGACCTCCCCAAAGAAACCGTTGCTGCCATAATGATACTATTTAAAAATACGAAAGTAAAAGTCCGCTCACCGGATGGAGACAAAGACAACTTCGTCATTGTAGCGGGTATGCTACAAGTAGACACATTAGCCCCATACCTGTTTATCATCTGTCTAGACTACGTGCTTAGAACGTCTATTGATTTAATGAAAGAAAACGGTTTCAAGCTGGCAAAGGAAAGAAGCAGAAGATACCTTGCACAAACAATTACGGACGTGGACTACGCCGACAACATAGCACTTCTAGAAAATACACCCACCCAAGCCGAAAACCCTGCTACATAGTCTGAATCGAGCAGCTGCTGGCATAGGCCTCCATGGCAACGCAGACAAGACGGAAAACATGTGCTTTAATCAAAGAGGCAACATCTCCACACTAAAGGGCGGGCCTTTGAAACTAGTAGACAAGTTCACCTATCTAGGAAGCAGTGTCTCATCAACCGAGAAAGACATCAACACGCGACTAGCAAAGGCATGGACAGCTTTTGATAGGCTATCGGTCATATGGAAGTCAGACCTGACCGATAAAATAAAATGCATTTTTTAACAAGCAGTGGTTGAGTCGATACTGCTGTATGGATGCACTACATGGACGCTAACTAAACGTATGGAGAAAAAGTATGACAACAACTATACAAGAATGCTGCGAACAATGTTGAACAAGTCCTGAAGGCAACATCCAGCAAAACAGCAGCTGTGCGGCCACTTACAACTCATCACGAAAACTATCTAAGTTAGACCAACCAGACATGCGAGACACTGCTGGGGAAATAAGGATAAACTCATAAGCGAAATACTCCAGTGGACCCCTTCACATGGATGAGCAAAAGCAGGACGACCAGCTAGAACCTACATACAACATCTCTGTGCTGATACAGGATATAGCCTTGAAGACCTATCGAGAGCGATGGACGATAGAGAAGGGTGGTGGGAGAGGGTCAGGGAGATCCATGCCGGCAGTGCGATATATATATATATATATATATATATATAGTGTATCACAAAAGTGAGTACACCCCTCACATTTCTGCAGATATTTAAGTATATCTCTTCATGGCATAACGCTGACAAAAATGACACTTTGATACAATGAAAAGTAGTCTGTATGCAGCTTATATAACAGAGTTAATTTATTTTCCCCTCAAAATAACTCAAAATATAACCATTAAAAGCTAAACCCCTGCCAACAAAAGTGAGTACACCCCTTAGGGAAAATTGTCAATATTAACATACACCATGTCAACTGTCAATATTTTGTTTGGCCACCATCATTATCCAGAACTGTCTTTACTCTCCTGGGCATGGAGTTTACCAAAGCTTCACAGGTAGCCACTGGAATGCTCTTCCACTCCTCCATGATGTCGCGGAGCTGGCAGATATTTGAGACTTTGCACACCTCCATCTTCCGCTTGAGGATCCTCCAAAGATGTTCTATTGGGTTCAAGTCAGGAGACATGTTTGGCCAGTCCATGACCTTTACTTTCAGCCTCTTCAGTAAAGCAATGGTCGTCTTGGAGGTGTGTTTGGGGTCATTGTCATGCTGGAACACTACCCTCCTACCCAGTTTCTAGAGGGAGGGGATCATGCTCTGCTGAAGTATTTCCCAGTACATGTTGGAGTTCATGTTTCCCTCAATGAAATATAACTCTCCAACACCTGCAGCACTCATGCAGCCTTAGACCATGACATTCCCACCACCATGCTTGACTGTAGGCATGACACACTTATCTTTGTACACCTCTCCTGGTCGCCGCCACACACGCCATCAGAACCAAACAAATTAATCTTCATCTCATCAGACATGGTTCCAGTGATCCATGTGCTTTGTTGAAATGTCTTCAGCAAACTGTTTGGAGGCTTTCTTGTGTATCGTCTTTAGAAGAGGCTTCCTCCTCGGGTGACAGCCATGCACACCAATTTGATGTTAAGTGTGGCGTATGGTCTGAGCACTAACAGGCTGACCCCCCACCTCTTCAATCTCTGCAGCAATGCTGACAGCACTCCTATGCTTATTTTTCAAAGAAAGCATTTGGATGTGACGCTCAGCACGTGCGCTCAGCTTCTTTGGACGACCAACCTGAGGCCTGTTCTGATTGGACCCCGCACTTTTAAAACGCAGGATGATCTTAGCCACTGTGCTGCAGCTCAGTTTCAGGGTGTTGGCAACCTTCTTGCAGCTTTGGCCATCTTCGTGTAGCGCAACAATATGTCTTTTAAGATCCTCAGAGAGTTCTTTGCCATGTGGTGCCATGTTGGAACTTTTAGTGACCAGTATGAGAGAGTGTGAGAGCTGCACTGCAAATCTGAACACACCTGCTCCCAATGCACATGGGCCTAGTAACACTAATGAGTCACATGACATTTTAGAGGGAAATGACAAACAGTACTCAATTTGGACATCTAGGGGTGTAGTTTCTTAGGGGTGTACTCACTTTTGTTGGCAGGGGTTTAGCTTTTAATGGTTATATTTTGAGTTATTTTTAGGGAAAAATAAATTAACTACTTTTCATTGTGTCAAAGTGTCATTTTGTCAGTGTTATCCCATGAAGAGATATACTTAAATATCTGCAGAAATATGAGGGGTGTACTCACTTTTGTAATACACTGTATATATGCCAATATTTTACATTTCGGTTTTTGAAACTCTATTAAAGATTATGTTAGAATGTATGTATCCTCCAGAAAATTATTTTCAAATGAAAATAATGGAACGAAAAATTGAGAAAATGTATAGCGTTTTATCATCGTCAATAGCGTTCCGTTTCAAAATGTATCTGAATTCAACTATTTTTATTTATTCTTTTTTATTTGTTTATTTTTTTAATCAATTTATTTTTCAAAGAGGAGTGACGTATTTGTGATTTGAATAAAATTCAGAGCCTTTAAAGATTTTTTTCAAAAATAAGTCAATGTGAGTAATCAAGGAATTAAAAAAAATCTAATAAATTTTATTCATAAAATATCAATAGAAAATGTTGTTGTTAGCAATAAAAAAAATCTATTTTAGAAAATATTTTTATTAGAAATGATAAGAAAACATCTAAAATGAAGTTAAATTCATTAATGATTATCAAAAAGTGATTTGAATAAGAAATATTGTGACTATTTAGAACTTATTTAACTGAATATGGTGATAAATTGAAAAGGTCGACATTTATTTGATAGTATTATAATTATGAATAACACCCAGGTCAATAATCAATAATCTTTCTTTGTTTATCATGTATATTGATAAATATTTCCGAATCATTGAAATTAAGATTCGGAAATATTTATGATTAATTTCTGAATTATGATTCCCAAACGCGTTTCAATTGTCACCGTTTCTAAAATTTCTAGCGTCTTCACAAATACGCTTTTTGATCAATCTTGAAGTATCACGAATATATTCCATACAATATATATATATATATATATATATATATATATATATATATATATATATATATATATATATTAGTATTGAGGCGGAATAAAATGTTTTCTAAAAGTTCTATTATACCACCACTTGAACTCACATCAGACTATATTGTGTTGATAGATTCTACCTGTTTTATCTGTGCAGCGGACAATTTCATCAGAGTCACCAGCTTGTGTGACTCAAGGCTGATTGCTCTAAATATCACTGCACAACTGAACCAATGTCAAGAAAAAATGTGTCCCACTGTAAAGAAAAAAACTCTGTGAAGTTGGCCCATATAGCAGAATTGCGGTCAAGAAACCATTGTCGAGGAAGCAAAACATTGTCAAAAGGCTCCAATGGACCAAAGCGCACAAACACTGGACAATTGAGCACTGGAATAAAGTCCTTTGAACTGACGAATCAAATTTCGAAATCTTTGGCTCAGATAAGATGTTCATTTGCGGTAAAAGTTAGTAAAAGAGCTGCAAACCCTTGTATCACACCAATCGTAAATCATGGAGGAGGCTCTGTTATGGTGTGTGGGCTTTTGCCAATTGCAAAGTCAGAGATTTGCACCAATTGAAGGGCAAATTGAATCAGACCAGCTATCACTGCATATTGCAGCATCACGTAATCCCATCTAGAACGCGCCTTGTAAGGTCAAGGATTTGTACTAATAAAAGATGATAACCCAAAGCATACAAGTTAACTCTACCAGAAGATCATTAAAAGTAAAGAACAGTACGATCATCAACTGGGGTCTTCACCGGTGCAATCTCATCTAGTGTGGGATGAACTGAACTGAAAAAGTCAGTGCTAAACAGCCCAAAATATGGCTTGACTCTGGCAACTCTTGCAGGAAAGCTGGGCAGAATTATTTTTGTCCACCTCCAGTTTTTGAAGGAACAAATGCTGAGAAACAGTTATTTTGATAAATCAAAAGTTTTTTGAGTTTTTTTGGTTTAATTTGAAGACTTGTATTTAGCATAATAAATAAAACCAATATGGTGCTTAACTAGTTTCATTAAAA
The DNA here is from genome assembly GCA_963585895.1 of Sepioteuthis lessoniana. Classification (NCBI taxonomy): domain Eukaryota; kingdom Metazoa; phylum Mollusca; class Cephalopoda; order Myopsida; family Loliginidae; genus Sepioteuthis; species Sepioteuthis lessoniana. The sequence continues at coordinate 78,877,342 of OY757935.1, forward strand.
ATAACACTTTTAGAATGAAAAAGAAAGATTTTGGAGGGTGACCTATTACTTTTGACCCCTAGTGGGTAGAGTGTTCGTTAATGGTCCGGGAAATCTGGGTTCAATCTTAGGTCGAGACTTTAAAAATGGTACTTGATACTTCCTTGCTTAACACTCAGCGATATAAGGTACGTATAAAGGTAAACTTCTGGTCGTCCTCGATTACGGTCACCAACTTTACTTACTTTACTTTATATATATATATATATATAGTGACTGCCACTACTTTGCAGAAGAAGACTATTTCCTCGATTCGCTAAGAGTAACCTTGGGGACGCGTGTAACTCCTAGGGGCAAGTATATCTTTGCGAGCCCAATTGTGTGTGTGACACATGAATTGTTTTCCCCGTTGACATTGTCTCCGTGCATCCTCGTATAAATTCATAAACATGTTTTTAATCCACATACTTTGTCACATAACTGATACAAATTACATAAATATTGGCAGGCATTCTTTCAAGCAGATCAGGCCGAAGAAATTCAATTTCCAGATGATGGGAATATATTTTTCTAATTCATTTGTTCATGCTGTAATCCTCAAAATATTTTATCTATCTATCTATCTATCTATCTATCTATCTTTTTTAATCATACAACGTGTGAAAGCACGTGTGATACCCTGCCCTCATCAGCCGCCAACCAGGGGTGATAACACAGTTTCGGTAGCTCACGGTGGTATTGCCACTCCTGGTGCTACCAAGCAGCTTTTGCCACCGGACTGGGTATTAAGAGAATTATATATATATATATATATATATATATATATATATACGCCAGATCAATTAAGAGCAGAGACTACATTGGACGTTATTCTTCATTTTTAATGTGCAGTTTGTGATTTAAAAAAAAACGCGTTGACTTTCGGCCGTTGATATTATTACGCGTTTACAGTAACCGTTTTCTTACTTAATCACACGGGAATATATATATATATTATATATATATATATATATATATATATATATATATATATATTACTTTATAGTCTATCTGTTCGTATCATTTTCTCCTTCTTCCACTTGGAGAGACTCCCGATTGTCTCTACAGAAAGCAATATGAAAAAACAGTAATGGCTGATTTTACGTCAGAAACATTTGTTGAAGCATTTCCAAAAACTTTCGTGAGTCAACTTCATAAATATTTGTCAATTTTACTCGATATGTTCCGTGAAGTCAGTTTGTTTCAATAACGTTCACTGTTTTCTCTCTTCTGACAAGATACAAAAGTAGTTAGCAAATTTTTTCATTACCTCCGCTAAATTGTCTTCAAGGCAATTCCTAATGACGTATATACAATTCTCGATACAGATTCGATACTCTCATTCAGTTTCATTGGCTACACATAAACTGGGATAAGTTTTGTAAAGTAGGTGATTTTTACTCACGGCACAATCGAAAACTCTTCGTTAGATGATTATATCAGTAGGTTAAAATAGTTTATTCAATCGTTTTCGATCGATCAAGAATGAAATTTGAATCAATATTAAAATATAAACAACTCTAAATTTCTTGAATCTTTCATTTTTATAACACATGTATTCACTTAGAAGTCTTTTTAATCGGTTTTCTGTGTGTATAATGTGAGATAATTAATTGGGCTGAGAATAATCCTTTGGTGTAAAATAAATGATGACATTTTTTTTTATATTATGATAACAAAAATCAAAATTTGGATCTCTATTATATAAACGATTGGATAAATTCAAATCAAATTTTAAATTTAACTTCAATTCATTTTAACTGTTTTAATCGTTTGAAATGTGTGTGAATATTTATAGCAAACCTTAAACTGTAAAGTCTCTGCACCAATTTCTCTTAAGGTTGTTCGTTCTCTACTAAGGCCAAAACAAAATTAAACGCAGTAACAAAGGAACATTAAATGACGTGATACGCTGGAGTCGGGTAGTTATAGTTGCGGTGAGAGAAAAGGGTATACAGTATGAGGTATCGGTTAGAGAATGTTTGAATGTACTGTATTGTTCACTTTTTTCTTTTCATCTCTCTCTCTCTCTCTCTCTCTCTCTCTCTCTCTCTCTCTCTCTCTCTCTCTCTCTTTCTCATCTTTTACATTTTGGAAAAAATACATCAGGAATATATAAAGATCATTCTCTTCTTTTCCCGTGACTGATAGATACACAAACGACAAATCTCCAAATATCTTGGGCTTTTATACGATATATGTTTTCAAACTTGTAGCAAAATTATAAGAAATAGTGGTACTTCTGCATCTATGTTACCACGATAAAGCCGAACTTACACGAGCGTTTCCGGGCCAATAACGGAAAGAATCGGAATATGCCGACAAAACGCATGAAGACCATCTCCAGGCATAGACTTTTCTCATTTTTTTTAAATGGCAAGGATGCTCGCATGTCCAGCAACTTTTAATTTTGCCAATAAGTTTTTTGGTACTTATGCACTTATTGTACCGCGCTAAAATAATAACGTGATTATTAGAAAACCCATTCTTAACATGTGGAGGGGAGGGTGTTTTGTAAATTTAATAAAAAAAAATGTTGTAACACTTGAATTTAACTTGAAAATACTATCTAAAAATAGCCCGGTACAATAAGTGCATAAGTACCAGTTTTTTTTTTTTTCTTGGCAGAATTGTATCACCTTTTCCACAGATTGTAGTTTGTCGCTCAGCTGCGATAAATTCATGTTGTTTAAAATTGCTTGAATAATACTCTTCTCGTAACTTGGTCAACAAATTGATTGAATTATTTTATCGTCTGCTTGCTTAAATTTGATTGGCTAGGCGTTTTGTCGGCATTGCCCGATTCTTTCCGTTATCGACCCGGAAACGCTCGTGAAAGTTCGGCTTTATCGCGGTGACATAGATGCATAAGTACCGAAATAGTTTGTAATTTCGTTTATCTGATTTTATTTTTGTATGTAAATGAAATATACATGAGAGAATTGGGTTAAAGAATAAATAAAAATGAATGCACTAAATATTCCGAGATTTAAACAAAATATTTTATGTATTGTAACAAAAGTACAGAAAAATGAATGAAAGTTTATTATGTATGCCAATTACAAAAAAAAATCTTCACACAAAAGAAAAAATCCCAGCCAATCTTGAGAAAGATGTCTGTGTGTATTTTAAAGTCAAAAAATAGATTATTTCTGATTGGTTAATGGGGTGAAATTAAGCCAAAATAGGAAAGAGAAAATGTATCTTTAACTTTCGACAGGAAAACGAAAAATCTTTCTTTTTTTTTTTTTAATTTTAAAATATCTTTAATTTCGCACGTGGAGCCCGCATAAGCAGCAGTTTGATTCTAACTATTTTGATTGGCTGGGCTGTAGAATATTGTTGTGACGTAATGTTTTATTATTTTCTGTTGGCAGATAATTCCGGTTGCTATTGTAACGATAAACTACTAGTTTTGAAAAAGTATAATTATGGTTTATTCCCTTAAATTTACATTAAGGAAAGCATGAAGCCTTAAAATTTTATGGGGGAGGAGAAGGGAGCGGTCATGCTACTACTATATAGTCTAAGGGTCCCTAATCAGCCACATTCGCTGACCAAGCCTTTAAATTCTATGGAGGAGGGGAAAGGAGCAATCATGTATTTCTATATATTCTAAGGGAACTTAGCTAGCTGCATTCGCCGACCCATTCAACAGTACAATATATAGACAGTCATCCATCACCAATCACTCTGCAAACACCAAAATACTACATTTGCTCGGTAAAAAAACCTACTTAAAAACCCCGAATGGAATGAATGATTCTATTTACAATATATGATTTATTTACAAAAATGTTATATGATGGGGTTGGGTGAAAAAACCCGAAATATACAAAAGAAGAAATAAAGGAAAAAATTCCCCGTTTGGTTGCCCTCCAATCCCCCCGAGAACGAAGTGGAGGCCGACTGTTTTCCGGTGTCCGAAAACACCGAAAACAAGCCGGACCTACCCTAAGTGGGGGAGGGTTCCTAATCTAATGGGGCAAAAAAAGACAGGGTTGGGCGCGGTATGGGCAGTTAATGTCAGGTAATATGGATTTTGTACCCGTGAAATTCCAAGATCTTTAGTCAAAGTGGGCTGGAGTGAGGGTTGAGGCACAAAAAATAATAAGGATGTGGAAGACGTTGGAGACTAACAACTAAATGACGAGGACGATAACTCACAACATGCTGCTGACTAGTAGGATTATGGTGGTACTTGAATGTCGCATTATATTAGAATATGAATGTTTTATTGATTTTACTACAAAAAGTAAATGCTGCATTATATTCGAGATCGCATTATGCTTGAATAAATGTAAGAATTCAGTTTACTGATAAAGGAAGTTGAGGAGAGACATGATCGCATAAGTCATAAAAGGACATGGCACTTTCAATGTCATCGGAGAGAGAAGACTGGTGGACGGAGAACAATTATGCATATAGGTCTGTGTTTTTTGCATTTTATACATTTCTACATATATATGTGTGCATATTTATGGGAAATCGATAAGAACACGTCTCTGGTGCAAAAGAGACAAGTTTCTTACACCTTTTTCTTATTTTACCCCATTCCCAAATGCTCATATGTGTATTTCTTTTTACAGCAGGAGTGTTTATTTGAACTCTTCGTTTTCGGCACATTTACCCTGCTAAGGGCAGGAATTCCATACATTCCATTCAAAAACACATTTTCATCTCCGCGTCTTCCATTTCAACTGATATAGCTTCCGCCATTTTGTGTGTGGTTCTTATTACCATAGACACAACAGCACGTGACTTAAGAACGCGCGTACTAATAATGGCTCCTATAGAGTCTTTCAAATGAAACAAACTTGGTTACGAATATTAACGATCGAAAACGAGTCGGCGTTGCCTAATTCATCAGGAGTTCTTGTTTTTCATTTTGTTGTCTAAAAGAATTTGTTTTCGGTTTTAACAGCCAGATCTTTAATCCAGATTAGCGATTATTTTCAAATGATTTAGTGCATAATACATACGTTTCAACATTTATGTCTCGAAAATTTCTAGGGAAAAACTTAACAAGTGAAAATCACAGAAGAAAAACTTCGATTGGAACCAAAAGAGAAATAAAATTCTTTACTGTCTCGAATACGATTCATATTAACTTATAGATATTTTACCAGGGAATGGAAAATACTGAGGCCTTTCGGGACTTGAACAATCATGATACTTCTCAGCTTCTTTTATTTGTAAATAGTGAATGACTGTGACTTTTCTTCGTCGAGATAGTGGAATCGTAGAGATAGTGGAACTCGATTTGGTCATGAGGAAACCTCGTGACCAAATCGAGTTCACGGTTTTCTTTCTCTTACACTGGAGGCTTAACACAATGGCAATAAAACCCCCATCAACCCTTTTATTTTACTGTAGCTTTTCCCAAGAGAGCATTGATGGAAAGTGACTATCAACTGCCTCAGCTGGAATTTGAACTTGGTATCCCAATTTTATTTACCGATAACCATAATATAATATGCACCTCCTAACTTTTCTTTTTTCATCACTATTTAAATATTTACATTCCCGTTTATGAATATCTCTTCCTATGTGTCTTTATATCTCTCTTCCTTTGACCGTATCGTTAATTATGTGGATGTGTTTTAAATACATGCACAAGAAGACCATAAAACAATGAAACAATATTATTTTCTAACCTTTGAGAGCGAAATAAACCAATATAAACCCTTATGAAATCTATTCGACTTTACTTCAATAACCACTTTCACAAAATACCAACTATCAAACACATTCAGTTACAAGAGGGACACCTTAACAAAGTTTAATCAACATAAGATTATATATTTGCAACTATCGAAATAAAAACTCCAAATTTTCATCAGTACAATATGTAATAAGGTCATAGACTGATCTAGTCAGTACTGTCATCATATGCAAACTGCAACACACACACACACACACACACATATATATATATATATATATATATAGAGAGAGAGAGAGAGAGGGAGAGCGAGAGAGAGAGAGCAGAGATATATAGATAGAGAGAGATAGATAGATAGAGAAAGAGAGAGAGTTTATATATTTTAATCAGGATACTTACATCGCCTCCCTAAATGGCAAGCCTCTAAAATTAGTAGTACAGTTCATATACCTCGGTAGCAATATCTCTTCTACTGAAAGCGATTTCAAAATACGCATAAGTAAAGTATGAACTTCTATCAACTGTTTATCGACCATATAGAAATCTGATCCCCCTGAAAAAATAAAACGGGAATTCGTTCAAGTTGTAACCCTGTGTTAGTGTTACAGTATGTTTGCACCAGTTGACTCTTTTTAACGAAACACACAAAAAAAAAATTAGATGTCGACTAGACAAGAAAGTTGCATGCTGTTTTGAAGAAATCCTGGAAGCAGTACTCAACAAAACAGCAGTTGCACGGCTACTTACCTTCCATCTCACAAACTATTCAAGTATGATTTACTGGACTTTGTTGGAAAAGTAACGACTAACTCATAAGCAACATTTTCTGATGCTGACCAGGAAAAAATCAAATTCATCAGCTTTGTACGGACGATGGATGCCACCTAGGGGCCTTATCATGAATGATGGCCGGTAAAACAGATGGTGAGGTAGAGAGTTAAAGAAAGCACACACCAAGCGACAGTTGGTGGGGAATTTAGAAAAAATGTAAAACTGTAAATTATTTGAAAGTATATTTGTAATTACAACTTCAGTTACTATAAGAGATTATAAAGGATTATTATAATTCAGTAAGAGAAGATTACTCCTGAAGGATATTTTATCGTAATATTTGGCTTGAATGTAAATATATGAAAGAATATTGATATAGGAATACTACAAGACATTAGATCAAATAATAACCTTAACAGTCTTAACTAATGCCAAACAATAAAACAAGGAATTGAATTCTTTGATATAACACCATTTTTAGCTAAAGTAATATCAAGATATAACAGAAGGTTAATGAATTTATAGAAATTAGAATAACGCAAATTTCTTTGATATATTTGAATGTGTTATTAATTAATTCTTAACTATAACAATTTTCAATATTATTCACTAATGTTTTATTGTAATTATGGTAATTCCAAACAGATTTCCAAAGCAGTAACTTTCAATGTTTGATTTTAGGACCATTTATGGCAGCAAATTTTATCATTTTAAAAGGACAATTTCATAGTATTTTATGAAATTGTAGACTCGAAAAGCTGTTACACCAATAGATAGATGATTTTAACAACATGGTTCAACAGAAAATTTTAGACAATTTTTATGCTAGTTAGAATCTAAAATACGTAGTTTTCTGAAAAGACCAGAAAAATCAGTAAAAAAAAATCATTAAAAAATCTAAACAAAAAAAAATGAATTGTTGCTGGTTTTGATTGAAACGTGTCGATATAGGGGAATATGCCTCAAGAAATATTGATTCGTAAGTTTTTCCCTTTGAGCTGCTTATGATATTCTGAATCATTAAACACATTTATATTTTCACGTCAAAATTCACACGCAGACTCAACCCCACCCCATTCACATGCACATCACTGATATTGTGTCTAGAGACGACGTGGAAACGTTTTCAGTCTAGACAAAAAGAGGAGAGCTGTTAAGTTTTCCTGTGGTACTCTTATGTGCGCGCGCGCGCACACACACACACACACACGCAGGTACACACACACACACACACACACACACACACACACACACACACACACACACACATATATATATATATATATATATATATATATATATATATATATATATAAAGTTTATTCACATATGCAAACACAATAAAATTAAATATCATTTCTTTTGAATACTTTCGAGAAATCATCCAGTTTAAAACTATCCAAACATATTTCCTCGTTCGTGATCTCTCTTCCTAAACATTTTGCCATCGAAGTATCATTGACTGCAGTTTCCGCTTCCACCTGCTTATTGTCTGTAAGCATGAGGTTAAAATTTCACCTCCAGGGGCTAGTTATTGCTTCCAGCATGATTTTTAGAGAAAAAAAAATGGCTTCTCGTTTCTGGTACAAAGACAATTGTTCGTCATAGCCACGTTCATCAGTTTCCAACGTCACGTGCTTCCGCCCAGCCATCCTTAGTGATCTATATGCTCTCTCACTCTCTCTCTCTCTCTCTCTCTCTCTCTCTCTCTCTTTCTCTCTCTCTCTCTCTCTTCTTTACTTTTCTTTTCTCTTTCGCGGATGTAGTTTCTTTCCTCTAAACCATTTTCTCCGCTAGTTTTCAGCTTTTCAACCCACGCTAGTGTCAACCAGTATAATCTAGAATATCCTGATAAGTATTATCCTGATTCCACAGCGTTTTTCTTTATGAAATAAGTTAGTGACGTCCCCAAAATGAATAGTCTCATTTATTGGTTTTCAACTCATTCTTTATTTTTCTTCATGAGGTCATCCTAATAAAGTCTATGTAAACACGTCATACACACATACATATATCATCCCCCATAGTCCTGATGATGGTTCACTAGAACCAAAACGCTATAGTGTCGACGTTGCTTCTCAATAAATCTCTCCTGCTACTTGGATTACCTTGTTATCAATTTTTCTTCACATATATATGTATATATAGATGTGTAGATTTAGTTAGCTAAAACTTTGTTCTGATATTTTTGTTAAATGGTTTTAGTGGCGTTCACTTTTAATTGTACTGTGACAGTAGTTACATCATTACCCTAAAAATTGTTTATTCTTGTTGGCTGATTCTAACATTGAAGATTGAAATATACGCTGCATTTTCAGCGTGTTCTGGGAAATAATATGGAAAAATTGAAATAAAAAAAGAAAAGAAAAACAAAAAAAAAAAAAACCCATATTATTTGAGGAGAAGGTAATGCGAATAATCGAAGATGTGAAAAGTTGTTTGCGGGGATTTGTACTTAATATTTCTTGCTGAGCGATGCTTCACAGTTTAATAAATGTTGATCAAAATCAAAGCAAGAAATTAATTGAAAATAATCAACGTTATACGACATAGAAACAGATTCTTGCACAGTCGGCTGGGGTGGGGACTGTAGAATACTCCGACTGAACCTCTGCAGAGGGGTAAGACCCCCACCCACCCCAATGAGTGTCCTGTTGTGACACTAAACAGTCTGATGGTGAGGTCCCAGTAATGCTGGGGCCTTGGGGAATATGGAGCACCCCTTCATTGCCATGACTCTCAGGTCCACTTTGGCCCAGCGTGGTAGCACCTGATAGGTTAAATAGAACTAACTACATACTTATGCTAAACTGAATTGTTTGATTAAACTGAATAGCGTGAAATAGAAATGTTTTTCACAATTAAACCGTACTTACATTTAAACTGCGTGCTTATGCTAAACTGAATTATTTCAAATAGAACTGTTTTTTGACATTGAAACCGTATTTACACGAAACTGAATTTTTTAACATAGAACTGTTTTGAATATTAACCGTGTGTAAACAAAATCTGTACTTATACTAAACTGAATTAGCTGAATTAGAACTGCTTGACTAAACTGAATAGCTAAAAATATTTTTCACAATTAAAATGTACTTATATTTCAACTGCGTACTTATGCAAAATTGAATTGTTTGAAATTGAACTGTTTTTGACATTGAAACTGTACTTACACTGAACTGAATTGTTATATATAACTGCTTGAATAGTTTGAAATAGAAATGTTTTTGACAATCAAACTGTGTACTCATGCTAAACTGAATTGTTTTTAATAGAACTGATTATTTACATAAAAAATTGATTTGGCGTTAAATAACCTACAAAGGTTGATATGCCACAAAACCCAACCAACCAAACCAAACCAAACCTAGAAACATATTCAAAATACCCAAGTGAAACGTTAAAAATCATTCGCACGAACTTGGTTATGATTGATGTGTGAATTTCACACATCAATCATAAGTTAACATGTGAGTTAACCGTAAGAAAAAAACAATGTTTATGTGCTAATTACTACTCAAATATAAGCCCAAATGTTCTGATGTTAAAAGGAATTCCGACGGGTGATAACAAGAAAACACTTGACAACGCTGTAAAGCATTAGAAATTGGGATGCAAACAAAATGCATTATAACACTCTAGTTACCCATACCAAACAATATGCTTAATATGTTTGCACGGTACCAAATGTAGTACCATCGTTTGGCCGTGGGTTTTCAGGGCTGAATCCTGTTTATGGCTGCACTGTGGGTTTTTGGGATCGAATCCTGCGTCTGGCTGTGTCGTGGATTTTTAGGGTCGAATCATGGTAACAGTGTCAAATGCTCCACTATAGTTGTCACCGTACTTTTCCTTTGGTCTTATTCTGGTAACGGCGCCTAATGCGTTTTCAGATAGTTTGTTTATCAATCTTTTCCGTGCCCACGCTCTGTTTGAAAGATCCACTGAGAGGGAATGACACAATCTATCTGGAACCTCTTTAGACGGTCGGGGTGATCCGTTGGAACAAAGTTGCCTGGGTGTTGGCAACTCAAAAACAAGACGAACTCTCCGTCTACAATTAACAATCATTTTGTTCAATGTTCATACTGCATACAGTAGCACAAGAGAGAGAGAGGGAGAGAGAGGGAGGGAGAGAGGGAGATAGAGAGAGAGAGGGAGAGGGAGAGAGAGAGGGAGAGAGAGGGAGGGAGAGGGAGAGAGAGAGGGAGAGAGAGGGAGAGAGGGAGAGAGAGGGAGAGAGAGAGAGAGAGTCTGTAAGGGTCTATGAACAGACACAAAAAGACACGCCCCCCCCCAGCCCGCAAACTTCTAACTAGGAACTGACCGACTGCCTACTTTTACAAAATTTGCTGATTTTTATATATTTAAATTCAGGATATTTGTAGGGTGATGTCATATGGCTGAATTGTTGCGTCATCTCACACGAGTCCCAAATTCACTGTTTACATTTCCCCAATCAAACCTTTGACAAAACATGAATCCATTTTCTTTACATTTTGGCCTTCCTGTGTTGATCATTGGCGTATTCGCTGAAACTTTCTAATTTGACTTACATTTCCACTCAAAGATTTTAGCTAATTCAACAGCTAACTGAAAAATTCGCGATCTAACCAAACCATATGATAAAATAAGTAACCATCACTGCATCAGCACTAATCATTCCAAAAGTGAATCAATCACAAATCGTAACCGGTGATGCTGTGTAAATCGATTGGAGAGGAATCTTATAGTATGAGCTTCTTCTGGAGAACCAGATAATTGATCTGAATACTAGGGCCAGTGGGGGACGTCAGGAAAGTCCATTGGCTGAAAAGTTCATAAGACAACGTCATATCTGCTGCTGATGACTTTTTTGACTAATGGGGCCCAAACACTGCTACACCAATGAAAGAAATGTGTGAACCGCAAAGGTGACTATGTTGAAATATAAAATCCCATTTGATCCCATTCCATGAAAGTACCTTGGTGACTCTATGAATTTTTTAGCCGATCATCGTATGTACTGATCCTAATTTAAAAAAATAATCAACTTAAAAAGTTTGGAATTAGTTCAGAAAAGGTACATAAATATTCATGGGTTAATGCTAAACAACCTGTTTTGCTGACAACAATGCAAAAAGTGTTACAGCTTGACTGGGAAGTTTTCACTCATCAACCATTAGTTGTATCATCTCTTTTATTCCTATATATTCAATGAATCATTCAGGGGAGGAGTTGCGCTTTTGCTGCACGTCCCGTCAAGAAGGAAAATAGACAGCAGAGTTAGCTGACCATTAGACAGAATGAAATTATTAAGAGTGTGAGATTTCAGTGTCGATGGCAAAGACTAACATGCTCTGCCTCCAGCCAGGATTAACCAGTATTCTTGGGATTCGTTCTTGCTCTTTTTTGGGAGGGGGTGACAGGTGACAGATTAGAATCCAATTCTGGTTGAAACAACCATGGAAATTGAATGGGCTCTCGTGATTGACTGAGGTACGTCTCGTAAAAATTGACAGATTTTATTAAAAAAGATAAACTGGGATTTCTGAGAACGATAGAGTCAGGCGTGTTTTAGGATGGTTAATGTTTTAGAAACCTCTTTGAAGGGAGACAAGAGAAATTTTAAAAGAATGCCAGTTGGGGAAGCTACTGAGAAGGCCGGCCTGATTAATTAAAGAAATAATAAACGTGGCAACCAATCAATAAATGTTTTTCAACCTTTTTATTCAGGTGCGAATTCAGTAGCAATCTTCATACACCCCCACCAGATATTAAAATACATTTATGAAATCGACAGAAAAATTGCAAATGTTAATAGAACAGAACAGTAAAAGTTTTGTCCAATAAATTTGATATCGAAATTTAAAAATATTTTTTTCATTCTTACTTTAGTCAAATACAAATTTTGGCTAACCAATTGATACAGAAGCATTTTTAGATAAATGGGAACACTTGTATCATTCTGTGAGCAATTGTCTATATATATATATATATATATATATATATATATATATATATATATATATATATATATATATATATATATATATATACGGTACATTCAATAAGTTTCCAGACTTTTTTTTACAGGCATTTAAAATTGTCGTAGATTCTTGAAAATTCAGTATGTTATTGCTCTACATCTTATGAGATGACTGACCAATCTTTATGATTTCAGGCTCAAATGAACAGCTACAGAAGCAATTGGAATACACCCTACTAAAGCCTGATTGTCACAGCTGGTAAATTTCAAAAATACAATCTGGACGTGAGGACACTTTAGAAGAACTATATGCAATCAAATTGTGTTCTAAACTTGGAAAAAATGCCACAGAAACGTATGGAATGCTTCAGACTGCTTTTCGACCATCTTGCATGAATCGAGCATCAGTTTTTGAGTGGCATAAGAGATTCACAGGAGACATGGAGTCTGTGAGGGATCATGAGAGGTATGGTAGGAGTAAGGAAGTCAATACACTAGAGTTGATTGGCCAAAGTGTTAGGGTTAGGGTTACTATGTTGAGGTTTTAAGGGAGTTCAGGATGAGATTCCTAGGGAAGAGGCCAACACTCTTCAAATTGGGTCAGTGGCATTTCCACCGGGACAATGCACCAGTCCACAACTCCATCCTTGTCACAGACTATTTGAGCAAGATGGGCATCAAGACAGTTTCTCATTCCATGGGGCCTTCCAGAAGTTGTTGGAACGGTACAACAAGTACATTGCAGCTGGAGGAGATTACCTCGAAGGGGACTAGAGTTTCATGTGTGTACTATCAATAAAAGTGCCCATACGAAAAAAGTCTGGAAACTTATTTAATTATCCTCGTATATATATATATATATATATATATATATATATATATATATATATATATATATATATATATGTATGTATATGTATATATGGGGTAAGCGTAGGTATGTCTGTATGTATATGTGTGTGTGCGCGCACGCGCGTGTATATGAGTGTTTTCTGATGACTCATAATGAATAAAAACAAATATTAGGGTGGAAATCGATATTTTGAAAAACATCTTATCAAAGCTAAATATTTCGTCAAAATCATTTTTTAAAACGATAGTGCGAAGAAAGATAGTGAGAATTCTGATATCAAACCACTTTGAGTAAAAATTAAAGATATTTGTAACAATTGATAGCGAAAAAAATTCTTTACATGTAAAGTAAAAAATATCAATCAATGGAAAAAGAAATTTTATGCGAAAAAAATACAATTTTTAAAGTATGTAAGAAAAATAATTAATTATAAGAATTTCCTTACATTTTTCATAAAGGACATATTTTTAAATGACAAATTATGTAAAACAAGTACAGAATATTGTTTATTTTGTCAGTACAAGTAGGTGTAGTCCTTTACTCAGCTCAGCTTAGTATAAGACTAGAAGTATGGAGCACCTAGTGCCAATCGAACTTTTAGTAGTCTGCCTCAACACAAGTAAGTCTCATAATAGACTTTTTCAGTATACAAGTATATGGTATACATATTTACCCAACCCCTCCGCTCGGGTAGGATATGACACGAGGTCAATTTTTTAAGCGGAGTTTAACAGGTTTGAATTCAGAGTTTTCCTTCTCCTAGACTAGTTGCCTCACCAAGGCTGAAAAACCTAGACTGCCCTACTATTTACCCATAGCTGGGGGGAGAATATTTGGATTCATACCTTTCCCAAGGGTATTAGAGCTATGTGAAATGCAATCAGTCTTGTACAGGATTTGAACTCGTGTCGTTATGTCCATTTCCTACGACAATAACCATTACACCACAGGCACCTCTAAAAGTATATGGTATATGATGTTCGCGTAATGTTTTAGTTGCATAAAGTCTCGTTGGATCTTGGACGGTAAGCAACTCTTATTTGTATTCATATAATATAATATACGTCGGGAATAAGTGTACTTAATTTATGACGTAAAAATACACACAGTTGAGATTTAATCATATACACACTTATATCATAATCATACAAGTGATATAACCTTACATATACTTATAACACTCATGTCCCCATTTTTGCCATGTTTATACACTCTCATGACATCATCATATATATACACATACGTTTATCACATAATCATACACACACTTATGATATAATTATAGATAAGTAGGTACATTTACGACACAAATATACAAATACTTATGATATAATCATAAACACACACATGTCATAACCAAGTGCAAACCTATGACATAATAATACTGTTGTGGCGGAATCACCTAGTAATTGACTCAACCACTCGCCATAAATACCGGAAGACATAGCAATACGAAGATACACCAGTTCCGAAAGCTAACCTCGCCCCTGCGCGGTTATGCGAACTAGCTTACCGTCCTATGATCTTGTAACCCACCTTTGTTCTTGTAAATATATGTCTGTCCTATAACCGTGGTCTTCTGTTCTCTTTCTGGCCCTTTTCCAGGGCCATAACAAATACATATACGTATGATATAATCACACATACATACTTATGATATAATCCGATATACACCGGTGACATAATCAAACACACTGTTATAGCCTAATCCTATGTATAGATTCATGATATAATCATTCATACATATTACATCATCATTCACATACACATATGACTTTATCATACACATGCAGGTCTATTTAAAAGTTGAAATGTTCTGAAGAGTATTCTTCTTTAAATATCGTCGTTTTACTTTAAATAGGATTTCATTTTGTCTTCTTGGTTTTTAGATTATCTTAATATTTTATTCTAGGCAACTTATTTTAATTTGCTGGATGTCAAAACCAGCGATGAAGGAAGAATAAGAATAAATATTCTCAAAAAAGAATACTTACATATATACATATGATGAATTGGTTTTTAAAAATTGGTTGAAAAAAGTAAAAATTAACCATACGTTATCACTAAAAGGTTAGTTGAAGGTTATAAGAAAGAAAGAAAGAAAGAAAGAAAGACTATTTAAGAATTTTGTGAATTTAATTAAGATGTAAGTTAAACATTAGACAACTTAATGAGAGAAAAATTAACTCACTGTAAAATGAAAGATTAAATCTAAAAACTGAAAGATTAAGAAAAATTCTGAGAAAAGAAGAAATAGAATAAGCTAAACAGTAACAAATGACGAGGGAAAAATAATGAAAATTTATTTCTGTAAAAAATGACCCCCAATCCCACCCTCCGTCAAAAATGCAGAAACAAAAAACAAAGCAAAAAGAAACAATAAAAAATGGTCTGAATATAATTTTAGAAAAGAAAAGAAAAACAAGAAGAAAGTCGATTTTCTTTCCAGGAATATTAAATTCCAAGATTTGCTTTTACTTAAAATAACTTTAATGTAGTTTATGAAAAGACATGAAACCAAGAAAATAGATCTTGTCCTCTTAAATGAAGAGAAAAAATGCCAAAAAAAGAAAGTCTATGTCGCTGTTTCACAAAGTAAACAAGAAAAAAAGTAAAAAAAAATTTTTTTAAATTAACCGAAAATCTTTTTAAAAATGAAAGGGAGGGACATGCTCATCATTTGTGTTTCGCTTAGTCCCGAAAAATCTTTGAAAAATGATGGAAAAATTAGAAATCTTGCGAAAAAACAAATGATAAAAACATTGCTGAATCAGTTAAAATAACAGGGAAAACGCTGAAAAAATAAGAAAATTCAGTCACCTAAAGACAAGCAATTAACTCAGATGGTGAAAATAATAGCCCCCCCCTCAAAAAACTCTATCAGATCAAGTTGTATTTAGAAAAGGAAAAATATTGAATAGTCAATATGTATGTTCGAAAAGAACACCTAAAATAATATTAGAAAATTGACGAATCTCAAGATTTTTTTGAGAGATCCAAGAAGATGTAAAATATGCAGTAAATGTGGTAAATTAACCAAATTGTAGTCATTTTTAAAAATAAATAACCGATAAAATCTTCTTTGACGGAACCAGAATTTTGTTCAACATAATTTCATTAAATCAAAAAAGGTATCAATTATCTCGTAAATATTGATTATTTAAAACTACCTGAAAAAAATAATGTAATTCAAAAAGAACATGGAAAGGAATTTGAAATTGGAAAAAATAAAAGTGTTATGTTTTGCTTTTTCTTGTCTTAAACAAGACAAGAAAAAGCAAAATAGAGGTCAAAGGGGGGAGGGGTGTAGATATTTTGAAAAGAAAAAGAAAGTGAAAGAAATTAAAATCAATGGAACATTTGGAAATTATTCATTATTAGATAAATCTGGATTCTTCTTAAACTAAAAAAACTGAATCAAGGAAAGAAAAATATTAATCATAGGTTGATTGGGTCTTGGGTTTTACGGCATGTCAACCCTTAAGGGTTAATTCATGCCGAAACAGGATTTTTATTTTCGTAATTTGTATACACTATTATAATTTATTATAATTTATTATATGAACCTGTTTTCTTTCTGATATAACCATTTTTTTTATCAATTCAAAGAATTCTGTCTGGTTTCTTGCCTTTGGGACAGAGTTTTCCGAAACAATTAGGAAATGGTAACTGCCGCATTTATCTTGATGTGTCTTCCAGATATAATCTGTAAAGATCGAACGTTCACACACAGACATATAGCAGAGTAACTACCAGTTGATGGATTCAAGTATGTTTGGAATCCATCTTAAAAAGAAACAAAGGTTGTTGCAATTTATTTATTCTACAAGTATTCTGGGTTTTTTGTTTCTTTACTTCCTCATATGATGTTGTAGCTGTTTAGACGTATTAATATCATGAATGGTTTGAGTAGTTGAGCTATGAGTGCTTAGCTCACTTTTATCATATTTACCCAACCCCTCCGCTCGGACAGGATATGACACAAGGTCAATTTTTTAAGCGGAGTTTAACAGGTTTGAATTCAGAGTTTTCCTTCTCCCAGACTAGTTGCCTCACCAAGGCCGAAGAAATCAGTCTGCCCTACTATTTACCCATAGCTGGAGGGAGAATAATTGGATTCATACCTTTCCAAAGGGTATTAGTACTATGTGAAATACAATCAGTCTCGTCCAGGATTTGAACTCGTGTCGCCGTGTCCATTTCCTACGACGATAACCATTACACTACGGGCACATCCAAAACACCTCGGGCAGCTCACTTTTATCGATGCTGGAGTGTACGGAGAACCTATATTTGTTTCTTTGTGCGTGGTTGCTTTAACACCTTTTCTCTGTCGGTTGGTATCTAAATGCATTTTGCTCTTAAATATATTCTTTCTTTCCTTGGATGGATAGACTTCCAGAAGTTCTGAGTCCAATATTATGTATAAGCGTGTATAGTTTGTGCTTTTCAATTTTTGTTTTTTCATCTTTGAAGAAGGTTTCCTAGAGGAACGTAAAGGTAGAATTTAGGTTATTCAAAAGAAATAGTTCATTATAATTTGGCTCTTCTCCACAATTATTTCATTGTTTCCAATGGAGGACTTGGACGATTATCTTTTTTCTTCTCTTTCGTATTTGTCGAATTGCGATTCTCTTCTCCTATTTTTTCCAGTTGGTTGAATCTGTTTTTAGTTTCATTTTGGAATATTTATTGGTCTGCACATTTGGAGTGAGATTTTTGGTTTGTAAGTATTTGTTGTTGTGATGTATAGTAATTTACAATGCTTTTTGCTTAGATGTGGCTTGGCTGTAGAATACACCGACTGCAACTCTGCAGAAGGGTAAGACACTCACCAATGAGTGTCCTGGATATGGCACTAAACAATCAAATGGTGAAGTTCCAGTGATGCAGGAGCTTTGGGGAATGTGGAGCACTCCTTCATTGCCATTGCTCCCCGGTCCACTTTGTCCCGGAATGGTAGTACCTGATAGGGCCTAATCTATGGGTTAAATAGAACTGCATACTTATGCTAAACTGAATTGTTTGAATAAGAACTGTTTGACTAAACTGAATAGCTTAATAGAAATGTTTTTGACAAATAAACAGTTCTGACATTTAAACTGCGTGCTTATGTTAAACTGAATTGTTTGAAATGGAACTGTTTTTGACATTGAAACTCTATTTACACTAAACTGAATTGTTTATAGAACTATTTTGACATTTAAGTGTGTGTAAAGAAAATCTGTACTTATACTAAACTGAATAAACTGAATTAGATCTGTTTGAATAAACTGAATAGTTTGAAATAGAAATGTTTTTGACAATTAAACTGAGTACTCATGCTAAACTGAATTGTTTGAATTAGAACTGACTATTTGCATAAAAATAGATTTGGCATTAAATAACCTACAAAAGTTGATAAACCATAAAATTCAACCAACCAACCAGCCTACTTAGATATGTGGCCCAAAGTCGTATGAATGTGGCACCCAGTGAGACACAAACTCAATCGTGAAGGTTTGCTAGTTCTTTGCTTGCTGATCATTACACCACTCAAGGCGCCCATGTTGTGGTATATTAGTCTGAGATTTTTCTTTTTTTTTTATTAGAGATTTTCTTTTATAGGGAATCTCGTTTACAAGAAAATCTTTTATGGGAGATATCGTTCCAAAGGTGATGTGTATTCATTCAGAAGTGATGCCGGTTGGAGAGGACACATTCTAAATTTTAATCAATTAAATTGGTTTGTGATTTTAGAATAGAATTCCTGTTTGATAGGAGATAATGTTAAATCTTTTTTTGTTTTGTTTTGTTTTGTGCCTCCAATCTTTATGTTCAGTTTTAATAGAATCGTTTTGCAGCGTTGTTCAAGCGAGGATTTTGTTTCCTCCATAAGATTTTCCCAGTCACCCAGTTCTAATTGAATTATTTTTTAACGATTTGCTCGTTTTTAATTTACTGGGTGTGTGGAATTCTTTCTCTTTGGATAGCTTGAAAATACGGAGTGGTCTTAGACCCTGTTTCTACCATCTTCTGTGCTTCTGGATAAGGAAAGTTACTTGAATTTTTTATCGACAGAATTTCTTTTTCTCGGGTTGAATTTTCATAAGAACACACGCAAACCGGTTGGGCACCTCCATCGTTCGCAGATTTGTGGGGAAATTCACATTCATTAGAGTTGTAGTCGGGTTCATGTTAATCATATTTCCTACACACTTCTTGTTCTCAACAAATGTTTTCGTAGTGGTCGTATTTCTGGCACTTATAGCGTCTATAAGGGTTTCGTCTGTATTTTTCTATTTCCTTCATATTGTAGTTGATTTTGATTCTCTCAACTATTTTCAGAGTTTCGAAAGTAATGATGTAATTATTAGTATCGATTATTTTCCTTTTATAGTAACTCTGTTTACCTCTGTAACCCATTTTTTTATTCTTGTTTTTACTTCACTTTTTTTATTTCATTAGGATTTGTCTGGATAGGCTTTAACAGGAACCTTATGAAATTTATTCATTTTGGGTCTGTTTGCGAAGTTAGACTTTTTAAATTCTTTATCCGATTCGGAGTTAAAATTGCCTGATATTATTTTTTCACTAATTAAGGGTGACAGGTTTGTAATAGGTGAGCTGTTGATTCAATTGATATAAATCTCGGAAAAAATGTTTTCAGTTTATTATCTGAAGTAGCTGATTCATAGAAATTTCATTTGGGTTTTTGTTTGTATTTGCCATATGAGTTGTTGCTTCTTTTCGCTGATTCTATCTAACTTTTTAGGGAAATTTACCTGGAGAATGTCCGTTCATCTTGGTTGAGATGGGGTTACTGCTAAGTTTAAACTTTCAGTGGCTTTCCAAGTCGGATGGAGGTGGCTATAGAATACACCAACTGCTTCTCTGCAGAAGAGTATGACTTCCCACTACGAGTGTCCTGGATATGATACTAAACAATCTGATGATGAGGTTTGAGTAATGCTGGAGATTTGAGGAATGCGGAGTACTCCTTCATTATCATCACTCCCAGGTCCACTCTGGCGTGGGGTGGTAGCACCTGATAGGGTCCTATTTATGGGTCAAATAGAACTAGACTGTGTACTTATGTTAAATTTAATTGTTTGACATAGAACTGTTTTTGACATTTAAACTGTGTACTTATGCTAAACTGAATTGTTTGAAATAGAACTGTTTATATGTATAAAAATGGATTTGGCATTAATAACCTTCAGTGGTTGATGTGCTATGAAACCAAACTAAACCAAACCAAACCTTTCAGTATCCCAAACCTAGTGCCTTAGACTTAAGCAGTGGTCAATGTCTTCTTTCTCTCGACTCGATTGACCTTCAACCACCACCTTCTAGTACTTCTAAGATTAAAAAAAAAGGGGTTAGATAAGAGCAATTTGAATAATATGGCCAGGACTTGTTTAGGTGCAAAAGCTTGACCAACTGATCAGATCTCGTTTCTCTGACCGCTAATCTTGCCCAATTAAAGGGTCGAAGTAGAGTGCTGCAGGTCAGGTGACCACTTGACACCCGGATCATACACCGTTCAGCCACCCGGATCCCACCGTCACGCATTTTGGGTTGCTATCTACGGCCCTTTTTTTTTTTTTTTGGAAAGTCTTACACCTCTACAGAGAATTCAGTCGCATTGTAAGTCTCAACCGACTGGGCGGTGATATTACTGATCGGATTGAGAGAGTTAACCCCCAATTATGGTATTTATAGGATCTACGTAAAGAGGGAAAAAAGGAAAATTGATCTTCATTTAAGACGAGCTTCATCTAAAACAAAGGAAGAATCGTTATAACTGCTCGAAACAACCAAAAGAGCGAAAAGAGACAAAAAAAATAGATTATTATAAAAAAAAACACACAAATCAAATAAAAGAAGAAAAACTATAAAAAGAATTAAGTTATGAAATTTTAGAAAGAATCCTTTTAAGAGAAGTCCAATTTAAAAACCAATTTTGCTAATCTGATTCGAGCTCATGTGAATGTGCATAATTAATTATATAAGTATATAAATATATTTGTCAATTATATAAATACGTATTTTATGAATAAATATATAATGTAATATATTCACACACAAATGTTAACAACATTGCACATAAGTATTTGAATATTTTTAAGAAGATTGTTACGTTTTTAGAATAAATTTTGAACACTAATCACATCCAACAGTTTAAAAACTTTCTCCTTTTTTTTCGTTTCGTTGAACAAAAAAAAAACAGATTAAATATAATTCAGAAGATAAATCACATATTTAAATGCTCTGACAATGGTTTAATGTAAAAATTGAAACATCTAACATTGGCAAATAATTAAAAATATAAATAAAATCAGCCCCTGAAGACCTTGTTTTCCACTTTTGAACATTTATATTGGGCCATTGGCCTAATGAGTAGAGTATTCGCTAATGGTCCAGAAGACCGGGGTTCAATCCCAGGTCGAGACTCAAACGATGGTAGTTGATGTCGCTTTGCTTAACATTCAGCATTATAAGGAAAAGATCAAGAGTAAAGTGGAGCAATCCAGAGAATGGAGTAGCACCTTTCCCTACACCTAGGTGTAGTAGCTATTGAAAAGGGAGCCTTCGGGTCCCCCTCGACTAAGGTCGTCAACTTTTCTTTATTTACATTTATATACGGTTGGATTTACTTTCTTGTTACTCTCTCTCTCTCTCTCTCTCTATATATATATATATATATATATATATATATATATATATATATATATATATTCCTTGTACGTATGTGTGAATGCAAACCCAAAGATCAGAATATAAGTACATATTCTAGTAACGCGAATGTAGCAGTTCTTATTTTTACCCTTTATGAAATGTCTTTTTCTCTTTTTTTTGGGGGGGGGACCCCTTTTTAAACCATTCATACATTATTTTCTGTACAAGAATAGTCACTGAATAAATGTGCAAGCATAAAGTGTCACACACGCACACACATTTGTATATGTGTGTGCATGTGCTTTGTCTTCGTACATATTATGTGTATACTTCATATAAATGTGTACAACGTTTTCCATGTTAAACCTATTTTCATATCCCATTTTTCTGAGATTTCTCAAATACATCATGTGTCCAAAATAAACTGAACTTCTTAAAACGCCAAGCTAATGAATCGTTTAAAAACAAAAACTCTTTTATATCACTATGGTTAGCGTTAAGGCTTATATACTTGATTATAGTCGTCACAGAGAGAACATTGCCAAGTCGGCTGGGACTGTAGAATACATCGACTATATCTCTGCAGAGGGGTAAGAATCCCCAACGAGTGTCCTGGATATGTCACTAAACAATCTGATGGTGAGGTTCCAGTAATGCTAGAGTTTGGGGGAATGCATAGTACCCCTTCATTGCCATCACTACCCGGTCCACTCTGTCCCGGAGTGGTAGCGCATGATAGGGTCCTATCTATGGGTCAAAAAGAATTAAACTGCGTACTTAAGTTAAACTGAATTGCTTGAATGGAACTGTTTTTATACTAAACTGGATTGTTTGAAATAGGACTGTTTTTAAATAATGTTTGTGTGCAACTGTTTCAAATAAAAAATGACATTTAAGAGTACCTTCCAAATATTGCATCTGTGCTATGAGAAGGCTTGTACGCCACATTACAAGTTATAAAAGTGTTTCAATTCGGGATAATTGTCTACTAAAGATGATCCAAAATCTGAATGACTTTCCGACAACAGTCGACGACGACATTAAGAATTGTCCGCGAAATACTCTTGTCTTCTCGCTGCACAAATCACCCGATTTTCTTCCAGCAATTTCTTTGTGGTTGTGGTGGGCTTACCCTAACAGGTCATCGATTTTTGGCGACAAAAGAGATAAAAGAAAATGAGCAACGAAATCTGCACAACATTTATCAAAACGACCTCCAGAACTGTAAAGAATTCTGAGGACGACATATTCATTGTGATGGGAGTGCCGGGGACTATCTTTAATGAAAAAGTAAAGTTTTAACCAAGCATTAAAAAATGATAGTCAGGAGATTCAATAACAGATATGAATAAAAGAAGAAATTTAGTAATTCAGTTTCATTTCATAAGAAAAAAAAGTAGTTTCAAATTTTAAAACGTTTATCCGTACTTTCATTGAAATAAATATCAGTTGCACAACTGTCAAATAACCTATTAACTGCAGTTGTATGAAGACATTTTTTATTCCTATATGATTCCGTCTCAAACCTCAAGCGCTCTTTTCTTCTTGAAAGCATTCAGTGCTTTCTTTTACGAATCGATATAATTGCAACTCTTTCGGCAAACAGATCCACCGTTCTAATAAGATGGCTGGCTATTAACAGGAGGACATCTTTGTTCTTTGTTCGTATTTTTTTTATTTATTATCACGTTTCCTTTTTATCTGTCTCTTGACAACCATTAGTTTTTGTAATTATTTTGGGTTAATGCATAGATTGCATCATAGTTGGATTATTCTTTCTCACTCATACAATTTTCTGTGAAAATCAAGAAAGATGCGTCTCTAATAAGAGCTCATTGCTTAATCATGGCCCAATAAGACCAGTTTTTAAAAAAAAACTCGTTACTTAAAACTGAGAATCAGTTAATTTAGCGCGAATATTGTGATGCATGGATAAGGACTCAGAAGAAATGTCTGATGTGATAAGAAAGTTAAGTGAATGAATGAAAAAAGGGAAGAAAATTGCGAATATATTGGTCATTAATATTATATACATCAACTTATACTCAATTTCAAGTCAGTTCTACACACACTCACCCCCACACACACAAACATATATATATATATATATGTATATATATATATATATTGTCTGATAGCGGAGACACCACCAAAAGAGAATGCTGACGAAGCTAAGTTATTTTGACAACATCTTCAACTATGAATTCGTGTGCGTGATAGATTTCGCTTCAAAAAGTCGACCTTTTGTCAAACTTTGCCTTTAACGGAGATCCAAAATAAAAACAGTGAATAAGATCATATTTTTGAAAAAACAAACTGGAAATTATATTTCTTGTTAATTTCTAATTGGATGGGAAATATTTTTTTAAATTCTAGATTGCACATCAATACTTTCTCATAATTAATTCGATGCTATGTTTATTTCAGAAATAAAGGAGTTTTTTTTTCTTTATCTTTTGTCTTTTACATTAAATTTGATATTTTACCATCTCTTCACGAGACCGATTTAACAATCGTGCACATTGAGCAAGGACTATAATTACCCGGTTCGTGTGACCTATCTGACGAAAGTATCAGACATCTTTGACTCTTTCCTCTTTAATCCAATGGAGATGTATTGCCCTGAGTCGAAAAGTCCACCATCAAGATTGCCAAGACCGGAATGTTGGATAAATGAATTTGGCTTTTGCTAAGATTAAATATCTTAATTAAATAGAATCTTTTTGTATCAAATATTTGGTAAAGTTATTTCATTACATTTTTGTAGTTATTATGGTTGTCAGCATTTCATAGAATTTATTTTAATAGTAAGATTATTAATTTTAGCTTCAGTTAAGAATTCAGAACACATTTTATGTAACGAGTAGAGTGTTCGCCAATGGTCCGGGAGACCGGGGTTCAATCCCAGGTCGAGTCATACCAAAGACTCAAAAAATGGTACTTGATGCCTCCTTGCTTAACACTCAGCATTATAAGATAAGGATCAAGAGTAAAGTGGAGCAATCCAGGGAATGGAGTAGCGCCCTCCCCTATACCTCGGTGTAGTAGCTATTGAAAAGGAAGCCTTCGGGTCACCCTCGATTAAGGTCGCCAACTTTTACTAAAGTTCCTCTGCTAAATGATGCACACAGACCCGAGTGCCGGGCAAAATTTGCTAATATTTGTCTCTATGTTAAACTAAGCGATACACACAGATATTTCTCAATGAAAAAAAATTAGATATCAGTTTACGATGGAAAGTGTATTTTAACCTAATAGAAAACATCATTAAAAATTGATAGATTGTAACAACATGTCAATGCTTTAAGGGTTATTTTATGCCTAAAGGTTAGGGAATCGTGTTCATAGTATATTCATACTTAGATTCTGTGTTGCTGTTTCTTAAAAGTTTTTTCTTTTTTCTTTTTGTACACAGTCCTATCGAATACAAATAATTCTAAAACAGATTTATTTGACCCATAAACAAGTACTTCCACTCCGGGTCAGAGTAAATCTGAATCTAATTATAAATGAAGGGTTACTTTACACTCCTCAGATCTCCAGAACTACAGGTTTACCATCAGATATAGTTTAGAGTCATACCCCAAACACCTTTTGTTTTGGGGAGGGCATTACCCTTCTACAGGGGATACAGTTAACGTATTGTAAAGCCTGCCGACAAATCATTGAAGATGTTTTGTTCATACGTATTTAGAATTATTAGATCATTAAAACAATTTGTTAGTTCAATTGATTTTTGAAAAAAGAATTATTTATTGTTCCACTGTTTGTTTGTTGTTTTTTTTAATCATTTTTCAGGCAACTTTAAAGTTCCATTTTCCTTTCTTTGTTTTGATGGCATATTAACCTTCGAAGGTTACTTAATTCCAAAGCAATCCTTGTGGAAGAACAGTAGTGATACTCTCCATAGCTGGAGTTGGGAATAAAGAGTGCCTACGTTTCCTCAGGATTATAGTCTGAAAGTGAACATAAAAGCGTGACTAGAGTTCGAACTCACTTCCTTCGTGGTCGTAGTCCAGCACTTTAGTCATTACAGCCTCAGCAATATTTGGTGAATGTTGTCGATTAGAATAAATATCTCTGTCAAGCAGTAACAATTTTTGTCTCGTCACCAAAGAAACATGTAGCCTGGATGGCTTATCCTGTTTAAACATTACGCCTTTTCTATAAACTGATTCTGGGTGATTTTCGTCAATTGTTACATTGACTTGGTCTAATTTCAGAGCAGTACTTGTTCTAATCAGTCATTTTTTTCATAGATTGAAACTCGTTTCAAATATACACAACCTGTACTCGTTCGTAGAAAGAGCAGCTTTTAATACAGTTTTTTTCATTTCAATTGTCTTACGTTGTTGTAAAGTTTTAACAAACATCACAATTTCTTATCGCTATTCAAACATCTAAGTAATTAATATGACCAAGTTTTTTTGCTTCATTTTAATATTCTAATGACATTCGTATTTGCTTTAATGTTTATTCTCAACTCGTTTAACTAAGTGTAATTGTCGCATACATCAGCGTAAAATGTTCAATATAAATCACTTTGTAAATCACTTTTCGCACACTCAAAAGTTTCATCTTATCTTCTCCATAAACGTTTTTCCATTTCAGTTGTTAAGTTATGATATTCTTTGAAAAATATATTCGGAATATGTTGCTTATTTCCTTCCATCTATAGTGTTAGAAACAATAAACAAAGTTAATATTAACACAATTTTTGAATACACATTCATATGACATCCGTTACATTCCTATGAAAATAACGTCAAAACTAAATGACCCAAATGTCATGACGAAAAACATAGAACCAACTTTTTGACGAAAACAATACATACGTATTTTTACTCGTAGAGCACATGACAGAAATCAGTGGATTCCGTAAAAAATTCTTAATCGATAATTCGTGAACACAAACTTTGTGGATTTATTGATCTATTGGTGCAGCTAAAGGCAAGTAAAAAGGAAAGCAACGGAGCCACCAAGCATGACATATCAGCAGAATATAAACAGACAAAATATGGATGCGTGGAGACTGATAAAAATAAGATAATGTTGAATTTTTTTAGTGTTTTTATATAGACACACTTCGACTAGACAGACACTGCTGCATGTTCTACAATTAAACGAGGTTACTATTTGTAAGAAAATTCTAAAAGGATTCTGAGCCAATGTTTTTGAACATATTTTACTATAGAATTCATTATTGAAAATTTGATATTAACGATCAATTGAAAACCTCAGACGGTGAACATAAAAGATAAATGGAAAACTGGAGAGGCGAATAAAGAAACTACATAACTATAAAGTGGACAGTTATATCAACTGTTTTTAATTCCACGATTTCGACTAATACTAATCACAATGATAAGACACATAACAACTATTTTGATCTATGTTACCAAACCTGAAGGACTCAAAGGAACCATGGGGGTGGGTCCTCGTGGTGTAATGGTTAAAGCGATGGACTGTGGAATTGTAGTAAGCGCATTCATACTCCAGTTGCGCTATTACGTTCACTTTCTGACAAATACCCTTGGGAAAGGTATGAACCCCCTTATTCTCCCAGCTATGGGTTAAATAGTACCACTACTGTTCTTCTTGGAGAATCGTTTTGGCATTAAATATCCTACAAAGGTTGATATACCATTAAACAAAGAAACCAAGCCAATTAAAAGAACCATTACGTTCTATGGGACCAAAATTGAAATGAGAAGCGGGAAGTAATTTCCATCAGTTATAATACCAGCCCAGTCGGCTGGGTGAGAGGGCTATAAAATATGCCGACTAGCCCTATGTAGAGGAGTAAGACTCTCCTCCAACGAGTGTCCTGGATATGGCACTAGACCAGTCCTAGATCTTTGGGGAAAGTGGAGTA
Source organism: Sepioteuthis lessoniana (assembly GCA_963585895.1). NCBI lineage: Eukaryota > Metazoa > Mollusca > Cephalopoda > Myopsida > Loliginidae > Sepioteuthis > Sepioteuthis lessoniana. The sequence continues at coordinate 78,905,153 of OY757935.1, forward strand.
CCCCTCCATTGCCATTACTTCCAGGTCCACTATGGTCCGGAGTGATACTACTTATTAGGTTCCTATCTATGGGTCAAATAAAAATATATAATCATTTTCTGAACCTGAAACCATTTAACTGATGTTGAATTGAATTATTAGTATTTAATGGCAATACTAGGAACCATTTAACTGTGTGCAAATGAATGAATAAGGCAAAATAGAATTATTAGTGTTAAATAGAAATGCTTGAAACCATTTCACTGTGTGCTAACAAATGAGCCTTGGCTCGTTTAAAAATTATGTTACCTATATAGTATTCATTTGCAAATCCTATATATTCAATATATATGTATAAAGAGGATTTGGTATAAAGTAACCTACAAGGGTTGATATTCCATAAAACAGAACCAATTATAAAGCTTATCTGCAATACAGCCGATAGGATGAATCTCAAGTCCACCTTTTACACTATGAGTTGCCAAATCAACACTTTCTCACGTTATAAAACAAAACAAAAAATTATATCCGTTGTGAGGATTATTTCCTTCAATTTCAGTTACACTTCCACCACAAATGTTCTTTGAAACAAGCCGGATTTCACTAACGCTGAATGTTTTTAAAAGTAAATAAAATTAGGTTATTGCGACTTTTCAGATTTTTATCTTAAAGTGAAAGCAACTGAAATATTCAAATAAATTCTACCCTCCTCTGGGAAAAAACATGGTCAGGGTCGAGGGACAAATTACGAAGGAAAATATCAGTAAAAAAAAGTTGTTCTACTGCATGCCATAGAAAAGTAGTTCGGGAGTCGGCTACTTGAGACTTTTAATTTTATAAACAGCAACCAGGTTTGTGACAACTTGTATTTCAATTATTTTAACTCTGTTGAGTAGCTGTAGACAGTCCATTCTGCGAGGATATTTTCCGGGTGAGAACATAACGGCGAGTACTTTGATAGCTAACAAGGATAGCAGGCTGTCTTTAAAACCCTTTCTACCTTTTATATTCTCGGTCTCAATCTCATCGGATATTTCCCATTCAAATCTGTAACTCATGTTTATAAGATTTCTTTACGAAATAAGTTTGTCTTTGGAGAATAACATAGCTGACAAATGGTTATCGTTGAGTATAATGTTTCCAAGTGGAGGCACACTTAGTGTAATGGTTATCGGCGTAGGAAATAGAATCGGAATAGAATCGGTACCTCGATTTCAAATACTAGATGGAGCTGTTTGCGTTTCTCTTCCCTCTGTTCTCTCTCCGACTATAAGTAAATAGTAGGAAAGACTGGATTCTTTAGTTTTGGTTTGCATCCCGACAGAAGTGGAAGGGTCAAGTAAAAAATACGATGTTCCAACGAGGCTAATATTACCGTACTGTATATATATATATATATATATATATATATATATATATATATATATATGTGTGTGTGTGTGTGTGTGCGTGTGTGTGTGTGTGTGTGTGTGTGTGTGTGTGTTAAAAATGACAATCATAGTCTTAAACGAACGTATCAAATCAAGATAAAAAATCATTGTAGATTTGCAAATGATGAAGATGAATTCTGTGAAAATAATTCTGTTTTGGTATAACATCATTTGAAAAAGATGTGTATTTCTAAAAGATATTAGTATTCAGGTATACGTTGGCGTAAAACAAAAAAAATTTTGAAAGAAGAATAGAAAGAAAATTATGTCCTGACTGAACACAAGAAATCGAATAATGGTAGTGCGGATATATAAAAAAAAAGAAGGAAAATGTCCATTATTAATACGCATGTTTTGCGCCTGCGCATATCTATATTTGTATTCGTAAGTGAATGTGCCTATTTACATAAATTGAAAGATAATATGCTTGAGTCAAAGGGAGAAGACAGAACAAAATCCTTTTTCTTCTATTACGGATCGAGTTCTTTTTTGTTTGTTTGTTTTTGATTTATTAATAATGTATTTTTCTGAATCTAAACGTTTTTCTATTGAAAAGTTCGACGATTGTATCTAATAAAGAAATTGACTCAGACTGAAAATTACAATTACTTGTTCCAAACTTAAAAAAACTTTCCAGCTGTTGCTGTTTGGAAACATAGGAAATATGATAAATAAACAGATGCATGCATATGAATAATTTATAAGAGTTTGATTGTCCATCTTCAGTATTCAGCCAAATGGTTTAGTGTGGAGCTGGAAAATTTAATCGGCTTAATTATTGGACCCAGGGAAGGTTTTAACACAAATTCATGGAGAAAAGGAACTTTCATTGGGAAAAAATCTCTAATAAATAATTATCAGTTGAAAGCCTTGTAAGACAAATAATGATACAGAATTTCTATATATCAAAAAAAAAATTATTTGTCAAGTGATGTACTCCTGTGGACCCCTTCACAGGCACGAGCAAAGGCAGGACGTCCAGTTCGAACATGCATACAGCAGCTCTGTGACGATACTGGATGTAGCCCGGGAGACCTGCCAGGGGCAATGGACGATAGGGAGGGATAGCGAGTGAGGGTCAGAAATATCCGTGTTGATTGCACGACATGATGATGATGATGATGATGAATTATGTTTATTAATAGTTCTTCAAACTGGGGGTATAAAATAAAACGGGAATTCTTCTAAACTGCAGCTTAGTCAGTACTATTGTATGGTTGCACCACCTAGACTTTAATAGAGCGCTTGGAGAAAAAGCTAAGTGAGAATTAGTTGTCTAAATTTCAGAGACGAAGCTTGAGGATTTTTATCATTAATCCCGTTTTATTTTATCTGAGAGATTAAATTTCCATATGATCAATAGCCTGTTTATAGTTGTCCATATATTTCCTATGTGCATGCTGATATCGATTTCAGTAGATGAGATATTGCTGCTGAGGTATGTGAATTGGTCAACTAATTTCAGTGTCATGTCATTTAATACGAAGATGGTACCGTCTTGTTTAAAACACACGAAGTCTTGTTTTATCTGTGTTCACGTAGAGACCAATGCCTTCTACTGTTTGCTCCAGGCTATGAAGTAGACATTTGACTTGGGCAGGTGTCTTTAAGAGAAGCGCTAGATTATCATAGTGGGCATTCACAATAGTCTCTGTAGAATATCGTAAACTTCTTCCCTTTTTTAATGTGTGACCACTTTCCTTCATTAGATCTATTTACACTAACAGTATGTAATCTAGGCAGACTATGAATAAATATGGTGCAAAAATCCGGCAAAGCTCGAACAACAATTCCTGACGCAGGTATAAGTTTAAAGATTTCTTGAAGTAACAAGATACGGAGAAAAGTGGTGGCGTAAGCTACGCTTACTTGTCAGTCGAATATCGGTTGAGTATCCAATATTTATCGCTGCTTCCCACCAGACAGGACTTGACACAAGGTCAAAAGCCCGAAGGCCGATTAAAGTGGGGGTAAAGGGGAGGGGAAGGTCGGGAACGAGCCGAGACTCGAACCCTACTAGTCATTGACCCACTAAGTGCCATGTGGGTCCAATGAGTCAAGCAGTATCACGGACCTAAATCTAGATCCGGGCACGTATGCCAGAATATAGCTTGAACTAGACCGTGAGGTCTAGTGCTATATAAGGGGTACATAGGGGAAAAAAAGCAGCTCGCCCACCGGAGGGTGGCCCAACCGAAGTTGAGGGCCTTTCGACCTCGAATCTGCCAATGTTCGATACCCCATCCGACACGAATGCCAGACGGCCCAGCCAAAAGGCCGGGGGAGTATTGTATTTGTCACTGCCTCCCACCAGACGGGACTTGACACAAGGTCAAAAGCCCGAAGGCTAATTAAAGTGGGGATAAAGGGGAGGGGAATGTCAGGAACGAGCCGAGACTCGAACCCTGCTGGTCTTTGCTGCTCATCGATCCACTGTGCAATGTGGGTTTAATGAGGCAAGCCGTTCCACGAATCCAAATTTGGATCCGGGTACGTATGCCGGGTTATAGCTTGAACTAGACAGCAAGGTCTAGTGCTATACAAAGGGGACAAAGATTGCAGCTCGCCCACCCGAAGGTGGTCCAACCGAAGTTGGGGGCCTTTCGGCCTCGAATCTGCCAATGTTCGATACCCCATCCGACAAGAATGCCAGACGGCCCAGCCAAAAGGCCGGGGGAGTATCGATATTTGTTGCTGCCTCCCACCAGACAGGACTTGACACAAGGTCAAAAGCCCGAAGGCCGATTAAAGTGGGGATGAAGAGGAGGGGAAAGTCGGGAACGAGTCGAGACTCGAACCCTGCTAGTCATTGACCCACTAAGTGCAATGTGGGTCTAATGAGTCAAGCAGTATCACGGACCTAAATCTAGATCCGGGCACATATGCCAGAATATAGCTTGAACTAGACCCTAAGGTCTAGTGCTATACAAGGAGTGCAGGGGGGACAGAAAAGCAGCTCGCCCAACCGAAGTTGGGGGCCTTTCGGCCTCGAATCTGCCATTGGTTTCGATACCCCATCCGACACGAATGCCAGACGGCCCAGCCAAAAGGCCGGGGGAGTACCGAATCTCATCATTGGTGTTTTTACTTTATCACATTGTCTTGGAAGAATTTTCTAGATTCATTAGCAAGCTGAATTGAATGTTCACTCTACGGTGATAGGCTGTCAGACACCTACCCAAGCCATTTAGTGAACCAAAACAACCTGTAATATTCACTGATGCAGAACGATCTTGTCGTGTTTCAGTTTTCTCGTGTCGCAAGTTGTCACATTTTCAAATATTTAGTTTCATATGCGACCACTTCTAACAACAAGATAATATTTGTCGATAAAATGTCTGAAATTTATAATATGTTCTTTTTGTTGTAGCAATGTTATGTATTTCTTTTAAAACTGAATTTTCTTTGTGTTTTGTAGTGAAATACAAAATAAACTATTTACTACGTGTCTAAGTGTCGTTATATATGTTTGTTTCGTCCTAACTTTAAAATCTACTTCCGTTCCAATACCCTTGATAGCATTTTTTTGCAAAACTTTTTGGTCATGATTTCACGCAACCTCCTTATGAATACACATCCTCAAAATTTGACATAAATTTAAGCTGAGATTTAAATCATTTTTGTTCGGAACTTTCTACAGTGATATATATATATATATATATATATATATATAAATCACACGGGTTTTATTCATTTTCGTATAAAGGTCAAATATACAGTGTTTAGATGTATCGATATCAAGAATGTCTCCAATTGCTCAGGAATAAACTTTAACCAGATTTCCCTTTGATTTTTAGGTAGCAGAAGATCATTTCAATACTTTACAGAACAGTAAACCATTGCAGACGTTCACAAACAGTTCTTTAACCAAAATGCGATCATCTTTTTTGAAAAAAAATGTTGATATAACGAAAACTGATATTTTGATCGATTCATCCTCAATAGAAATTTTCAAGATTTTTCTTTATACTAGCCATATTCAATTAAATTGAAAGAAGTTTGAATAAAATTTGGAAAATTTTTCATTTATTAGTTTTTTGGGTTTTTTTTAACTTCATTCATCTTCATTTTTCTTTTTGTTCTCAAACTCTCTATGAAAATACATTAACTGAATGAATTTTTCATTATTTTGTGCTATAGAAATATTAAAAGCATTTTTCAATCTCTAAATATTTTACTCCTTTTTTTTCAATAAGAAAACTGGTTAGCTCAGTAAATAGATCAAATTGGAGATAAATCTATACGAAAAGATTCTGGTATATTTTAGAGACAAAACCAGGAATTCGCAAGACTTTTATTAATCTGTCTGTTGGTCTGTTTGTCAGTCATCGTTATCATTTTTACCGAAATTTACCTGAAGATGTGTTTGAATTGAATTATAATATGACTCATTACTTGATCTAACAAATTCAACAGTTCATTCCACATTAAATGTTTTGATGTTTAAAACGTCCATTTTTTTATTTTTAGTGGTCGTCGTAAAACAATGTTTCACTATTTACCTCAGTACAAAATGGCTGCAAATGCAACATACCGGCAAGTCTTTCGATATCATTGACCCTTTTCTCTGTTGGTGCCTTCAGCAGAAGAATATTTTAAATAGTTTCTTTTTGGAGTTGCATTTTTATTTTTCCCAGTTTCAAAATGACTATGAATACACTGGTTCCTTTTATATTAATTAGCTTTTGCATTAAATAAAATAACTGAGATTTTAGCATTTTCCCGCTTTTTTTCTTGTTCATTAAGAAGGGTTAAGGAAAAACTCGCGTAAATCAGTCGTCGTAGGTTGGATGCTCACTGAGTTCTCAGTGGATTCATGCAAATTTGGTCTCATCTAATACATACGAAGTCGATCTCGAAATTAGTGAATGTATTATGATCATCTTCATAACCAATCAATTTTACTTCTTTCAAAAGAATTCTGATGAAGACTTTGTTGCCGCTCCAATAAACAATATTGGGAATTTTCGACTGACGCTACGTCCAGTTCTCAGGATTTCTCAAATGGCAACCTCAAAGCTGGATTTTGATTTTTGAAAACAAAAAATCACAAAGGATTTAGAGCCCAATGGTACCGCTGGAATATTCCTCTTTGACCAAAAATTATTTCACAAGGAGTGAAGTTCTTTGAAACCAATTCTGCGTAGATATACTGCATGTTCAGATTCTTGGTCCAAATGTAAGGAAGAACCTGGTGATAGAAATTTGATTCAATAATAATCATTCTCATCATCAAATATTGATCAAAGCAGATGAGTGTCCCTCTCTTTGTCACACCTTTCTTTGTTTTTTGAGTAATTGATCGATTAGAATTGGGCTCATTTAACACAATCTCCGCATCACCTAAAAATGCCTTTTGTCTAAAAAAAACTGTCTAAGATTGAATTGGTATAAACATAGCAGTTTGAACTTGTTTTTGCTGCAATGCTCTAGAATTTGATACAGATTTTGATCAAATAACGCTGATCGACATTGTCATGTTCCATTTCCGGGACAAATTTAACCAAACATAATTTGTAATAATCCAAGATGATTCAGTTGGATATGACTTCTTCGAGATAAAATCAACATTAATCAACTTATTCCCAACCCAAAAAAAAGGCTCTTTATCTTCTTGAAAAACCTTGGATATAAACAAAAGTTGCTTTTTTTTTAATCTTTAGATGATGTAAAACAAGTCAACTTAAAGGAAAACTTAAATGTTATGGAAGAGAAAATCTTATTTTAAATGTTCCCACCGTTTGAACTTCAAAAATTAATGCACATTTTTTATCTGCTTGAAAAATTATGTTGAATTTTAAGAGATAAGTTGAAACTCCACAAATTTGTGTTGTGTAAAAATATCTATCTATCTATCTAAGTTTACACATATCTATCTATCTATCTATCTATCTATCTAAGTTTACACATATCTATCTATCTATCTATCTAAGTTTACACATATCTATCTATCTATCTAAGTTTACACCTATCTATCTATCTATCTATCTATCTAAGTTTGCACATATCTATCTATCTATCTATCTATCTATCTAAGTTTACACATATCTATCTATCTAAGTTTACACATATCTATCTATCTAAGTTTACACATCTCTCTCTCTCTCTCCCTCTCTCTCTCTCTCTCTCTCTCTCTCTCTCTCTATATATATATATATATATATATATATATATATATATATATATATATATATATATTCAAAGCCAGTACTTCTCGAAATTTTCTTTCTCAGGACGCCGTTTGGAAGTAACAAAAATATTCGAAAGATACGAGAACTGAATGCAATTTTTGCAGCTGCAACTAAATCCAGATAAAGAGACGCGGTATTAAGTACAGAATGACCTAACCAACACAATGATCAGTAAGCCAACCTGCTGCAAAACTATTCATTGAAACAATACTTCCTAATTGAAACGTTGTATACAAACTATCTTTTTATAAGGGACTGTACTTGATACAGTGCAATATTCAAAAGCGATTTACCCAATCGATTCATTTCATTGTGTGGAGTGTAATAATCCATTAAATGCAGTAAGTTACACTCTATCTAATCGTGTTATATATTCTGCCTACGCAATAAAGTATAGTTCTCGTTCTACCAAAATGAAATGCTTGAGAATCGATAGACTTTTGAAAAAGACATTTTTACTAAAGAAAGATTCATGGCAAACGAAAATTAGAAACATTTTTGGTAAAAAAAAAACTTCGACTTTGATTTAAGCATATATCAATGTGTGCACGAGTATGAATATAATCCTATGAATTATTGTTAATAGGCTTTCTAAAGATGGGATTATTTCATTATGATTATGAAGCAAAAGAATTTCCGTTATTCTGGTTGTTTTCACTTGATCACAATATATTTACAATGATAGAATTGTGGACGTCATTATTATATCGTTTTAATATCTTTACTGGATTCTAAATAGATCAACTCATCTTGAATATATATATATATATATATATATATATATATATATATATATATATATATATATATATATATATATATATATTTCATTCGTCAGTCTCACAAGACTATGGATCTGAACATGGATCTCAAAATAGGCATGAAAGGTTGTACTACTGATCATGTAGCAGGTCTCCGTCTTCAAGGCATGGTTCTTGTGTTAGAAAAGGGCAAAGGGTTATATAACTTGACATTAGTTTCACAGCTGAAATTGCGAGGGGGGCTCAATTTTCCAGTTGCATTTTATATTATCAAAGGTAGTTAATATTATTATGTAAAAAATCAAGAAGATTCTATAGAGAAATAGCTTTTAATTTCAGTGAGTGACAATTAAAAGGTTTATCAATTTAAACATTTTTGTTTTTTGCCCGGATTGTTAGTTCTAACTAAGCAATCATGCTATATAATTATTTTTCACATCCGACTCAAAGAACTAACAATAAACTTAATAAAATTTAAATGCGAATTATCTTTTTATTTAGACAAATAATTTGCTACTTATATGTACATTTGTGTCAGGAAAATATTTACTTTTAAAAATAGGACGACCAATTAAGCCATCATGTTCCCGTTATAACAACGATCCATAATGCTATTGGTGTTCTATTTTGGAGGGGTAAACGATTCTAACATTTCATAGCTATATCTATAATTAGAAATTGGTTGATTAAAAATTATGTTTGGCGCAAACAAAAATAAAACAGTCATTATTCATTTACAAGCTGGAATGGAAATTGCTTTTTTCTATAAATTTGAGTATTTTGGATCAATTGCTTTAATAAAAATCTCGTTAAAATGAGCCGTTTTCTGAGTTACGGTGACATATATATTTACAAATATGAGAATTTAAGTAATATATCATTATTGTAAGTTTCATGATAGATTCATGAATACAGAATTATGGGAATTTTAACGACATCCCCATATGGGTCGTAAGAAAGAATAAACAATGCTGTAAGACGTTTAAATACATTTTTATAAGAAATACGAAAGAGTTGCTAAAGCATATTTCTTTAGCGGTCAATAGTCTTTAAGAGATCAAAGTAAAAAAAATTATAATACACTTATCTGTGGTTGATGAATGTCCTGTTGTCTTTCTGTATATTTTCTGGTTGTGTTTAAGTCTGTTTAAGAGGGCTGTGAACGTTTGGTATCGTAGGGCGCAAAATTGTCTTCTGGGTTCTGTTTGTGGAGTTGGGTGGTCTGGTAACACTTTTTTCTTTCCAGGCTCTCTTTAATCATGTCTCACCTCATGGAGACCCAAGTTGCTTCTGCCTGTGGAGACCCTATTCGTTTCTCCTGGTCTTGCTGTGCCCAAGTCACTTTGAGGTTCTTCACCAAGGAAGGGGTTTTACTCTCTGTTGAGTCCTTTAAAAAGGATAGTTCCCTACAAAAGCTCTCTTTCTGCATGGTCTTTATTAGATATGATTTTGACGGCTGCAGGTGATCAGTTTGATCCCTTCTCTAGCATTTCTAAAGGAATTTGTATACAAGAGATGTGACTTTATCTAATTTCTTCCAGCTGGAAAATTTGGAAAATGATACTACTGGCTCCACGTATGATTTTATACTATTGTAATAGATTTTTGAGGAAACAGTTTTTTTTATTCAGTAGATAGGCATTCAAATCTGCTCGTAGGCTATTCCTTTTCGTCTTTAATCACCCAATGTGGTCCTGAGACCAAAATTCGAACATATTTTCAAATTTTTCTTTAGTGATTCATCTAGATATCAAATCTGCTGGGTTATCAGTTGTGTGTACATATTTGTATTTAATTCTAATATCAGTGTTTTTTCTCAATTTGGTTCTTTATGTTAATTATGTCCTTGATTCTGTTTCCTGCGACTATATTCTTTTATCTTATATTGTCCTTTAATAGCCAAGATAACACTACTTGAGCATCTACAAATATATAGATGTCTGTTATAATTGCATCAGAATAACCTCTTACTACCAAATGTAAAGCTTTAAAGGCAATGAAGACTGCCAACAATTCCAGTATTGTTAACGATTTGGATTTTTAGGGGTGCCACTTTCGTTTTTGCAAAAATAATTTGAGCAATTCCATCTTGCACTCCATGTATCATAAACGCATATGTCTGGGGTGAGGCATCATAGAACACACAAAGCTTAGTAGGACGTATTCTGTAGAAGCTTCTACGAGTAAAGTTAAATCTATTTAATACAGTCAACTCCTCACCCATGGAAGTCCACTTGGATTGCATACGTTGACGAATCTTTGTATCCCAGTCCAAAATGAGTCACCATGACGACCTTAGAATTAGTTTCGATTTGACCGTGATGGGGGCATAAAGAGACAAAGGATCAAAATCTTAGGCACTCTGGACCAGTATGCTTTTTTTGATTTTAGCTTCCTTATCGATGGAGCTAGTTGTTATGGTTAGTAAATCTTTATTGGGATCATAGTTGTATCCAAGGATTCTTTCAAATTTAGAATTGTGTTAGGTTAAAGAATTATCCTTTTCCATCAGAGCTTTTAATTCTTTAGAATTGGAGTTGTAGGATCTTAACGAGAAATTTTCTTCCTGCAATCTAGTTACAGCCATTTTGTAGATGTACATGAGTTTACTGTTATTGTCATCTGAGACAATCAAATTGTCTACGTAGAAATTAATTTTTATCCTTTTTCATTCATTCATCATCAGGATATCGATTGATATGATACTGTAGAATGAAATTCAATATCAACGGGCAGGCATTAAACCAGAGTAGTAGAGTCTTGTAATGATAGCAGATAAGTTCGTTATTCCTCTTGTCGAAAAAACAAAATCGATTATGATCCCTTTCTGTTTTCAACCTTATCATGAGAAATGCCTTTTTTATATTCTCTAGCATCATAAATTTATTCGTTCTGATTTTCAACAATATTTCAATCAAGTTATTAATTAAATTGATTCCAGGATTGGCGGCTTCATTTAAGGAATAGTTACCGTGTTTTTCAAGGAACAATTGAATACAGATCTGATTTTAGTTGTCACCTGTCCAGTATTTTTAATGACCGGCCTATGAAGAATCCAAATAAACTTTCCAAATTCTTCAGTCTGTATCTTCAATCTCGCAATGATTCCATCCTTTTTCCTGTTGGAAAAAGACCTCATTGTACGCTTCATCAAGTTTATTTTTTCTCAAGGATGTCATGGTTCTATCAAGTGCAACATGAAAATTTGATGATACTTTATTTACTATGTTTTCAGTCCAAGGAAGATCTACATTGTAGCAACCGTCTTTGAATTCTATGGAATTATCAAATTCTTTTATTTTTTTTTTCTTGTCATAACCACTGATATCCAATTTAGAGCCATCTGCCGCTACAGCATCAATAGCAAACATGTTTTGCAGATTAGTATTCATTTGTGATGCGTTAAAGGCTTCTTCGTTGTCAGTCAGTAAATCCCTAGCGTCCAATACCCTCCCTGACGTAATTCTCAGGACAATGTGCATGTTCAGAGAGCACTGTATAGTATTTTAGCGGAATATTTGGAAGTTGTCTTTTGGTGATGTATTTTTGTTTGTTGAATAAAAAATTATTGCAGTTTCCAAAGAGAGCGACTCCTGTGGGTGTTATCCATGCTTTGCCCCCCACCATACAATCAATAATTTTTAAGTTGTCCATGCGTTCAATTAAGTCTACACCAATCAAACCTGATATTTTTATTTTATTGTTATGACAACTAAATGTAAAGGCAAATTTTGAATTACGTTGCTTTAGATTCTTTTCGATAGATCTTAAATGTAAGAATTGGAAGGGAATATTGAATTCTTTATCAACTAGTAAGGGGTGGGTTGTTTCCTTTCCATTACCGAAACCGACTTTTAGTTCCACTAATTGGAAATTTTTAATGGAATGGCTAGTATAGGTGTTCAATAATAATCTTACCTCTTTTTTGTCCTTTGTTTGGTTTCAAGTAGTTGGAGATGTTGCTAGAGAAGTAAGATCGTTGACTCCCTGAGCCAAGTATGCAATATACAGCCATTCTTCTAACCCCATTGGAGAATGTAATTTATACCACAGGCAATATCTATGTTTCATCATTATTCTGGCTTATTCCCAAACTAGTATAAAGGGAAGTGGTTTTAGGTTTGTCACACAGTGCTTAAATGTGACATTTAGAATTACACCTTTAAAAGGCCAAGTGTAAGCCGTTCTTTCTTCCTGGACAATCATCATTTTTATGTTTCCTGCTGGTGCATTTACTGCATAAATTTAATTTCTCTCATCGTTTTTTTTTTTTTTCTTTCTTCAAATGAAGAATATTTGTTGCAGGAGTTCAATTTATGTGAATTAATGTCACATAAGACGTAATATGGCTTCTGAAAATAAGTTGCGAAATTTTGTAATGCTGGTTTCTCAATATTTTCTTTACTTTTATATGAGTTCTTGTATTTATTATCTCTTCTATTTGAGAATTATTCAGTTTTTTCTTGGGGAAATCTTTACTGTAATAGTGTTCTGATTGCTTCACTGTAGCTTTCGAAAATGTCATTCAAAGTGGGGTAATTTCGTCCCGTTTTACGTATGATCACCCTTTTAAGTTGAGAAGGCAATTTCTCGAATATTAGATGGCTCATCAATTTAATCCCTGCTATGAGTTCTTCAAAATAATCAAGGTCGCATGATCCTTTGTGCTGTGCAAGGTCAGCTCGAATTTCGGCTCAAATTGACTTATGTTGAAGTATCCAGGATCGTATTTAGGTTGATACGAGAGAATCTGGTTGAATATTGCATTTATAATAAAATTCTCATTCAAGATTTCTCTTTTGAAAAGATCTATAGCTACACGATAGTTACAGCTTTCCAATGTCAAATGTGATATCAATTGTAAGTCATAATTGGAAAAGTAGCTTTTTAATAATGTTAACTTTACTTCATTCGACTCCAAATGCATTACACAGTTTTGCAATTGTGCTAGCAAGTTTTTAAGTTCAAACTTTGAGGATTTCACCCCGCTAAACTTGACACATTTTAACTTAGGTAACATTAATAATGTTTGTTCCTTTGATAGATTACGTCTGCTGTTACTGGAGGGTGCATTTTCGGAAAGGGATTGTGAAAAGGGTTTGACGCAAAACTGATAATCTTTTTGTAATTCCTTGACGAAACTTAAAGCTTTCATACTTCTGTTGATCAAAACCGCATTCTTTAGTAATTAGTGAGGCCTTTATACAACTTTCCCTTATCTTCTCATTGATTTCTTCAATCCTTGAAAAATTTTTTTTATTGATTCCTTTTCTTCAAAAAGATAATTCACATTTAAATCATCGTCCTCCTCCAGCATTTTGATCTCCGTTCTAATATTCTTTTCCATTCTGGACCTTTACCCCTTTTAACTTTTCATACTCGACTGCCATGTTGAATATATATATATATATATATATATATATATATATATATATAAATATGAGGATCATTGAATAAGTATCCAGACTTTTTTCGTATGGGTACTTTTATTGATAGTACACACATGAAACTCTAGTCCCCTTCAAAGTAGTCTCCTCCGGCTACAATGCACTTGTACCGTTCCAACAACTTCCGGAAGGCCCCATGGATGTCCTCTTGTATGAGTGTGTCAATGACCTTCGTCACAGTCTCTTTCATCTCCTCAATTGTCTCATAATGACAGCCTCTGAGCTTTGGGGATAACCAAAAGTCACAGGGAGCAAGGTCTCGACTATAGGGAGGCTGAGAAACTGTCTTGATGCCCATCTTGGTCAAATAGTCTGTGACAAGTACGGAGTAGTCGACTTGTGCATTGTCTTGGTGGAAATGCCACTGACCCGATTTGAAGAGTACCAGCCTCTTCCGACGGCGGAATCTCTTCCTGAACTCCCTTAAAACCTCAACATAGTAACCCTAACCGTAACCCTTTGGCCAGTCAACTCTGGTGTATTGACTTTCTTACTCCTACCACACCTCTCATCATCCCTCACAGACTCCCTGCCTTCCTTTAATCTCTTATGCCACTCAAAAACTGATGCTCCATTCACGCAAGATGGTCGAAAAGCAGTCTGAAGCATTCCATACGTTTCTGTGGTATCATTTTTTCCAAGTTTAAAACAGAATTTTATTGCATATCGTTCTTCTAAATTGTCCTCACGTCCAGATTGCATTTTTGAAATTCACACAGCTGTGTCAATCAGGCTTTAGTATGGTGTATTCTAATTCCTGCTGTAGCTGTTCATTTGAAGTTGAAATCATAAAAATTGGTCAGTCATCTCATAAGATGTATAACAACAACATACTGAACTTTCAAGTCTACGACAATTTTAAATGTCTGTACAAAAAAGTCTGGAAACTTATTGAAGGCACCATATATATATATATATATATATATATATATATATATATATATATATAGAGAGAGAGAGAGGGGGAGAGAGAGAATACGTGGTTTTACTCTTAATGTTCTATTTGAAAAGGGAGAATTTCTTTTCTTTGTCAAACTTGCTGGCGATGGTAATTTTTACCCAGTAAGGTTATTTTCTTTCTTTTGAATAGAAGACGTGGTTTTACTTTCAAAATTTAAATTTATCATGAGAGAATTTTTTTTCTTTTTAGAACCTGCTGACGTGGATAGTTTTTTACCTAGTAAGGTTATTTTTTTTATACTGAACAGAAGACGTGGTTTTTCTTTCAAAATTTAAACTTTTTTTTCAACCTGCTGACAAGGATAATTTTTAACCAGTAAGGTTATTTTCTTTCTTTCGAGCAGAAGACATATTTTTCTTTTTTCTTTTTTCAAACCTGAAGACGTGGAGAATTTTCCAATATATAATTTTTAAACCGGTAAGGTTAGTTTTAATAGAACACGTGGTTTTACTTTTAACATTCAATTTGACCAGAGAATTTTTATTTTTTTAAACCAGCAGACGTGAAGAATTTTTACCAGTATTTAAACCATACTGAGCATAAAGAAATATGTTGTCCTCGCACGTGAGACTGAGAAATTTTTCTTTTTATTATTTCTCTTAGCACTTGCTTTATTTTGGGAAAATCACTTTGTGGTTAGTAACTTGCCGCAAACGTTGTAACAAATCCCAAATAGGTAATAGCAAATTTTGGGACAGATACTTTAGCAAAATACCACAAATGAGGTTTAGCAAATTTTGGGATTATTAGCAAAATTAAACAACAAAATTTGGGATACAATGCTTTAGCAAAATATGGGAAACTTAACGATATGCGTCGTAAGAAAGAATAAGCAACGCGGAAAGACATTTAAATACTGTTATATAAGAATTGCGAAAGAGTTGCTAAAGCATATTCCTTTAGTGGTCACTAGTCTTTAAGAGAACCAATTTAAAATTATAATACACTTATCTGTGTTTGGTGAATGTCCTTTTGTCTTTCGGTATATTTTCTGGTTGTGTTTAAGACTATTTTAAGAGGGCTGCGAACGTTTGGTTTCGTAGACAATTTTGTCTTCTGGGTTCTGTTTGTAGAGTTGGGTGATCTACTAACACCCTTATCTTTCCAGGCTGTCTTTAGCCATGTCTCACCTCGTGGATACCCTAGTCGCTTCTGCCTGTGGAGACCCTATTCGTTTCTCCTGGTCTCGCTGTGCCCAAGTCATGTCTATTCCGTCCTGCCTTCTCCCTCTACCCTCGGCCTCTTTACATCCGGGTACACAGCCGTCTCGAGGATAACTCATAATTTTCTTATAGAGTTAATACTGATTACTTATATATATATATATATATATGTGTGTGTGTGTGTGTGTGTGTGTGTGTGTGTGTAAAAGAATTTCAGCAATTTGGTCTTCTTTTGTCTTAGAACAGGCAGCATAAATTCCATAAAAAAGTCGCCGGCTACCTACCTAAATTTAAGTAGCCATCTCTTTTCATGTTTGATGCCCATTGTTGTTATTATTATTACTCATTAGAGCTTTTCACATCAGCGTTAGACGATGGTTTTTCACTGGAGTCTGAGTGACAGCAAGTCTCCTCAAGTCTCCATGACTCTTATTATTATTATTATTATTATTATTATTATTATTATTATTATTATTATTATCACATTCTGCTAAACAGAAATACGAATTGCCAAGTGAACACCGCCAGTCAATCAGAAAACAAGCAATGCAAATTGGGAATTTAAGTAGCTGGTCATATTTGGAACAGAGATTTAACCTTGAGTTTTAGCGACAACCAATCAAAATCAAGGATTGATATTATTGTTCAGTTTACATATCTATAAATGGATATAATCATTTTATTGACATGTAAGTCTGACTATAAATATTCAATATTTATTTCTATCGAGAGGACAAATTTGGCACTTGACCAATCAATACAAATCAATAGAAATCAATAGAGTTCAATTACTTTTTTGCATCCATCTATCCGTCTAATTGTCGTAAAGTTAAGTTTTTAAATGTTATAACATCATCAACTCTTTTCGTTCGGCCGATCAAACAAGTGCAATTTATTTACTACTGAATCTAATAATACCCTCTGGCCATAGAGGTGAATACACCATATAAATTTGTTGAAAATTTAAATTTGAATAATCATTAAACTGAAAAAATCTAGAAATAAATACTATCTCGGAAAGATTAATGCTAGACATTATTAAAACGTTTCAAATCATTTAAGGAAAAAAAAGAGAAATAAACATGAGCTATTTCTATTTCTTTAAATATTTCTTTGTTGTCTACTTTTAATTTGTATTATGAAGATCCAAAAATTTACCTAGGGTTTTTCATATCTAATTTGACTCAAGTATGTTGGAACTTTTGAGCTGGCTTTGTTAAGTACAGCTTTTAGGCAAGTGTAACGTGATATGGAGAGTCGAAGTTTGAGAGATAACCGGAGGCTAATTTTGGGTAAGAGAGAGAGAGAGAGAGAAGAAGAAGAAGAAGAAGAAGAAGAAGAAGAAAAGAAAAGAAGTATTAAAAAAAAGCAGACAGAAAGTGTACGGAACGGCCAGCTGACCACAGAGGAATCAGGCCAAAGCACTCATTGAATGGCCTATTTTGATATTTAGAAATCACAAAACCAAAAAGGAATTTGTATTTTAAGCCTTTTCCAAAAAATCCAAAATATTTTGTTTTGCAAATAAAAATGATATGGGCATGTCATTCTCACACTTCTGTAAATATTGCCACTTCAGTCCCGCTAAAGATTCACTCAGATTCTGTCAAGATAAGAAATGACTATTCAGACAATGATTGGCAATAAAGGAAACTAGGCACGAAATATTAATTTCCCGTTTAATAGAAATTCCACCGTGCATAGTTAACGAAAAATGCATTGCTCTTGTTTTATCATTTCAATCGTAATTTTGTTAAATCCAGTCTCTATTCGTGAAGAACAGAAGTAAGGACAATTTTAGAACATTCATGAATCTAAATAAACTTTTGTAACTTTAGAACAAAAATATTAATAATCAAAAATATATAAATTTATATTTAAAAGCAGACACTTTGTTATTTTACTCTTCGGAGAGTTTTTAACACGAGTATTGGCAAATGATTTCTTACAGGATTTTGAGTGACAGCAAGAGTCCTCAAGTCTCCCGGACCCTTCTCAGTATTCTCGCCGATCTCAACAATGCTGTAATTTGGATGGTTTCTACACGTCCTTTTACTTCCCAATTCTCCTGGGTCTGAACCAAACTTTTGGTAACTGTACCGAGTACACCAATACAATTGGTATCACCGTCACTTTCATGTTCCATAGTTTTTTCAATTCTCTAGCAAGGTCGAGGTACTTATCTCTCTTTTCGCTTACTTTCAATTTTACTCTGTGGTCAACCGGGACGGCAAAGTCCACAATTCAGCAGGTTCTCTTGTTTGTTTTTTTGTTTTTTTATTGACCATCACAAGGTCTGGTTGTCTGGCCGGGATGAGGTGATTCGTTTGTATCTCAGAATCCCAGAGAAGTTTGCGCGTCTCTTTCTCCAGGACGGATTCTGGTTTGTGCATATACCACTTGTTCTTATGGTCAAATTTAAACTTCTTGCACTATTCCCAGTGGATCATCTTACCCACCCAGTCATTGATGGTTCTGTCTCGATTACCACATAACCTACATTTGCTATTGCGTCTCATCAATTCTTCCTTCTAGACACATTATCTGTTAACATCATCTCTCTGGGGTGTAAGGCATTTTGCATCGTCTCTAGTTTTCTTGTTCTGTGGTCCATTTGTTGGAATTCTTCTCTGGTCTACTTCAAAATAGTCCCGAGTATCTTACAAGGGGCACAGCCCAGGTATTCATCTTTTTTGATAAGGTTCCTGCAATATAGTTTGGTTACGAGTAGCTTTCTCGTTATCTTGAGTGATTGTTGTTATTTTTATTGTTTGTTGTTTAATGGCTTATCAAACTTCTTGCGTTATTTAATGCCAAATCCGTCTTTCTAGGACAGCAGTGGTAATAATTAACTTATAGATGGGAGGATATGGGGGTCCATACCTTTCCCAAAGGCATTGGTCCAAAAGTAAACGTAATAACACGACTAGAGTTCGAACTCGCTTACTACGATCCTGCAGCCCATGGCTTTAACCACTACTCCACGAGAACACCCCCTTCGTTCACTTGAGATACTCTTTTTTAATTTTTTTCATCCATTTTCACTTGTTTGTTGGCGTCCACTTCCAATATTCCCAAGTACTTGTAAGTTTCCTTTTCTCCGAGCGTTATGATTTTTGTCTTGATTTGGTAGTTTTATTTCTTCCGTCATTTGTCTTATCTCTTGTTTTATTATTAGCAGGTACATTTATTTATTTATGCCAAATTCCATCCCTGTATCCTCCGTGTATACTCTTACTGCCTATATTAAGGTTTCCAGTTCTTTTTCGTTTTCGGTAAACAGTTTAATTTCGTCCATGTACATTTGGTGGATAATCTTTTCTTGCGCTTTAATTAGTTTGTATCTGTCTGTGCATTT
The DNA here is from genome assembly GCA_963585895.1 of Sepioteuthis lessoniana. NCBI lineage: Eukaryota > Metazoa > Mollusca > Cephalopoda > Myopsida > Loliginidae > Sepioteuthis > Sepioteuthis lessoniana. The sequence continues at coordinate 78,924,443 of OY757935.1, forward strand.
CCTAACTACGTGGTTGAATGGCATCATCGCTATAACAAGTAGAAATGTGATAGTGCATCTCCCTGGAATATACCTCTCTGGATTTTTACCTCAGCTAAGCTTTTCCCTCTAGCTGTCAATTCCACACTGCAGTTTTTCATGGTTTCCTCGATAAACTTCAACTTCGTCGGATATCTTGTACATTTTGAGACAGTGTATTATCCAGCTTTGCGGGACTATGTCACAAGCTTTATTGTAGTCAGCCCACGCTATAGCTATATTTTTTGTCTCGATTGAGGATATGGTAATCAATATATAGTAGCTCTCCTTCCCCTCTCGTTCTTTTGCGGCATCTTTTCAGTTCTTAGGATAACAGTCCATAGCTTATCAATGAGGAGTAAATCTACTCCCTAATAATTTGTGCCGTTAGTATTTTCTACATCTTCGGTAGACACATTATGGGTTTTAGACGGTTCCTTTTTTGAGGTCTTTCTGAATCAAGGTAGTCTCTCCTTTGTTCATCTATTCGGGTATATCTGCTTCTTTTAGGCATTTATTCATTTTGATAGGCAGTCTGTCGTGGATGGAAGTAACATTTTAAAACCAGAATTCGTGTGTGCCATCAAGGCCTGGGTTTTTCTTGTTTGGTATTTTTAGGGGGCAATTGAAAACAAATTATGACTTTACTCCTTGAGAATCTTTCACATCAGCATTAGCTGATGGTCTTTCACGAGTTTGAGTGACAATATGTCTCCTCAAGTCTCTAGGACATTTCTCAGTATTCTGGCCGATCTCACCAATGCTGTAGATTGGATTTTCTCCACTCGTCCTCTTATTTTTTAGTCATCTAGTCCTTTTATCACTCTTTTAGTGATCGTACCGAGAGAACCAATTTTTTTATTATTATAAGGTCTGGTCGTCTGGTCGAGATTAGGTGATCCGTTTGTATGTCAAAATCCCAGATTCTACGTTGTGTATATACCATTTGTTTGTTTGGTCAAATTTAAATTTCTAGCACAATTGCCTGTCAATCACTTTGCCCACCCACTCATGTCTAGTTTTATACTCTTTCTGTGCTAATTTGCTGCTTTCGCTTTTAATGTGATTGACAGTTTCGCCTCTATCACCTCATAACCTATATCTGCTGTTTTGTTGTGTCTTATCTATTCTTGCTTTGATATGATTAGTCCTTATGGTGTTATTTTGCATGACTATTAGAAGAGATTCAGTTTCTCTCTTAAGGTTTCCCTTTTTTTAGCCCCATCCACGTTTTCTCGTGTGAGATATCGCTTGTTAATCGCTTAAAACATCCATGGAGTTGTTTTTCTTCCCATTTTTGTTTTCTGTTTCTCGTGTCTTTAATATTGTTTCTGGTGGCTGTGATAAGTATTTCTCCAGACTTTTCTAGGTAGTCTTCAAATCATTGTATCTATGTGTCAATGCTGCCTTCGATGCTGGGAAGTCCTCTTCTTCCCTCTTTTCTTGACATGTAGTCTGTCAACGTCGTCTCTGGGATGTAATCCCTTATGCATGGTCATTGGTTTTCTCGTTCGCTGGTCCATTTGTTTAAGTTCTTCTCTGGTCCACTTCAAGAATAGTCCCGAGTATCTTACAACGGGGACAGCCCAGGTATTTATCCCTTTGATAAGGTTCCTGCAATATAGTTTTGTCTCGAGTAGCTTTTCCGTTTTCCTGAGATACTCATTTTTTGATTTTTTTTTCTTTCATCTTCACTTGTTTGATAGTGTCAGCTTCCAATATTCCGAAGTATTTGTACATTTCCTTTTCTCGGAGCATTCTGATTTCTTTCTTAATTAAGTAGTTCTATTTCTTCCTTCATTTGTCGTTTTCCGATTCTCATTATTAGTATGGAACATTTTTCTATTGAAATTCCCATCCCTATACTCTGACTGTGTATTCTTACTGCCTGTATTAAAGTCTCTAGTCATTTTTCGTTTTTGGCGAACTGTTTGATGTCTTCTATGTACATTAGTTAGTAAATCTTTTCTTGCATTTTCGTAAGTTTGTATCCACTTGTGCATTTCCTGTGTAGTTGAGTGGCATCATAACTGTTACAAATAGATTTTCATCTCAGCTAAGTTTTTCCTCTGTCAATTCCACTCTCCAGTTTTTCATGGTTTCCTCGATGAACTTAAACTTCGTCGGATATCTTCTTCATTTTGCGACAGAGTATTATCTAGCTTTGCGGGACCATTTCGCATGCCTTTTTGTAATCAATCCATACCACAGCTAAATTTTTTCGTCTCGTTTCGCTTTCTTTCAGGATGTGTTGATCAGTGTATAATAGAACTCCTGTTCCTCTCGTTTTCTTGTGACATCTATTTTGTTCTTCGGAGAATAGCCCAGCATATCAGCGAATAGTAAATCTCCCTAATTTGTGCCATTTGTATTTTCCTCGTGTATTATTGTTTTTATTATTATTATTATTTTACTCTTTGCGAGTTTTTTCACAACTGCGTTAATAGCAGTTGGTCTTTCACTGGAGTCTGAGTGGGGCATCAAGTCTCTTGTGAGTATTCGAACCAATGCCGAAGAAGAAGCCTGGATGATTTTGACTCTCCAACTGATTTCAAGTTTTTCGACTTTCTTCTCTTTGCTCTTGGAGACCGTTCGGAACGCATTAACAACAATTGTTATAACAGTAATCCTCATGTTCCGCAGCATTTTTAGTTCTCAGGCAAGGTCCAAGTATTTGTCTATTTTTTAGCTTTCTTTCATTTTCACTATGTCGTTCGCGGGAACTGACAAATCCGCAATGTGGCAAATTCTGTGTGCGTTTTTCTTTAAATCAACACGAGCGCTGGTTTTTGGCCGGGATTAGATAATTCGTTTGTATCTCAAAATCCCTGAGAATTCTATGGGTCTCATACTCTCGGACAGATTTTGGTTTTGGTGATTATACCATAGTGAAATATGAATGTTTTGCACAATTCCTAGTGAATCATCTTTCCCACTCAGTCATGTCTGTTCTTCTTTTGTGCAAGTTTGTTGCATCTGCGTATTATGAGAGTAACTATTTCATTTTTTGTACACATTTCTGCACTTGCTATTCTGTAGAGTATTATCAATGTTCACTTAAATATAATTAGTCCTTATGACGTTGTTTAGTGTTGATATTAGAAGAGAATCAGTTTCTCTCTTGAGGTTTTCCCTTTCTTAGACATGTCCAGGTTTTCTCGAGTGCAATTTCCTCAGTTTGTCGTTTGATATATCTATATATTTCTTTTTCTTTCCATGTCTATTTCCGAGCATTTGTTGGTTTTCTCTCTGCTCTAATGTTGCTCATGATGCTACCAGCGTCTATAACTAGTCACTCTTTGCTCCTTTTAATGTAATCATCGAGTCTTTAGTGATGTGTCAATGCAGCCCTCAACGCTGGCAAGTCCTCTCCCGTCTTCTTTTCCAGATGCATACTGTCTGTCTATGTCATCTCTCGAATGTATAGTCTTCTGCATAGTCATCCATTTCCAGTCCTTTGGTCCATTTGTTTGAATTCCTCTCTTATCCACTTTAGGAAGGGCCTAGAGTAACTTACAAAGGAAATTTCCCAGGTGTTTATCCCTTTGATGAGACTTCCGTTGCAGAGTTTAGTTTCGAGAAGTTTTCTTCTTTTTCTTCTTCTTACGTACACTTTTCTTATTTTTTTCTTTCATCTCCGCTTGTTTGATGGTGTCCGCTTCCAATAATCTCAAGCACTTTTAGTTTTCCTTCTCTCAAAGCGTCCTGATTCTCTCCTTTTTCATCATTTCTATTCATTCCATTGTTTATCTTTTCCCGCTTTTCATTTTAAGCATGGCACATTTTTCTTTGACAAATTCCATTTCTATATTCTGCTTGTATATTCTTATTTTTTGTATTACAGTCTCCAATTTTTTTTCTTTTTTTTTTTCTTTTTGGAAACAGCTTGATGTTGTTTATGTACATAAGGGGAATAATCTTTTCTTGTAAATTAGTAAACTTGTAGACCCCCAGTGCTCTTCTGTTATGGCCCTGGAAAGGTTCACAAAGAGAACAGAACACCACGGTTATAGTATAGATATATATTTACAAGAACAAAGGAAAGTTACAAGAACATTGGATGGTAAGCTAGTTCGCATAACCGCGCGGGGGCGTGGTTAGCTTCCGGATCTAGAGTGACTTCTTATAGCTGCGTCTTCCGGTATTATGGAGAATGGTTGAGTCCATTAGTAGGTGATTCTCGGCAGGGTTAACTTCCTAATGTGTAAAAGAGGTATCATTGCTATTACAAATATTAATGGCGAGAGTGCATCTCCCTACGCTAAAATTTTTTTCCTGTTGTTAATTCCAATTTCCAATTTTTCCTGGCTTCTGTGATGACTTTGTCGGATATTCTGTTCATTTTCAAATACTCTATAATCTAAGTTTGCGTGATCATATCAAAGGTCTCTTTGTTGTCAATCCATGCTATGGCTATATTTTCCTCCTCGTTTTAGTTTCCTTAGAGATGTGCTGATCTATATATTGTTGGTCACCTATTCCCTTTATTCCACTGCAGCATCCTTTCTCTTCTGGAAATAGTCCACGATACACTAGAGAGTAATAGATCTCTTCTTTAATCTGTGAGGTCAGCATTTTTTACCTCATAGGTAGACACGTTTTCGGTCTTTAGTTGTTAGGAGTGGTTCCTTTTGTGAGTGTGTGTGGGGGGGGCATTCTGGACCAGGGTGAATTTTCGCTTTGTCATCCATTCGGATATGTTCGTTTCTTCTTGGTAATTACTCAATGCAAGAGCCTGTTCGTCGTAAATGGACATGAATCTTTTCAAGCCAGAATCCGTGTATTCCGTCATGACCTGGCGTTTTCCAATTCGTTACTTTCTTGAGTGTTACTCTGGGTGATTCTATTTTTAGGTCTGCCACAAGGCTTTCTTCGAGTCCTTGTAATTATTTTTCATGTTATGTATTCATTCGGCCTTTCTGTTTTGTTCTTTTCGTTCCCATAATTTACTACAAAATTATTTTGCTTCTTTTGCGTCTAGTTGTTGATTTGCTCACGTGACTTCTCTACCGACTTGGCAGAATTTTTTTTCGTTATTTTGGGAAACACTGTTTTATTTGTATTGCTTGACCCTATCTCTGTATGTTTTGAGTCTCGTTTCTTTCGCCAATATCTATTGATTTGTCTCTTCTAGATGTACTTTCAGACTTGTTTGCTGTTGTCTTGTTTTGATCTTTTCATCCCAAAATATCCTTGTGTATTTTTCCTTCTTTCGTACTTTTGCTTTTTGTCGCAGTTTGTTTACTTGTCTTTCTAGTCTATTTTCACATCAAGATTTTATGTTTCCGTTCTGGTTCCCTTGGGAAAAACTCAATTTATCACAGACCAGTTTCACTCCTGCATAAATTATCGCGTTTAATTCAGTGATGTTGTCCGCTGGGATATTCGGTAATAATTTGTTTATATTTCCCGTTTCTACTATGATTTTTTTCTACTATTGGGCCCTGAGAGATTGTAATGTAGTCTTCTTTTCAGTCATGATTTTTTACTCACCCAAAATTAATTTTATCTTCTAGCTTTAACATTAGTTTTGTGGTCTTAGGCTCTGCGATGTTTCGGTTTTTAGCATTTTTGCGTTTCGATTCGGGAAAGAGGCCAATTGTTCATATCCTTCACAACATACATTTCCTCATATTTCTAGCATTTCAAAGTCAGAAAATCATCTTTCTTTAATCTTTTATCTTGGTCAGCAAGTCTTTGGCTAGCGGATTCTGTCAAAATTTTTGTCGTTCTTTTTCTATACCTTCTTTGCATAAGATTATTCTTAAAATAATAATAAAGTGCATATCTACCAGACATTGGCATGATGGTTAGAGTGCTTGCCAATGGCACGGAAGACCGGGTTCAATCCCAGGTCGAGTCATACCAAAGACTCAAAAAATGGTACTTGATGCCTCCTTGCTTAACACTCAGCATTATAAGGTACGGTTCAAGGGTAAAATGGAGCAATCCCGGGAAAGGAGTATCGCCCTCCCCTACACCTTGGTGCAGTTGCTGTCGAAAAGAGGGCCTTCGGGTCACCCTCAATTACGGTCACCAACTTTCATTTTTTTTTTTTTACATATTTGATGTCTTCTCTAGACCGTGTTTTCCGTTGGTGTCTCTCGATGGAGCTGTTTCTTTGGTCGTTTATGTACCTGAAATTAGAGTAGCCAATCAGATCAAATGTTGGCTCGAGAGAGAGCACCTGCCGAAAATGGCAATCAGATCTGTAATCTGAGTTCCACGTTGATTTGAATTTTCTATTTTTCATGGATCGTATAATGTGTCTGTACTAGACCTACGGATTGATTATTATCTGTGCTCCTGTCACAGATGGGGCCCTAATATTCTTCTTCAGAAGAAGAAGAAGACACTTCAACGGGCCACAAGAAATAATAAAAAGTGAGGTTACTTACACCTTTCAGATGATCAAATTTTTAACAATAATTCCACATAGCCCTTACGTTTTGTGGCTTGATTTTTATCATTCGAGTAACTCTTTTGCTTCTGATGCATTTTATAGATGAAAGTTCTCGCCACTTTTTTTCTTTTTTCCTTCTCCCCTCTTTCCTCTTTTCAGTTTTTGTTCGTAGGATTCTAAATTCAGATGAAGATTACAGCACTCCAACTTCAAATTTGTACGTAGTCATTTAATAATAAGCATAAATAGAAAATGGACAAAATGGTGATAGTAAAGCTTAAATTTATCAAAATTGATGTTTTATCAAAAATTTATTTGTTATTGATTCAATAATTTCAGTACGTTTTTTTCTTTTATTTGCGCTTAAAATTGACTTTGTATCGCATCCTACTTGTAGCAGAAGTGTTGGATATATATATATCATGTCGTGTGGCTAGCACGGATATCCCTGACCCTCTCTCTCCACGTCTCCCTATCATTCATCGCCTCCAGTTGTTCTTCAGGGTTACATCCCGTATCATCACATAGATGCTGTATGAATGTTCGAGCTGGTCGTCCTGCTTTTGATTGGCCATATGTGGGGGTCCACAGGAGTACATCACTTACGATCTCGTCCTTGCTTCTCCAGCAGTGTCCGGCATGTCTGGTTCGTCTAGCTTGTATAGTTTTCGTGATAGGTGGTCGGTGACCGTATAGTTGGTGCCTTGTGGGGTGTTGCTGCCAGGACTTGTTCAATATTGCTCGCAACATTCTTGTATAATTGCCGTCTAGTTTCTTCTTCAGCCGTTCAGTTAGCGTCCAAGTAGTGCATCCATGTAGCAGTATCGACACGACCGCAGCCTGGAAGAAACTGCGTTTCATTTTATCGGTAAGGTTTGATTTCCATATGATCGAAAGCCTATCGATAGCTGTCCATGCCTTCGTTAGCCGTGTGTCGATGTCTTTTTCGGTTGATGAGACGCTGCTTCCTAGGTAGGTGAATTTGTCAACCAGTTTCAGGGAGGTTCCGTCTAGTGTGGAGATGTCGCCTTTCGGATTAAAGCACATAAATTCAGTTTTGTGTGCATTGACATGGAGTCCAATGCCTGCAGCGGCTCGTTCCAAACTATGCAGTAGTGTTTCGGCTTAGTTGGGTGTATTGGCCAGTAGCGCTGTCGTCGGCGTAGTCGGCGTCGGTAATTGTTTTTGCGGGGTACCTTCTGCTCCTTTTCTTTGTCAGCATCAAGCCGTTTTCCCTAATGTTATCGATCGATGTCCTAAGTACGTAGTCTAGACAGATGATAAAGAGGTATGGGGCAAGCGTGTCCCCTTGTAGTACTCCTGCTACAATGTCGAAGTAATCTGTCCATTGTTGGCAGAAGGTGAGCAAAAGTTTGCCCTTTGCGTGCGCTTATATAATCAACATTTGAACATTATTGTAAACAAAGATTTATCAGCCAAAGTTTGGATGAGTATTTCCAAATTTGACCTCTCTTTTTAAATTTATTTTTATGTTGAGCTACTAAACATCCAATCTAAATGAAACTAGGTGAATAGCCACCTCAGTAATTGATTATAAACTGTATCACTGTTTTCTGTTGTACACTTAGTATAATGCTTAAGTCGTTTCCAAACACAGTGAAAGTTAAATCTTTTGCGCGCACATATATATAAGAATAGAAGACTGACTAGATATTCATATTTATTTAAAAAAATACAACACAAGGCAAAGTGCGGAGTAAATGTCGTGCGAATGTTCTTTAAACAGCAGGATTTGTAATCACCATGTTTGTTTGAACAAACAATCTTTCTCTTCACGCATGCGCGCAAATACTTACGTAAACGTTTTCCTTGTACAACTGACACATCTTTTGCTGCAAGCAACAGCGTAGAATCCTAAAAATGAATTAACCAAAATAAATCAACATCACAATTTAGTATAAGAAAAGCAAGAACTAATTTTGTTCATAATTTAGATGTCAAAAGAATAAAGAAGAGTCGAGCGAATATTTTTTCGGCAAAACACACTTTCATGAATGGCGTTGGTCAATGAAAATACAAACGTTGTCAAGTAACGTAATTCTCGTAGATTTGTTAATGTATGAATGAACCACAATAAACATATTGACGAATTGAGGTACACAACTAAATTTGCAGATCTCAAAATCTCCAAAAAATGTTGTGCTTCTCATTTTCTAGGACGGACTCTAAATTATGCATATACCATTTGTTCGTATGGTCAAATTTAAACTTCTGGCTCTATTCCCAGTGAATCACCTACCCCACCCAGTCGTTTTCTTGCCTTATACTTTTTTGCACTAATTTACTGCATTCGCTTATCATATGATTGATCGTTTCGTTTCAATCACCAGATAATCTACATCTGCTAATTTATTATTATTATTATTATTGTTATTATTATTGTATCACTTCTTGTGAATAAGCTGACGGTCTTTTACTGGTGTCTGCTATTATTATTTACTCCTTTACGAGTTTTTCACGCTATTATAGATTCCTTGAGATTTTTTCAGATCACTGATGGTCTTTCACGGGAGTTTAAGTGACAGCAAGTCTCCTTAAGTCTCCAGGACTCTTCTCGGTATTCTGGCCGATCTCAATAATGCAATAGTTTGGATGGTCACCACTTTTCTTCTTATTTACAAATAATATTTCGGGGACTGTACCAAGAGAACCAAATACAATTGGTATAAACGTCACTTTCATGTTCCACAGTTTTTTCCATTCCCTAGCAAGGTCGAGGCACTTATCCGTCTTTTCGCCTTCTTTCAATTTTACTCTGTGCTCTGCCTGGACAGCAAAGTCCACAATTTTGTGAGTTCTCTTTTCATTTTTCTTTCTTTTTTTTTTGTTGATTATTATAAGGTCTGGTCGAGATTTTGTTATCCGTTTGTATCTCAAAATTTCAGAGGAGTTTGTGTGTCTCATTCTCCAGGACATATTCTGGGTTGTGTATATACTATTTGTTCATATGGTTAAATTTAAATTTCTTGCACAATTCACCTAGCCCTTCCCCCCGGTATTATACTCTTTCTGTGATAATTTGCTGCATTCGCTTATTATTATTTACTCCTTTAGAGTTTTTCACATCAGTGTTAGCTAATGGTTTTTCAGTGGAGTTTGAGTGACATCAAGTCTCCTCAAGTCTCCAGGACTCGTCTCAGGATTCTGGCCGTTCTTAGCAATGCTGTCGTTTGGATAGTCTCTACCCGTCCGCCAACTTCCAAGTCCTCCAGGCCTTTTAATAATCCTTTAGTTATTGTGCCAAACGTACCAATCACAATTGGCACAATCGTTACTTTCATGTTCCACAGCTTTTTCAATTCTCTAGCAAGGTCGAGGTACTTATCCTTCTTTTCACTTTCCTTCAGATTTATTCTGTGGTCAGCCGGGACAGCAAAGTCGACAATTTTACAGATTCTCTTTTTTTTTTTTTTTTTTGTTGATTATTATGAGGTCTGGTCTTCTGGCCGGAATTAGGTGATCCGTTTGTATGTTAAAGTCCCAAAGGATTTTATGCGAGTCCTTTTCTAGGACAGGTGCCGGGTTGTGCATATACCATTTGTTTGTATGGTCGAACTGAAATTTCCTGCACATTTCCCAGTGGATCACCTTGCCGAACCAGTCGTGTCTCGCCTTATAATCCTTCTGTGCTAATTTGCTGCATTCGCTTATTATGTGATTGATCGTTTCGTCTCTGTCACTGCATAGCCTACATTTACTGTTTTGTTGCGTCTTATCTATTCTCGCTTTGATATGATTGGTTCTTATGGCGTTGTCCTGTGCTGCTATTAGGAGGGGTTCTGTTTCTCTCTTAAGGTTTCCTTTTCTTATCCAGGTCCAGGTTTTCTGGTGTGAGATGTTGTTTATTAGACGTTTAAAGCGGCCATAGAGTTGTTTTCCCTCCCATTTTTGTTTCCCAGTTTTTGTCATTCTTTCGTCTATCGTGTTGTCAATATCGTTTCTGATGGTTGTAATCAGTCCTCGTTCGTGTTTTTCTATGTAGTCTTCGAGCCGTTGTATCGATGCGTCAACGGTGTCTTCGATGCTGGCAAGTCCTCTTCCTCCCTCTTTTCTAGATACATATAGTCTGTCAACGTCGTCTCTGGGATGTAATGCCTTATGCATTGTCATTAGTTTTCTTGTTCTTTGGTCCATTTGTTTAAGTTCGTCTCTAGTCCACTTGAGAAAGGGTCCCGAATATCTAACTAATGGCACAGCCCAAGTATTTATTCCTTTGATGAGGTTTCTGTCGGAGAGTTTTGTCTCGAGTAGTTTTCTCGGTCTCCTGAGATATTCTTTTCGGATCGTGTCTTTCATTTGCACTTGTTTGATGGTGTCAGCCTCCAAGATCCCCAAGTATTTGTAGGTTTCATTTTCTTCGAGCTTTCTAATTTTGTCGTGATTTGGTAGTTCGATTCCGTCAGTCATATGTCGTTTGCCACTTTTCATGACGAGCCTGGCACATTTTTCTATGCCAAATTCCATTCCTATGTCCTGACTGTATATTCTAACGGCGTATATGAGAGTTTCCAGTTCTTTTTCATTTTTTGCAAATAGTTTGATATCATCCATGTACATGAGGTGGTTGATCTTCTCTTGCGATCTGCTGAGTTTGTATCCGGCTGCGCATTTTCTGAGTATGTGGTTCAGTGGCATCATGGCTATTATGAATAGTAAAGGTGATAGTGCATCTCCTTGGAAAACCCCTCTTTGGATGTTTGTTTCAGCTATGCTTCTTCCTCCTGCTGTCAGCTCCACTCTCCACGTTTTCATGGTGTGTTCGATGAAGTTTATGACTTCATGTGATATCTTGTACATTTTGAGACAGTGTATTATCCAGCTTTGTGGGACCGTATCATATGCATTTTTGTAGTCTATCCATAGGTAGATTTTTCCGTCTTGTCTTGCTCTCATTTAGGATGTGTTGATCGATGTAGAGTAATTCTGCTGTGCCTGTGGATCCTTTGCAGCATCCTTTCTGTTCGTCAGGGAACAATCTGCGGCTTGTTAGCGAGTAGTAGATCTTTCCCCTTATTTGTGCTGTTAGTATTTTCCATATCAATGGTAGGCAGGTTATGGGTCTGTTATTGTTTGGAGCAGTTCCTTTGCTTGGGTCCTTTTGGATTAATATAGTCTTTCCTTCGGTCATCCATTCAGGTACTTGCGCGCCTTGTAAGCATCTGTTCATTTCTAGTGCTAGTCTGCCGTAAATGGAGGTGAATTTCTTGAACTAGAAGCCATGTATTCCATCATAGCTCGGCGCTTTCCAGTTTGATATTCTTTTTAGTGTTGTTTTGAGTAAGTCGACGTGTACTTCCATTTTGGGGCCTTCTTCAAGTCCCTCTAGTTCTTTTGTAATATTGTTTATCCATTCAGTATTTTCGTTATATTTCTTTGGTTGCCATATTTTAGTCCCAAATCGTTCGGTTTCTTTTATATCCGGTTGTTGGTATGTTTTCGAGTCACTCCCACCTAATTGTTGGTAGAATTTTCTTTCATTGTTTTGGAATGTCCTGTTTGGTCTGTATTGTTTTACGCTTATTATTATTATTATTATTGTTGTTGTTGTTATTTACTCATTAGAGTTTTTCATATCAGCGTTAGCTGATGGTCTTTCACTGTAGTTTGAGTGACAGCAAGTCTCCTCAAGTCTCCAGGATTCTTCTCAGTATTCTCAATAATGCTGTAGTTTGGATGGTCTCCACTCATCCACCAACATCCAAGTCCTCCAGTCCCTTTAAAAATCTTTTAGTTGCTGTACCAAAACACCAATTACAATTGGTATAATTGTCACCTTCATGTTCCATAGTTTTTTTCAATTCCCTAGCAAGGTCGAGGTACTTATCCTTCTTTTCACATTCTTTCAGTTTTATTCTGTGGTCAGCCGGGACGGCAAAGTCGACAATTTTGCAAATTCTCTTTTTTTTTTGTTGTTGATTACTATAAGGTCTAGTCTTCTGGCTGAGATTAGGTGATCCGTCTGTACGTCAAAGTCCCATAGGAGTTTATGATGTCATTTTCTAAGACAGGTACTGGGTTGTGCGTATTATTATTATTATTATTATTACTCATTAGAGTTTTTCACATCAGCGTAAGCTGATGGTTTTCACTGGAGATTGAGTGACAGCAAGTCTCTTCAAGTCTCCAGGACTCTTCTCAGTATTCTGGCAGTTTTCAATAATGCTGCTGTTTGAATGGTATCCACTCGACCGCCAACTTCCAAATCTTCCAGGCCCTTTAATAATCCTTTAGTTACCAAGCCAAAACCATCAATCACAACTGGTATAATTGTCACCTTCATGTTCCATAGTTTTTTCAATTCTCTAGCAAGGTCAAGGTATTATTATTATTATTATTATTATTATTGTTATTATTATTATTATTACGTATTGACACAACAAATTCCAATAAACCTAATAATACTGATTATTATGATAATCGTGAAGATATTGTCGGCCATGATAATAAAAGTTGTGGCGTTGGTGGTAGTGGTGGCGGTGGTAGTGATTGTGTCTGTGATAACGCCAATAATTTGATTGACAACAGCAACTAAAATAACAAAGAACTGGAATGTTTGGCTGATGGAAGTCCTGACTGATCACCAATTTTGACTGGAGGGGAAAAAGTGAAATAAATTCTTATCCTATGGGGAAAAAAATAACCGCGAAGTAAACACAAAATAAGGGAAGACAAAAAAAGAAAGAAAAAATATTTCTGTTGTATCAAATCGATTTGGATCGTTTGGTTTACTTATGTATATTGATAGTTCTGCTTAACAAACTTCTGTTGGCTTTGGGAGAACAAAATTTAAAAAAAGAAAATGAATCACTCTCCTTGATCGACTTCTATTTGCTTTCTTAACTCTGATCTGTTTTCTAAGAAAATTAAAAGATGCCAGAAAAGTATCTAAATAGACAAAGAATGATAAGTTGGTTGGCTTGTTTCTGTGCGTAGAGTTCTCTTATCGTGTACAATCAGGGTCATTAAGTATTGTCTGGGTTAGAGTAGTGAAAAACATTCACTTTCCTTAGCTATATCTATTTGCATTACCAAAATGTCGCAGTTCAAAAATAATGAAATTGTCTTTTCAACAACTTTTTTTAAAAACTTTTTTAACTTTTCGTAGCCCAGAAAACGGTAAGTGTTGGTGATTATCGGACATATTTTCAAGAATTTCGGCAATTATTAAAGATGGTCGGCCATAGAACTTCCTTTACAATCATTGCCTCATAAAACTAACCAACTAAACGCTATTACTTTTGACATTTTAGAAGGTTTTTAATTGATCAAAAACGATACAGGTGACAGCACAAAGGATTTGATGATTGGATGAGACTAGAACATGACAAAATCATTTCAATACTTTTGTCTCTGAGTACAAAGTTTTTATGTGACTAATATTGTAGGAAAAATTATGCGCGCGTAGATAGTATTGGACAATATATCTTATTAATGGATTGCATTATACTGTAATATAATGGCCGAGGGATTTCGTTTTATGCCTTTGGGTTTAGTTAGGCTAATAACCTTTCGGCTCAGTGCATGGGTTACTTAGGTGCAACATTAATGCAGGTGTTCAAGCGCTCGCGCGAAGCGGACATGTCACTCAGAGATGTTACAATAGCCCAGATGGGAAACGGGGCTAGAGAGTGCGAATGACGTCACGTACCGGAAGCGCGCGGAGGATTTTGGGAATTTTGAAGAAAGTTAGTGGAGTTGAGAACTAGACACCGAACGAGAAGGGTCGACTTTCGGGGCTCGCAGAGGCCAGACGAATTTGCGCGCTACGAGTGCCGCACGAGATGTGGGGCAGATGGAAAAGCCAGAATAGAAAGAATGTGTATCTCTCTCCTTATGTCGAAGAACCTTTAAACTCAAAGGTAATAAAAAGTTTCGTACCTGAACTAAGAAGTCGTAAGTGATTTTCGTATTTCGAGATTCCTATGTTCTATGTATATATGTTATGAACATTCTATGTACGTTTCGCATATCCGTATCTGGTTATGGTACAATACAATTGAAAATGTTCAGGATATCACCTTCATTTTATTTTTCATATTCTGTTTATTAATTTATTTTATAGATTAAAACTTGTATACGCGAAATTATAATGTGAGGGACATGCAAAGCATCAATTTTACATTTGCCTACCACAACTTTGGTTAAAGTTTGCGTATTTATTGGATTATGGAAACTTTCTTAACGTTGTTTTGCCAGTAATAAGAGCATCGTTAAGGTGACGGATGAGGGGGCGAATTATGGAAGCATTTTAAACTTTTTCAAGCTTATAAATGTATGACTTCATTAAGTGCGTCTTTAATTTACAATAAAACTTTGGAAAATAATGAGTCCATTTTGAAAATTAAATTCAAATTCCATAAAACATTTCGTGGCAAATTCAACTGAAATTTGATAAAATTGAACATTTTCACTTAACATTTCTATCGTTATAAATTTCTATTTTTATTAAATTTCTATTGTTATAAATTCAGTCAAAACTGACTCCTTTCTAATCACTGCAGATGCAAATAGATCTGTGATTTTTCATTGATTTTTCATTCATTTCATTAAAAACAAAAAACTTTTCTTCGCCTATCTGAAAACAGTCAATGCGCATTGTAAACCAAACTAAGGTTGACTTGTCTCATAAAACTTTTTGCGATATAAGAGTTACGGGCCCTTCATGTCACATTTCATAAACTTATCGTAATCAACCGGCTACTCATAAACCAAACCAAACAAAATAAACTAAAACCCACTTCGAAGAAGGGATGAGTCAATGATGCCGTGAGCCAATAGTATTTAGGAACGAGTCGTTACGGAACCAAATCGCTCCACACAGGACGTCTTTTTAAAATATTAAATTCAGCCTGTCTTTCTAAGACACCGACTTTAGTCACCGACTAATGGACAAAATAGGTAGAAATAAAAAAAAAACATAGTCGAAGTAAAATGAAGTTTCTCACTATTATTTAGTAATAATAAACAAACTCATTCTACTTAGACCACATAGAGTAGTAGCGCACAGTAGATATAAAAGCAGTGGTATTAAACCGGGTCAGATCAGTTTGGCTGGACGTCAGAGAAATCAGATTTTCCCCTGGTCATTCTACGACCGAAGCCTAATCAGCAGCAGCTGCTCACGAGGACTGCTCAAGCCTTCTCCTAAAGCCAACGTCCTGATTCCAGCCAGCACACGACGCAGGAATACAACCAGCCGAAGACGACGCAGGAAAATTGCCAGCTTCTCAGCTTAAAAGCCTTTTCAGGGCTACTCAGAAAGTCTATCCAAACACCTCCTGAGACGGCACAATGCAGTAGACACAACTACCAGTTCGGCACCAGCAGCTACCAACCCTGCTCCAGCGACCACCTTCCTGCACCAGCAACTACCAACAGCTACTAGTCTTGCATCAGCGACCACTTTCCTGCATCAGTGATCACCTTCCTGCACCAGCAGATACCAGCAGCTACCAGTCCTGAACCAGCGACCACCTTCCTGAACCAGCAGATACCAGTCCTGAACCAGTGACCACCTTCCTGCACCAGCAGATACCAGTCCTGAACCACCGACCACCTTCCTGCATCAGCAGATACCAGTCCTACACCAGCGACCACCTATTCAACGACTGCCAGTCTTATACCAGCCATCCAGACCTGCACCAGCGACTAAATCCTGCCCCAACAATCACTATCCGGCCACGGCGACTGTTCGCCGTACACTATTCCGATTTACGATTCGCCATAATAAAGTTTGGCCTTTCGAAGCAACGCCCTTGTTTTGTCATTCTTGCCTAGTTTGTTGTCAATCACTTATATTTCAAAAGTTTGCGGGGACCGGTGTATTCATCGGCCTCCGCAACAAGAGTTACGGGCCCTTGATTTCTTGGGAAACCATCTCTAATAACAATAAAGAAGAGCTTGTCTGTCTTTAATACTCGGAAAAACGATTTGGTGTACAGTTACCAAATTTGGCATACCTACTTATTGGACCCAGGGGAAAAGATATTAACGTGAAAACATGTTATTTTAATGGAGAAAGGGAGGCTCTTTTCTTAAAGGTATAGTAAACAATGAACAATCATCATGCAGGAATCTGTGCTGCTGCATGCCGCGTAACAAATTGTACGGAATATACAGTATAAAAACTTTGATATAAAAAAAATAACGCGTCCTATTTGTTGTACTAAAATAATTATTTACATTTGATAAGATATTACAAATTGAGTAGATTCGATATTACAAATCAGATCGATTTTCCTTCAAGTTTAAAAAGTAAAAATAATTGCAAACAATCACTGATTAGTTAAAACTTGCAATCCAGACAAAAAAAAAAACGTTTTAAATTAAAATCTAAATTCTATATTAAAAAACAAAAACAAACCAAAATACTCCCACCAAAAACAAAAAAAAAAAAAAAAAACAAAAAAAAACAGCATCACTAAAAAACATGTACATTTATCTTTTATTAGAACAAATACTATTCGTAATATTTAGGTGTAAATTTTAAATTAACTATTAATCGTAAAATAGACAATGTCAGTTGATGGTTTGGTTTGGTTTGGTTTGGTTTTCTGGCATATCAACCATTGATGATTATTTAATGCCAAATCCTGTTTTACGAATTATTTGTAAACATATTTTGTTGATACACACTCTTAAATGATTAAACAGTTCTATTTCAGAAAATTCAGTTGAGCATGTCAGCAAAAGTTACATGGTTCCAAGTATTGCTATGTATCACTAACTAGTCATATTTTTGCACTCAGTTTAAATGTCAAACAGTTCTATTTGACCCATAGATAGGACTCTATCAGGTGCTACCACTCCGGACCAGAGTGAACCTAGAAGCGATGACAATGAAGGTGTACACTGCACTCCCTAAACCTCCAGCATTATTGAAGACTCACCATAGAATTTTTTAATATCATATCCAGGACCTTCGTTGGTGGAGGCGGGTCTTACACTTCTGCAGGGATGCAGTTGGTGTATTCTACAGCCTCAACTGACTGGGTTAAATGTTAATTTAAAAATGATATTATCTGAAGTGAGTTTACAAACAATAAGAGTTCAAAAAGTTTGCAGACGTTTCATAACTCAAACAGTTTCAATAATTTGGTTCTAACAGAAACAACACTTACCCACTCACCAAAATTTACGTTTTATTTTGCATAAGACCAGCTGGGATCAAAATGCTGACTTCTTAGTATTTGAATATTTTGTTTCGTTTGTGTTTGCAGCCAACCATTTTATTCGTGTTTGTGTGATTGCGAAAGAATGCAAAACAAAAAACTAGCAAGTTATTTTTATTTCAAGACAATCAAATCTCTGTAGTATTCAAGATTTGTATATTTGTCTTCATCATCATCATCAACTTTGTTTTCTCTGCTTTTCTTTCTATTTATTTCTTTATATATATATTACTTGTCATCTTTTCATTTGTTTTAAATGTGTTTTTTTCTTCAGACACTTTCATCTTTTGTCTAGTCACCTTGGAAACCTCTTTTCCCTTGTTTTTTTCTTTCAATTCTCATTCTATTTCGAATAAGTTAACATTATTTTTTTTTTTATTTACCTTTTTTTCTTTTTTCCTTCATTTTCTCTTTATTCTTTTCGACATTTCCTTTTTTACTTCCTTTTTCTTCTTTTTCTCTTTTATTCTTTATGTCCTACTTCTTTTTTTTTCTCTATTTCCCTCTTTTTCACTGACTTTTTATTCATTTATTCACAAAGCAAATACACATTCACTTAAGAATAAAATATACATAGTTTAAAGTAAAAATCTATTCCTCTGTTTACACACACACACACACACACACACACACACAAACACACACACACACACAAACACACACACACACACACACACACATATATATATATATATTCAACTGTACGTACATGACAGTCAATCACAGACATACTCCAACAAATACACAAACAAACACGAACATACAATGATTTTTTTTCGTAGGGGGACAATGTAGGAACAATATACATAACCAGTTCTCAACGTGAATGTCAAAGTGTCAAGTTGGCGAGTAAAAAGTGAAAAATTACCCTCTGTCTCTCTGCCAACTAACATGGCCGTATTTATTGAAGAAAATGAAAAAGTTACAAAAAACGTGGAAAATATTTTATAACATAGAATCGTGCAGCATATAGCGTTTTCTAGCGTGAAACAGAAATCTCTGGTTGATACACACACACACACACACACACACATATATATATATATATATATATATATATATATATATATATATATATATTACAAGGTGTGCTTAAAACTATGGTACACTTACCAAGACCAAATTAAATAAGAAGTGAATATTTGTTCATTAGCACAAGGCATAAGATTTCATTATTATAACATTTCAAAAAGAATGAATTTCATCAGATAAAGTTGTTGAAAAATATTTAATTTTAGTATAAAATGTTACGTAACAAAAAAAAAAACTGTCGATAAGATTGTCCTGATAATAGAATTTCTCTCAAGTTTTCATTGTCAGGAAGAACACAAGATAAGTTACAAACCAACTTGGAGCGATGCAGATTTTTAAGCGCAAGTTCATTAAGACACAATATTTCAGTCACAATCTAAAATGTACATTTAATTTTTTGTTTTAAAAATTCAGATTTTTATAGAAACATCTTGTGTGTGTGTTTGTGTGTGTGTGTGTGTGTGTGTGTGTGTGTGTGTGTGTGTGTGTGTATTCAAATAAAAAACCTTTTATGCATTCGAACATCACATATATATATATATTATAATAAATAGATATTTATTAGATATATATAATTCAAGGAATATAGACAGCGACCCAGGGTTTCATGGAATTTTTTGCAAAGCAACAATCATCAGACAGTTAAGAAAATGGAATGAATCAAAAATCGAAAAAATACGAAAAATACAGACAAAAAAACCGTTGGGATTTCCTATGAAAGTTTACGTGTGGTTGTAAGTGTGTGAGTGTATGTGGGTGTGGACGTATGCGTGTATGTGTTATAGTTACGTATGAATGAGCGTCTTTATGTGATTTAGTGACAACCTTCCCTCTTAATATATATATATATATATATATATATATATGCTGTATAATATATATATATATATGCAGTATATATATATATGCAGTATGTATATATATATATATATATGTATATTTAGGCAGCATTTCTTCGTTAATGCAAATTTCATTAAACATAATAGACATTTTATGTCTACATATTTTCTTCTGGATCCGTTCGAATTCCCGTATTACTTTTATCGTATTCGGGGGGAATTGATTTAGGTATTGTCCATAGTTGTAACAGATGTAACAGATTCTCCCCTGATGATGGCCCAAAGTCAGGCAGAAAGTACTAGGGATACATACAACTAAAGTTAGGAAGAAAGTACTAGGGATACATACAACTAAAGTCAGACAGAAAGTACTAGGGATACATACAACTAAATCAATTCCCCCCGAATACGATAAAAGTAATACGGGAATTCGAACGGATCCAAAAGAGAATATGTAGGCATAAAATGTCTATTATGTTTACTGAAATTTGCATATATATATATATATATATATATATATATATATAGTATTAATCCAACAGACTATACAAAGAAGCTTTTCAAAGTCATTTGTGATCATTGGAGGTCAAAAGATTGCAGATAGCCAAGCAGAACGAGATAGAGACTTTTTTCCTCTCATCAGTGGTGGGACAGACGAGGCCAGGTTTAATCTCCGCACTCTTTCACAAAAAAATGATTTCAATTTACCAAAGATTCGTCATTTCATGCAACATCATGTAAAAAAAAATGTCGAAAATCTAGTTAAACACAAGAAAATTAATGTTGTGTCTTTTTCCAAACTTAATCAGGGATTAATTAGTCACTTAAAAACATAAATTAAGAATAACAGTTTTTGAAAATCTAATGTAATTTTATTTCATTAATCAAATATCGGGAATTCGGTGTTAATCATTAGACTTGGCAATTAATATCGATCGGTGTGTATGTGTACGTGTGTGTTGGCGTTTGTGTGGCTGATTGAAGTCATGGTTCTTGCACGAAACAAAAATATATAAGTACATTCACAAACTTATATATATATATATATATATATATATATATTGAAGAAAATTTATGAAATGTTCGTATATATTTTGTAGGCATAAAATATATGTTTTATATGGACATAATATCTACAAATATGTATAACTTATTTACTTTTCACATAAATGTATTTACCACCTCATTTATATAGATCATTGACACACGAAAGTTATATCATTATATTCGAACACACACACACATAAACACACACAAGCACACACATAAACACACACACACACACACACACACACACATATATATATATATATATATATGAACAATTCTAATGTGGATATGTTATGTATTAAACAAAGCTAACGCATATTTGTTAAAATAATACATGAGGACGTGTGTACGTGTGCATGTGTGTATGTATGTGTGGATGAGTGTGTGTGTGTGTGTGTGTATGTGTGCATGTGTGTGAGTGTATATGTCCATGTGTGTATAAGTGTGCATATGTATGTATGTATGCATGTTTGTGAGTGTATGTGTGCATGTGTGTGTTTGTGTGCATGTGTGTATATGTGTGCATGTGTGTGCATACGTGCATATCTGTGTATGTGTGCATGTGTGCGTGTGTATGCATGTGAGTGTGTGTGTGCCTGTGTATGCGTGTATTAGTGAACACATCCATATGTCTTACATCTAATTCTGTATTTACTTCAGTCTAAGATACAATATAAGATAAAAGACTTAAACTGTGCAATCAAATATACAGTTGTGGCTGATGGACAAAGATCGATGTATTATGAATTTCCTCTCGGCTGTTTAGCGGAAAAGTATTTGAAAAATAATTAGCAATTAGAAAATTGTAATTTGTTTTATTTATTACAGATTGGTGTCACAATGAAATCCACCATCTTAACAAGAGATAAGCCTCGATGTACTAATAATAGATTATACTCATCAGTCTGTCATTAGTAAGATTATTTATAAATTAGTGGTTAGTCTTGAAAAAGCCATGTAAATTTTTTCACCCCATCTGTGGAAGTGAAAATACTCTGACTGCATCCCTTGCATCCCTTGCAAAGGAATAATATACGACCCTTTAAAAAAGGGTGTTCTGGTTATGACACTAAACTGCATCTAATGATGAGTATCTAGTTCTTGAGATCTGGAAAGTGTAAGGTACTCCTTTATTGGCATTACTCCTAGGTTCACTCCAAGTGGTAATAGCAGTTAGGATCAAATCAAGAAATCAAAAAGATCTGTTTAAAAGTTATTCGTATTCAAGTGGACCGTGTGCAAAAAAATATTCGTATTCAACTGGACCGTGTGCAACAAGAAAAAAAACTTAAGAAATAACTACACAAAAAAATGTAGATATGAATGACAACATACACACACACACATATATATATATATATATATATATATATATATATATATATATATATATTGCCATGAGCCATGAATAATTTCTGTTTTGATAAAATTTAATTCACTCATGAATAATTACACAAAGAATTAATTTCAGTCAATTATTTATTATCGATTATTTTGAATATCTTTTTGCCTGTCATTAAGTAGCTTGTTGATTCTACTCAAGAAAAAATCGCCTGGTTTTCGAGCTTAAGAAGTTTTCCTCGAACGTTTTCACATGATTTTTTTTTTAATTTTTTGCGAATCCTTTTTTTTTTTTTTCATTCAGAGCATTTTGTAGAGAATGGAAATGAGTGATGAATATCAGAACAAACTGGCATGAATCCAATAGTTTTTCCTGTGTGATTCTTGTTGAATGTAGCATTGCGTTATTATAAGAGAAGCACCAGGTTTCCCCTATTGACGAGAGCAAGGCGTTTACTTAGAAGATTTTCATCTACACGTTGATAATTGTTGAAAGTATAAATCTGCATTGAGTGTCTGATTGCAGTTTAAAAACTCATCCTGACAATTCTGTAACACATACAACATGACATTTCTTTTATAAATCTCCACCTTTGGGGTAAGCTGAAGAGTTTCATCCTTATAAGTGTACTGCTTTTACGTTGAACATTGCCATAAAAGACCCATTTTTGTTAACTGTTATGATATTTTAGGGAAAAGAGTCATTTCTTTGCATTGAAAGAAGACTTGTCGCTATTGATATTTGATCTTTATTATTTTCACTAAAACTATGAGAATCCCCAGCACCTACTTTGCTCACTTTTCCAATCTTTTTAAATTAACATCTGATTGTGGATTGGAATGTGTAAAGGGCTAATTGTCAAGTAATTTTGAGCGGATTGCATTCGACCAATTAAAGTATCTTGATCGATGTTTGATGAACGTCAGGGTCTGAGTTGAACTCTCAATGAGGAATCGCTAAAACGAAACTTTGAAAGTCATTTTCAGATTTGGCGGTTAAAATAACAAAACTTTCGCTATGAACATTATCCATTTTCTAAGCTGCTTCTCTAGTGTTTTTGTAATTCTTCAACTTTCGCAACATTTACATGTCGAATATGCACTTTCAGTTCCTTCATCTTAGGGGCGTGATATCATCGATTAAACTATAATACACACTCTTTCACTACTGAAGTAAGATTGTTACAACTTGCTTTTAAAAACTGGAAATTATGTCTCAACTCAATATATATATATATATATATATATATATATATCGGATTGAGTCATAAAAATTTCCGAGAAAAAGCTTGATGGAAACTACACAAGAATGATGCTGCACGCTATCTTGAACAAACCCCGAAAGCAACACCACACAAAACAGCAGCTGTATGGTCACTTACGTCTCATCTCACAAACCATTCAAGTAATACGAACAAGTCATAGAGGATAATGCTAGAAAAGCAAGGGTGAACTTATAAGGTAATTTCTCTAATGAACTCCTGCACTTGGACGTGCCAGTGTTGATCGGTCAGCAAAGACTTACTTACATCCGCACTGTGTGAACAAAGGATGCAATTTAGAAGAATTGCTAGGAGCGATGGATAATAGGAATTGATGACAACAGTGTCAGAGAACTCCATGCTGCCAGAGTGACTCGGATGATGATGATGATGATGATATATAAAGCGTATCCTTTTCGAAACAGCATCCAACGATACTCTTCTTCCGTTTGCACAAGTAATCAAGAATCTCTTGGAAATCCTTTAAATAAAACACGAACTTAGAGAATCATTTCAAGAACCGGCAATGCTTTTATATCATCAGCCTCTAATTGTAATAAATATTATTGAAAGTAACAAAATCTTAAAGCATAAAGTTATCAGAAACAAATCTACAAAGAAAATAACATTTTTCCAACCATAAAATAATGAAAACAATCTAATTAAACCCATCAACAACACTGAGATTCTTTCACGAGTTCGATAAGATTTTTGCTATCTATTTCGAGCCAAACTGTAATAGCAAAAACGACATCTAACTCGCTTCTCCTGGCAATATTCTTGGGAATTAGAATGACTTTTCAATTTTAAAATAAATAACTATAGATATGGAATTAAATCTTTGAATTATTATAAACTTTATAATAAATAGATTTATAATAAATAGACCATTGCTTTAAGAGAGATACTTAATCCATTAAAATAGAGAATTTCGAGAAAAAACTAAACACCACATCAATTCTAGAAACACCAGTTTTCAAGTTTTTACATAATTATATGATATCAAGTCTTCGTATTTAATACAAATACGAGGATCATTAAATAAGTTTCCAGTCTTTTTTCGTATGGGCACTTTTATTGATAGTACACACATGAAACTCTAGTCCCCTTCGAAATAGTCTCCTCCGGCTGCAATGCACTTGTTATACCGTTCCAACAACTTCTGGAAGGCCCCATGGAAGTTCTTTTGTGTGAGCATGTCAATGACTTTCGTCACAGCCTCTTTCATCTCCTCAATTGTCTCATAACGACAGCCTCTGAGCTTAGGGATTAACCAAAAGTCACAGGGAGCAAGGTATGGACTATAGGGAGGCTGAGGAACTGTCTTGATGCCCATCTTGCTCAAATAGTCTGTGACAAGGATGGAGTTGTGGACCGGTGTATTGTTCTGCTGGAAATACCACTGACCCGATTTGAAGAGTGCTGGCCTCTTCCCAAGGAATCTCTTCCTGAACTCCCCTAAAACCTCAACATAGTAACCCCAACCCTAACCCTTTGGCCAATCAACTCTGGTCTATTGATTTCCTTACTCCTAACACACCTCTCATCATCCCTCACAGGCTCCCTGCCTTCCATGAATCTCTTATGCTACTCAAAAACTAATGGTAGATTCATGCAAGATGGTCGAAAAGCAGTCTGAAGCATTCCATACGTTTCTGTGGTATCATTTTTTCCAAGTTTAAAACAGTCTTTATTGCATATCATTCTTCTTGGGTGTCAGATTTCAATTTTAAAATTCACCAGCTGTGACAATCAGACTTTAGCAGGGTGTATTCCAATTGCTGCTGTCGCTGTTCATTTAAAAACTGAAATAATAAAAATTGGTCAGTCATCTCATAAGATGTATAACAATAACATAGTGAATTCTCAAGAGTCTACGACGATTTTAAATACCTGTACAAAAAAGTCAGGAAACCTATTGAAGGCACCACGAAATTCAAACTCAAATACATGGTTAAAAGTAACTCTTCCTTTTCAATAACAATTACTTTTCCCTCAGTTTCAAGTATTTCTATCTAACACAAGTTAACAACGATTATATGGTTATCCGGTTATCAAGTAACTAATTATAATCCTTAAGATAGAAATAATTTGCACACAGTTGTATTGCGTCAAGTATTATCATCTAAGACAAAATCATTTTCAAACAGATCCATTTGACCCAGAGATAGGCTTGGTTTCTTTGTTTTAATGTCATATCAACCTTCTTATGTCATTTACTGCCAAAGCCATCCTTATAGAAGAACAGCAGTGGTAATAGTCAACCAACAACTGGAGGGATAAGGGAGTTGATACTTTTCCCAAGTGAAAATGGACGTAATCGCCCGACTGGAATTCGAACTCGGATACTACAATGTCACAATCCATCCCTCCACTCCTCTGCAAGATGGTACCCTAACAGCTAATACAACTTGAAACCCTCGCATTAAAAGGATTAAGCAAAAAACTAAACCACCTCAAAACATTAGAATATAACCCTTTAATACTTATTAAAGTGTTTTTTGAATTAATCATTTAAAGTTTCATTAACTTTTAAATTGATCTTCCAGCTTAAAAATATTTTCGAGTGGAAAAAAACAAAACAAAACAAACAAACAAAACATCGAAAACTATAATCATGTGTTGAGTTGCTTACATTGTTAAGTTTTAGGTTTAATTTGTACGTGAAGCAAATCTTATGACATTCACTTTTTTGTTTTGAAATGTAGACAATCATAAAATGAATATCCAATATTGATTGGTGAAGGCCAAAGTTGGTCAGGATTAACAAATTCATATAAAGGAAATTTTTATCATTAAGGGTTTTCGGACTATTGTCTTCATCTTTATTATTATTTCGACAACGTTTCGGATGATATGTCCTCCGGCCTTCATCAAGTGTTTGCCAAACTCGGGAACATACACGAAACTTCAAACTACGTCCTTTATTGAATCCACGGGGGTCGCCTGTTCTGATTCCGTTTGCCATAACCGGGTACAAGTGTTAAATATTCCTGTATTATTACTCGACTGCACTCAGGATTTAACCAGCGACCTCCAGATGATTATCTCCTAAGAAGCTTAGTGAACCAATGCCTATAACCAGCAGGACTTATCGGCCGAAACGTTGAGAAAATAACAATAAAGATGAAGACAATAGTCCGAAAACCCTTAATGATAAAAATCATCACGATTTTCTTTTCAACCTCTGTTTATGTGTCAATTTTTTGTTTATAACACACCTATACCTCCCAATATATACTTGCACACACACACACACACACATACACACACACACACACACACGCACACACACACATATATATATATATATAGAGAGAGAGAGAGAGCGATGCATATTGCGTTTTATATACGTGGATTATCACTGTTTGCTATGACATTGTTATAATTCATGGTGTCAATACAACTAGAATTATTATCAGACAATTCTGGGGAAGATAATATCCTTAGTTTCTTCGTACACCGTTCTTCATTTGGTTATTTCTAAATGTAAATAAATAAATAAATAATGAGAACGCTGTTTCTTAAAAAATTCTTTCTTCCTTCTGCAGCTCAGTCGGCTGGGGTTGTAGAATACGTTGATTGTATCTCTGTAGCGGGGTAAGACCTTACCACAATGTGTGTCCTGGATATGACACAAAACTTTTTGATGGTGAGGCTCCAGACCTGAAGCTTTGGGATTTGTGTAGTACATCTTCATTGCCATTACTCTCAGGTTCACTCTAACCCGAATTGGTAGTACCTATAAGAATCCCATTTATGGGTCAATTAGAAATATTTCATAATTTCCTATATTTGAAATAATTTCTTTGTGTGCAACAAATGACTGACGTTAAATTAAATTAATAGTATTATATAGCAATACTTGAAACCATTTAACTGTGGGCAAATGAATGAATTCTATTGAATATAATCATTGATGTTAAATAGCAATAGCTGAGACCATTTGTGTGCAAACAAAGGATTAATATTAAATAGAGTTATTAGTGTTAGATAGTAATACTTGAAACCATTTAACTGTGTGCAAACAAATTAGCTCCGGGTAGTTTAAGAATAATGTTACCTACAAACTATTCGTTTACGAATCATATATATCTAATATGTATAAACAGGATTTGGGCATTAGATAACCTACAAGAGTTGATATGCCATAAAACACAACCAACCAACCAACTATTTTCTGCATTTACAATATTCATAAATTTTTTATTCTTTTATAAGTAAGTGGTCGGGTTTTCAGCTATTAATGATAATTCTCACAGTTTTTTTTGTGGGGGGGGGGGAGTGCATTCAAAATAGACGGAAAAATTTTCTAAGGTTGCGAGAAGATTTGGGTGATAAGAGGATTTCTGAAAAGCTGCAAGAATATTGAGAAGGATGCTGAAGATTTGAATTGATTGACTGCCACTCTACAGCAATGATACCAGATGACCCTCGGCTAAAGTTGGACTTGTGAACAATAACTGAAGGTTTCAGTAAAGATCAATAAATTTATTTCGGTTTCAGGAAGATGATTTATGTCTTCAGTTGATAGAGTTGAAAATGCTGATTCGATTTCTTTCTGAAAGGTCAAATTGATTTCAAAATTCGATGTAGTTATCTTCCATTTATTTATTTTGAATTAATTGTTTTTATAAAAAAAACTAAAATCCCTTTTGGTGGTGTAAAAAATCAGAAAGAGAAGAAAAAGTCGATATAAAGTAAGAAAACTCTTGAAGAAAGAGGAAAAGGGGAAGGAGTATTACAAATGTCGGTATGAAGTAAGAAAACTCATGAAGAAAGAGGAAAAAGGGAAGGAGTATTACAAATGTCGGTATGAAGTAAGAAAACTCTTGAAGAAAGAGGAAAAAGGGAAGGAGTATTACAAATGTCGGTATGAAGTAAGAAAACTCTTGAAGAAAGAGGAAAAAAGGAAGGAGTATTACAAATGTCGGTATGAAGTAAGAAAACTCTTGAAGAAAGAGGAAAAGGGGAAGGAGTATTACAAATGTCGGTATGAAGTAAGAAAACTCTTGAAGAAAGAGGAAAAAGGGAAGGAGTATTACAAATGTCGGTATGAAGTAAGAAAACTCTTGAAGAAAGAGGAAAAAGAGAAGGAGTATTACAAATGTCGGTATGAAGTAAGAAAACTCTTGAAGAAAGAGGAAAAAAGGCAGGAGTATTACAAATTTCGGTATGAAGTAAGAAAACTCTTGAAGAAAGAGGAAAATGGGAAGGAGTATTACAAATGTCGGTATGAAGTAAGAAAACTCTTGAAGAAAGAGGAAAAGGGGAAGGAGTATTACAAATGTCGGTATGAAGTAAGAAAACTCTTGAAGAAAGAGGAAAAAGGGAAGGAGTATTACAAATGTCGGTATGAAGTAAGAAAACTCTTGAAGAAAGAGGAAAAAGGGAAGGAGTATTACAAATGTCGGTATGAAGTAAGAAAACTCTTGAAGAAAGAGGAAAAGGGGAAGGAGTATTACAAATGTCGGTATGAAGTAAGAAAACTCTTGAAGAAAGAGGAAAAGGGGAAGGAGTATTACAAATGTCGGTATGAAGTAAGAAAACTCTTGAAGAAAGCGGAAAAAGGGAAGGAGTATTAAAAGAAAAAGAAAGAAAGAATGAATGAATGATGATAGTTCAATGAATAAATGATACGAATTTAAAAATGCATTTTCTGCCTTTGTTTCTTTGACCTTTTATTGTGATTTATGAATAGATGCTTACGAGAAGTATTAGTTTATTGGTGACTTTCACAATATTTTTCTTATTATTTTTCGGTCATGTAACAACGTCACAGTGACAAAATGGAGTCGAAATAACTATCAGTGGAACAATGTGTGCTGAGGTATCTATTTTAAATGTATTGCCAGAGATGAGAGTTTTTTTATTAGATAATGTGAAACTAATTAAAAAAAAAAAAGAAAATTAATATGAGACGGTAAAATTTTAAAAAAATAGCTATAACCCAAATAAATAAAAGTGGAAAAGTGAGAAAACTAAAAAAAAAGAAAGAGAGCAAAAGTAACATTTTATAAAAGTGAAATAGACTTCAAATATGACAAAAGAACGAAATAAAGCTATATATATATATATATATATATATATATATGTGTGTGTGTGTGTGTGTGTGTGTGTGTGATTATTTTGTTCTTTTATACCTTTATCGTCGTCTGAAGATCACTATCATTAAAGTGAAACTTTGAGTAACGACTGTTTATTTATTATCATAAAAAATCATAATTTTTAAGATAGAAATAAAGTCATTACTAAAAGCTATAAAATTAATAATGATATATATATATATATATATATATATATATATATATATATATATATATAAGTAAAAGTCAGCTCCCCGGATGGAGACTACTTCCACATTGTAGCAGATGTGCAGCAAGGAGACATATTAGTCCCATACCTCTTTATCATCTGTCTAAACTATGTGGTTAGAATATCTATTGATAAAATGAAAGCTAACATAGGAAAGAAGCAGAAGGTACCCCGCACAAACAATTGCAGACGCGGACTTCGCCGATGACATAGAGTTTCTGGTAAATGCACCCGCACAAGCCGAAACCCTGCTACATAGTCTGGAACGAGCAGCTGGTAGCATAGGCCTCCATGTACCGCAGACAATACGGAATACATGTGCTTTAATTAAACGGTAGTTCTCTGAAACTAGTGAACAAGTTCACTTACTTGGGAAGCAGTGTCTCATCAATCGAGACAGACATCAACACGCGACTAGCAAAGGCATGGACAGCCATCGATAGTCTATCGGTCATATGGAAGTCAGACCTGACCGATAAAATTAAACGAAGTTTCTTCCAAGCAACCGCCGTGTCGATACTGCTACATGGGTGCATTTCATGGACGCTAACAAATCGTATGGAGAAAAAGCTTGACGGTAATTACGCAAGAATTTTGCGAGCATTATTAAACAAGACCTGGAAGCAGCACTCCACAAAGCAGCAGCTGTATGACCACTTACCACCCATCACGAAAACTATCCAAGTTAGACGATCCAGACATGCGGTACACTACTTGAGAAGTAAGGACGAACTCATAAGCGACATACTTTTGTGGACCCCTTCACATGGACGATCAAAGGCAGGACGACCAGCTAAAACGTACATACAAAAACTCTGTGCCGATACAGGATGTAGCTTTGAAGACCTCCCGTGAGCGATAGACGATAGATATGGGTGGCGAGAGAGGGTCAGGGAGATCCATGGTGGCAGCGCGACATGATGATGATGATGATATAAATATATATATAATTATCACTTCCTGAAGACATTTTAAAACGCTAGAAACACGTTTTGAAGATAAATAAATCCCCTAGCGGACCTATTAATTTTAAAGTATTTATATATGAGAGTGTGTGTGTGTGCGTGTGTATGTGAGTGTGTTTTGCCGGAAGTACCCGTCTAAGTCGGGTAATTGAGTAAAACGCTAACAGACCGATGTAAAAAAAAAAAAACTCAATTTTTCTCTCTTCCAACAACGTTTATTTCATAATAAAGGATAATTTTGCATAAAAAAAGATTTACCAAGTTTATTTTTATATTATCTTAGGAAGTTTATTCTTTTCTGTAACAATTGATTTTTTATTTAAGTGGTTTTTCGATTGAGTGAATTTTTTATTTGAAGATCTTTTTTCCTTTTAAATATTTTCCCCAACTGAGCTATAACACTCTATAACTGTAACTCTTCAATGAGTTCAAATGTAACAGAACCTTTCAGACTGAATCTTGGCAAACTGATGGAAGAGAATTTTATTTCGATGAAGGGTACCGATGGAATTATCTTCAAATGTTTTGAATCTGGAAAGACGGCATTTCTATGATGAAACTGTTAACAGTAAAATGTAGCTGTCGATATTCATTGGGTAGGTACAGAAATAACACAGTCTTTTGGAAGATTTGTCCTTGTAATTTGAAAATAGAAATGATTTGACTTCCAATAAAATCATTTGACAAGCACTTTTATATTTTTCTTTTCTGAAAAAGCTGCTTAGATTTAAGAAAAAGTGTTAGAGGCTCTGGTGATCCAGCAAGTGTTCGTAGATTTATTTTTCTATTTGAATGGCAAATTGCAGAGATATCTTGTTTCTACTTCTTAGCTCTGCACTTGTCACAAATGGTAGACAAATGTCAACAGAAAAATAAAACGTTTCTTTTTAATTTCAGTTTTATGCTGAAAGTATTTTATCAAAGCATCGTCATATCCAGTGACATCGTTGAAGGCTCATCTCTTCCATCGTTTCGGGGCGAAATTTGAATTCTTATTGAGTTTTCTGCCCCCTTTTGCAATGTTATCAGGTTTCGTGATATCAATGTGCACTTTGCAAGGCAACATTCTTGACAAATCGAGTCTATTGTTTCATATGACATCAAGTTTTTTTGTTTTTTTTACGACCTGTATTCCTGTCTGCATTTTTACACACTGTATTCCTTTCTTTATTGTCACTAATCATTTGTTTCTGTTGCGTTCACAACACGCATACGTTTGGTTGCTAAAGATAATTTATGTGGTGGGCATAATGGCCATAAACAATATTTTACCATTTAAAATGCAATGATAAACGAATATGATCACTAAGAGTCATATTGGAATAACAGTAGATTTGGTTGTGATGATATATTAATATTTTTTTGTGTTAACATTCTTTTTGCAATTGACGTAAAGAATATTTAACTCTGCAATTTTTAGTCATCTAATTATTTTGGATTATTTACTGGTTTAAAATGCTTCATTAAGTTATTGTTTTGGTATTTTCTTTGCAAGTTAATGGATAAATTCAGGCTGTTTATAATTTTTAACAGGTTTTATGATGTCGGTGTTAGACCAACTTCTGGTAAGGGAGCAAATTAGGATTTAAAAGATCACTTGCAACTTTCTTTCTCACTAAGTGAAAATATAAACAAAGGGACGCGTTGTTAAAGAGATGATAACAAAAATAAGTAAATAAATAAATAACGAACTTTTTATTTCAAATTTTCAAAATTATTGCCGTAATCTAGAATCATCTTTCAAGTTTTAATTTTGTTTATAATTGCAAGAAAATATAAAAATTAATTTAAAAAAGAAAAATTGTGAGTTATCAAAACAAATTTTAAAATAACGTGAATATTTTTCTATTTTCTTAC
Source organism: Sepioteuthis lessoniana (assembly GCA_963585895.1). Taxonomy (NCBI): domain Eukaryota; kingdom Metazoa; phylum Mollusca; class Cephalopoda; order Myopsida; family Loliginidae; genus Sepioteuthis; species Sepioteuthis lessoniana. The sequence goes on from OY757935.1 coordinate 78,956,717, forward strand.
TGTAATTTTGTCATATATTTTAACAAAAATATTGAAAACTACTTCCTTTTACATTGCTATTAAAAGTTTGATTTTAACTTCATTTAGAAGTAAACAGCTTAAAGTTAGAAAAATAATTTGCCTACTTAAATGTTTAAAAATGAGGTGAACAATGTTTTTTAAGCATTATTTTCGTTTTCATTGCAATTAACGTCTTAATTTGGGTTTTAAATTCAAAGAAAATTGCACTCGTTATAGTTACTTGTAAAATTTTCATAAAACAGTTCTTTATTTTCTATTGTATAAATTCAAAGCATTAATTAATCCTCATGGGACTAATTTTAGAAAAACATAAAATTCTAATTATCATTCTTTTTAATATAAATGTAATAAAAGTTGATTAAAAATATTTGTACATTTACGTTTAAATGTGGATCAAAGAAAATCAATATTTTCAAAAATTTGCCTTGTGCCAGGGAAATTTATAGGGTGAAATTAACATGACCTTTTAGTTTTTTTCGATAATTTTTTTTAAATCCATCCATGATTGCACCTTTAATGCACCGTACTTCTAAAAGGTAACTTTTCAATCTCCACAATTCAATTGCAAATGAAGAAAAGAGAAATGAACTTTTGCATTCGTGTCTGCATTTGTCTATTTTGGCCAACATTTTCTTCTTCTTCTTCTTCTTCTTCTTCTTCTTCTTCTTCTTCTTCTTCTTCTTCTTCTTCTTCTTCTTCTTCTTCTTCTTTCCTTTCATCCTTTCTCATTTGTGTCCCCTTTATCTCTCTCTCTCTTTCTTTCTCTCTCTCTCTCTCTTTCACTCTCGCTCTCCCTCTCTCTCGCTTTCTCTCTCGCTCTCCCTCTCTTTTTTCTGTTTTGTTTTTTTGTCTGTTTTCTCTTTCCTTTCCTTTTCTTTCCGTTCCTCCCACTCTTCTGTCATCTCTTCCTGTCTATTGCATTGCATGAGTTAAGAGCGAACCGATATTCAGATTACATTGAACAACGCCAGATTCCCCTTGAAAAGTTCCATATGTAGACGAATTTATAACTTGTTAAATATTTCGCTGAAGGCAAAAAATGCACACAAACTTTCTGGTATAATTATATATATATATATATATATATATATATATATATATATATATATATGTGTGTGTGTGTGTGTGTGTGTGTGTGTGTTTATGTGTCTGTATATGTGTATGTCTGTGTATTTGCTCTCTCTCTCTCTATATATATATATATATGTGTGTGTGTGTGCGTGTGTGTGCGTGTGTATTTGATATATATATATATTTATATATATATATATAGCAAAATAATGCATAAAAAATGAACATGGATCTCTCGGGAGACCCACAGAAAGATATAACTTGATGATCACCAGAAATGATAAAGTCATCTGGATGAATATTTTGAAAATATAAATAACCATTTAGATAATACGATATTTTGCCAGGAGTCCCAAATGAGCAATCAGAAAAAAAGTACCAAATTGATATTATCAATTCACTTAGTAAAATGCATTTTAAACATGATCGACAAAAATATCTGAAAAAGTTAAACTTGTAAATATTAAACTTGATCGGTTTTATTCCCTTCGAAAAAAAAAAATGCACCAGAAATATGATTAAGAAAGACCAATAATCTTCTCAATGAATTGTCACACGACTAAGCTAAGAAAGTTGGTCATTTTATTCTTTAACTATGAAAGTGAAATTCTATATACGAGACCCAAAAGACATAATATAAAACATATACCAAAATAATTTAAATCAAAAAACAATAAATGGTCTCTCTTATACGGAACCGGCTCATTGGTCTAGTGGGTAGAGTGTTCGCTAATGGTCCGGGAGACCAAGGTTCAATTCCAAGTCGCGTCATACAAAAGACTTTTTAAATGGTACTTGATACCCCCTTGCTTAAGACTCAGCAATATAAGATACGTATCAAGGGTAAAGTGGAGCAATTCGGGGAAAAGAGTAGCGCCCTCCCCAACACCTCGGTGTAGTAGCTATTGAAAAGGGAGCCTTCTGGTCGCCCTCGACTACGGTCGCCAACTCTACGGAAAGCATATCCCTAAACTACAACTTATTCAACAGAGACAAAAAAATGACAATAACAATCCCAATGCATCATATATTAACACGAAACAATCTTAACTTCAATTGGAAGCATTATCTATAAATAAAAGATTGTTGAACAGACACTGTTGCTGATCATTCATACGCTCGCATATCTTTGAGAAAACTCGAATATTTCCTGCAAATAATTATGACGCCGGTTCTTATGCTTCTCATATTGGTGATATATGGAGAAGTAGAATTCAAACTTTCAAAGTTTCCTCATTTTTTTTAACATGAAATATAATTCTATTTATAATTCACGAAAATTACACAATCACTTCCACTTTAAACACACACACGCACACATACACATACAAACACGCACACACACACACACACACACACATATATATATATATATATATATTACAACAGTGTATGGTTGTCTCTATCTCACTCGGTGGGTTTGTGGCAGACCAATTCAGTATATTTTGGAAAGTGCTCAATATCTGTGATAGAGCTATTATATAATAATAATAATGATAATAATAATAATAATGATAATAATGATAATAAATATATACATATACGCGGTGCCTTCAATAGTTTTCCAGACTTTTTTTGTTTTTTGTACAGACATTTAAAATTGTCGTAGACTCTTGAGAATTCACTATGTTATTGCTATACATCTTATGAGATGACTGACCAATCTTTATGATTTCAGGTTCAAATGAACAGCTACAGCAGCAATTGGAATACACCCTACTAAACTCTGATTGTCACAGCTGGTGAATTTCAAAATTGAAATCTGACACTTTAGAAGAACGATATGCAATAAAATTCTGTTTTAAACTTGGAAAAAATGCCAGAAAAACGTATGGAATGCTTCAAACTGCTTTTCGACCATCTTGCATGAATCGAGCTTAATTTTTTGAGTAGCATAAGAGATTCAAGGAAGCCAGGGAGTCTATAAGGGATGATGAAAGGTGTAGGAGGAGTAAGGAAGTCAATACACCAGAGTTGATTGACAAAAGGGTTAGGGTTAGGGTTACTATGTTGAGGTTTTAAGGGAGTTCAGGAAGAGATTCCGCCGTCGGAAGAGGCCAGCACTCTTCAAATAGGGTCAGTGGTATTTCCAGCAGGACAGTGCACCAGTCCACAACTCCATCCTTGTCACAGACTATTTGACCAAGATGGGCATCAAGACAGCTCCTTACTCTCCCTATAGTCCAGACCTTGCTCCCTGTGACTTTTGGTTATTCCCTAAGCTCAGAGGCTGTCGTTATGAGACAATTGAGGAGATGAAAGAGGCAGGGACGAAGGTCATTGACATGCTCACACAAAAGAACTTCCATGGGGCCTTCCAGAAGTTGTTGAAACGGAACAACAAGTGCCTTGGAGACGGAGGAGATTACTTCGAAGGGGACTAGAGTTTCATGTGTGTACTATCAATAAAAGTGCCCGTATGAAAAAAGTCTGGAAACTTATTTAATGATCCTCGTATATAAGTTTTTATATATATTTGTTAACATAGATGCTTATCTGCGTTCACTGGTTTCATGTCGTCTTTATACAACAATCATCAGGCAGAGAAAGAAAGAGTTTGGAGAAATCGAAAAAGTCGAAAAAAAATGATACTGTCAAAAGAATGTTTCCGTAAGAATAGCATATAACTCTTGTTTTTTCTTTTTCTTTTGTGTGTGTGTGTGTGTGTCTGCTTGTTTGTGTAGATTATATTTGCGTATTGTTATGTGTGTTCGTATATGTGATTGTATGTGTGTGTGTGTATAATGATACATGCGCCACGTGGCAGATTTTTCGGTTGTCTCCCGAATTAATATATATAGTGATGTATAGCGGAAGTCACGAGAGAGTTGGGAATGTGGCCGAATAAAAAAAAAATTGTGTGTAGTGATGATTTTAAATAAGGAACAAATTTACCATCATTATTGCATTGAGATGAAAATAATATTTTCTTTATTTGACATGGGTGCTGGATCAAAACGTAAGAATGATAGATGAGGTGGGAATATCGTGGCGTTAAGATATACTGTAATATACCTCATGGTATATTGTAAAATACCTCACATAATCATTTACGTTTTTCAGACTATTGTCCTCGTCTTTGTCGCTATGTTTATCACAATGTTTCGGCCATTGTATGCTCCAGCCTTCTTCAGGTGGTTGGAATTTCGAACTGAACCCTTTATTTCACTAACCGGGGTAGACTGTTCTAGTTCCACGAGCCATGTTTAATGAATGTCAGTTATCAGTTTTCTCCTGTTAATTTCCCCTCTGAAAGTTCTCCACTGCCTTACACTTTTTGGGTATGTCACTGGATCTAACTAATGCCTTTATCCATTGTGTCCTTGAGCCATCTGTGTATGAATTTGTGCGTATTATAAACCTAATGTCTTCAGCAACCATTTTTACCAGTGCTCATATTGCAATTTTGCTGTTATCATTGCTTTTTTTTCGTTTTTTTGTTTATAAAGCTAAAAATCAAACGTTGGATGTAAAATATTGGTCAGTTAAAGAATTAACATAATCTCCAGACCCTTTATCAAATGTGATAAATTTCCAATTCTAATTATGCTAAAGACAAACTTTTGACCCATACGATTCTCGGACAAGGATAGTTGTCATAATGAATTTTAAACGAAATGAGGGAATGATGGGACTAGAGTTTGGAGAACCAATAAGAATGTAATCCTAAAATCTACTCGTGTCGATATCGTTAAGCCGACTCAAAAGATGGCGCCTCGCTCTCCAAAGCAGAATGAAGGGCTTTGTTCTATCAATGCAATCTTATATTCTGCTTGGCACAATCTACGCATGCTGATTACTTTTAGAAGAAGAAAAACAGAAAAGACTCAGAGAACAAGTAAGGATAATGTGTGAATGCATAGAAGGTAAGGGAGAGAACGAATTAATGGAATTATAAGAGAAGGACTGATTGTCGACTGTAAGTTGACGGAATGTACACATTGTTCATTTAGATGTATGAAGAAATGAATATACGAGAAGAGACAAAAAAAAAACAGGATCTTTTGTCTGTGTTTTAAGAGATTAGATGTCATAATTATTGTATACTTGTTTATTCGAACTAATTTCATTGGATTTAACATTTCAGTTGGGACTTGATCTGAATTTTGATTCCAACTATTATACATATCACTTTAAAGTGTACAGTGTATAAACATGATTGTCAACGATTAAATTAATACAATTTATGCATTAAATCTGGCTCTACGGCTTAAACCGTTTGCACGTGATGTCACCAGCATGGAGGAAAATGTTCATTTAAAAATTAACGTTTCTCGATAACACCATTATTTCTGCTTGTCAAACACAAAACAACTTTCTTTCTTGATAATAACAAACGAGGGTCGAGAATATTCGAACGATAAGTTGCCCAGTCATTTGGTGGGTGGGGGCTGTAGAGTACACTGACTGCACCTCTGTCGAGAGGTAAGACTCCACCCCAACGAGTGTCCTGTGGCCCAGTCGGTTGGGGATGTAGAATACAACGACTGCACCTCTGCAGAGCGGTAAGACCACCCCAACGAGTGTCCTGAAATGACACTAAACAATCTGAGGCTCCAGTGATGCTGGAGATTTGGGGAATGCAGAGTACCCCTTCGTTGCTCCCTGGTCCACTATGGTCTGGAGTTGTAGCATCTGATAAATGGAACTAAACTGCGTACTAAAGTTAAGATAAATTGTTTTAAATAGAACTGTTTTCGATATTGAAACTATACGTATGCTAAACTGAATTGTTTGAATTAGAAATGTTTGACTAAACTGAATTGCTTGAAATAGAAATGTTTTTGACAATTAAACTGTACTCATGCTAAACTGAATTGTTTGAAATAGAACTGATTATTTGAATAAAAATGGATTAGACATTAAATAACTTATAAAGGTTGATATGCCATAAAACCCCAAAACCAATCAAACTATAAGACCCCCACCAAAAAAAAAAATAAATAAATAAAAAATCTTTGGTCAGTTTTTATAAAAATTAACATTTTGCGGCCAACTTACCAACAGGAAATACAATTAAAAATAAACCTTGGATAAATAGTACTTATCTGTCATATTTTGATTAAACACATACGGATACATGTACATGGAAACACACACACACACACACACACACACACACACACACACACACACACACATATATATATATATATATATATATATATATATATATATATATATATATATAGTATTCTTGGTCCAGTTAAACCGGAGTTGGGAGTAATTCCATCAGGACAAGAAATTATTCATGAATGAATATTTAAAATTTTCCTGGTAAAGAGCTCAATGTACCAATAATACAGAGCAATAAATTCTTTAAGAAATTTCAAAATATAGTAAATAAATTAAAGATTTGTTTTTGTTTTTAGTTTTAATATATCTATTACTGTATCCTTACGTGAGGTTATTAATTAAAGTTTAAATCTAATTCAATAAAATATCTGTAATTTAGGTCTAAATGTAATTAAAAAAATTATTAATTAAAGAAATTTAAAAAAAATAAATTTACTACATTGACAACCTAAATTTAAATTTAAAACGGAAGTGGGCTTAATGAAGAGGTAACTCTTCACCCCTCTTCTATCCCCTCCCACTCTTATGTGTCTATTCTAGTTTTTTTATCAAAAAGATCTGAAGAAGTCCTGTTAATTTCTTTTTCGTGTTTTTGGAAATTTCAAAAATGCGTAACAGGATGGAAATAAATCTATAATCCTGTGTGACCGGTTTCGTTGTTTTTTCTCAAAGTATATATATATATATATATATATATATATATATATATATATATATATATATATATATAACAGCAGCAAAATAAACCTATCACAATCAATTGCATAAGAATTATAGTTTGAATTCGCCATAAGGAAAATCATTAGCACAACCAATGTTGTTTACGAATTTATTCGACCAGTGAGGAACTGCGTTCCCAGAAAAAAACAAAAAATTTTAACAGTTACATTGGACATACTACCATTACGCTATCCCGACGATTAACTTACCATTTTTCAGTGGGGTCGGTCTCAAGAAATCACCTAAACAAACTTAAAATGTTTCTTCCGGTTCAGATAAAGAGAATATTCTTCGAGAAAATATGTTTTAATAAATATGGATTCTTTAAACATTCAAACGTTCATTTTACATTGCATAAGAAATATTTATTTTTCAAAATAATCTCTATATCAATGCGTTTAATTCAACCGTGAATATATCAAACATTATTGAGTAAAAGGTTTTATCAAAATCTTAAAAATAAATATGGGTCTGGACATGAGCTTATTGATGTTCATTCCATATATACAACGAGCAAAGAGAGTTAACAGTATAATATGAAGCGGAGGATCTTTATAAATATATATTAAATGCATTATTATGAAAAAAAAAAAAGAAAGTAAGAAAGAAAGAAAAAGTCAAATATGAAAAATAATTGATTACACTACACAAACAAGATCAGACGGAAGAAATAAAGGCAACTAAAACTGGATTTCCCCATAAAGAAAATCAGACTGTATAATAGAAAAAAACAGAACATATTTTATTATTTTTTCGCAAAACACTTGGGAAAATATTGACATGAAACAGAAATAAATGTCATTCTTACACGCAAAAATACAAATACCCAAATATTTACAATACACACACTTATATCCCTTACATTTTTGTGCTTTGGTATATATATATATATATATATATATATATATATATATATATATATATATGATGGTCTTTCTATTTGAAGAAGTAATTTTCATTTTGCAGTTCATCTGACTAGTCTATGTTTTTGATTTTGATCAGGTCATTGGCGCCAGTTTTCCTTAAAGTTGACAAAAGCATAGTGGAGTGTGGACTGCTCACACGATCTTTCTCCACCGTTTTTCCCCAAGTTCTTCACACACACACACACACACACACACACACACACACACACACACACACGCACACACTTACTTCCATATACATATATATATATATATATATATATATATAGTCTGAAGGTAATTTTCGCTCGAATAAAAGAACGCCTAAAGTGGAAAAATAATGTTTCATTTGCAAGCATTTCTGGTGAGATTCCATGTGAGATTATTATCTGTTTCTATTCTTCACCAATATTTTCTACGAACATCGACGCGGCAAGATAATTTTGGCTTCAAGTAAGACGAGGTAGATAACGGACAGAATTTCATAATAGTCTGATGCGCCTTCATGACAAAGAAATCACGTTAAATTGACCGTGTGTTATATACTAACCACATTAGAAAGGTGCTTATATATAGGATCAGAATGTAGTATCTGTATCCGTGTAAATTCCGCGTTTTTTAAACTAAATCCTGCAAATGAAAAAAATTATTTAGAACAGTATAATCCACCAAAAATCACACAGGTGACATCTCCAAACTAAACGGTAGCTCTCTGAAACTAATAGACAAGTTCACCTATCTAGGAAGCAGTGTCTCATCAACCGAGAAAGACATCAACTCGCGACTAGCAAAGGTAAGGACAGTTATCGATAGACTATCGGTTAAATGGACGTCAGACCTGACCGATGAAATAAAATGCAGTTTCTTCCAAGCAGCAGTCGTGTTGATACTGCTATATGGATGCACTACATGGACGATGATTAAACATATAGAGAAAAGGCATGATGGTGACTACACAAGACTGCAACAAGCAACAATGAACAAGTCCAGGAGGCTGCACCTCACAAAGCAGCAGCTGTACGGCCACCTGCCACCCATCACGAAAACTATCAAAGTTAGACGAGCCAGACATGGGGGACACTGCTGGAGAAGTGGGTACGAGCTCATAAGGGATGTACTCCTGTGGGTCCCTTCACATGGACGACCAAAGGCGGGACGACCAGGGGGTGTCCTCGTGTTGTAATAGCTAAAGCAATGGACTGTGGAATCGTAGTAAGCAAGTTCAAACTCCAGTTGCACCATTATGTTCACGTTGGGACAAATACCCTTGGGAAAGATATGAACATCCTTATCCTCCCAGCTATGGGTTAAATAGTACCACTACTGTTCTTCTAGGAGAATGGCTTTGGCATTAAATAACCTAAAAAGGTTGATATGCCATTAAACAAAGAAACCTAACCTAACCTAGCAGGACGACCTGCTTGAAACTACATACAGCAGCTCTGTGCCGATACGGGATGTAGCCCTGAAGACCTGCCTGAAGCAATAGACGATAAGGAGGGGTGGCGAGAGAGGGTCAGAGATATCCGTGCTGATGGTGCGACGTGATGACATATATATTTATATATAGTTATTGTCATTTGTTGATTCGATTTAATTTTTGTTGCAAATATATTTAATTAGATTTTGACAGAAGCAGATACCATATTCTGATTAAATCGTAAAAACCACAGAATCTTTAATCACACACACACACACACACACACACACACACATATATATATATATATATATATATATATGTGTGTGTGTGTGTGTGCGCGCACGCGCGTACAGAAAATTCGACATATAAAGGTTGGGGAATCAATTTGATTAATTTCCCTGATATCTCTACCTTTTTCGGTTTTAGGCCATCACTCGGGAGGTATTAAAAAAGGCTGATTAAAGTAACAGGCTGACGGACGCATTTTAAGTGAGTTTTAATATTTAAAAAAAAATGTAAACGCTCTTAAATGTCAAGTTAAACAAAAGTTTCCTTGACGATAACAGGTTTAAAAGCAGGTTATTACCATAGAAGATATCACAAGTTATATTCGCCTTTTCCGTTTTTTGTGACAGTTTAATCGATCAGCACTTCGTTCTTTTGTTAATTTCTTTTCTAAAATGACATTTGAACAAACGAAAAGAAGCTACATAATTTTTAGTCGAAAATACTGTCAAAGAAATCGTTTTCGATCTTTATAGATGACAGCCATTTCCTTTCGAGTTAAATTAGACAAATCGAATCTCAGTTCAGTCGGCTGAGGCTATAGAATACGCCGCCTACATCTCCATTGAGGGGTAAGACACCTCAACGAGCGTCCTGTTTACAACATTAAACTTTCTGATGGTGAGGCTCCAGTCCTGGATTTTGGGGGAATGTGATGTACCTTTCATTGCCATAATTCCCAGGTCTACTCTGATCAGAGTGATGGGACCAGTTAGAGTCTCATCTACGGGTCAAATAGAACTGTTTAATCATTTACTATGCTTGAAACCATTTAACTGTGTACAAACAAATGACTGATGTTAAAAACAAATGATCAGTATTACATGGCTAGACTTGAACCCATTTAACCCTGGCTCAACCCACAAACTAACTATTCATTAACAAATCACACACACACACACACACACACACACACACACACACACACACATATATATATATATATATAGGATTTGACGTTAAATAACCCACAAGGGCTGATATACCATGAAACACTACCAACCAACCAACAATTTGAATCCCCTTTTACAAGTCAAAATCTTTTAAAAATAAGAGAATTTTGCTAAATAAAAACCATTAACTAATGAAAGAGAGGCTGCTGAAAACTAAAAATCAGATAATCTTTTTTCAGAACCTGATATGTTCAAAAAATAAACTTTTCTTGGGCTCCTTTCTTCAACCGTTAGAACAAAACATATTTTTTTTTATCTGCTCTATCTCGTTTCTACCATTTTTAGATTGTCCATTCGGCTGGAATTGTAGAATACACCGACTGCTTCTCTGCTGAGAGGTAAGACACCCCCCAAACGAGTGTCTTCTATATGACATTAAACAATCTGATGGTGAGGCTCCAGTGATGCTGAGCTTTGGGGGAATGCAGAGTAACCCTTTATTGCTATCGCTCCCAGGTCCACTCTGGCCTGGGATGAAAGCACCTGATAGGGTCCTATCTATGGGTCAAATCGACCTAAACAGCGTACTTATGCTAAACTGATTTCTTTGAAATAGAATTGTTTTGACACTTAACTGAACTATTTTGACATTTAACTGATTGTAAACAAAAACTATACTTGCCCAGTCGACTGGAGCTGTAGACTACGCCGACCGCTTTTCTGCAGAGGGGTAAGACCTCCCCCCCCCAAAGAGTGTTCTGGATATGACTCTAAAGAATCTGATGGTGAGGTTCCAGCAATGGTGGAGCTTTGGGGAATGCGGAGTATCTCTTCATTGCCATCGCTCCCAGGTCCACTCTGGCCCGGAGTGGTAATACCTAATAGGGTCTCTAGCTATGGGTCAAATAGAACTAATTTGTGTACTTACGCTAAACTGAATTGCTTGAAATAGAACTGATTTGATATTTAAACTGCGTACTTATGCTAAACGGAATTGTTTTAAATAGAACTGTTTATGTTTATAAAAATGGATTTGGCATTAGATAACCTACAATGGTTGATATGCCATAATATCCAAACAAACAAACAAACAAACAAACAAAAAATATACTAATACTAAACTGATTCGTTTGAAATTTAATTCGGCATTAAATGACCCGAAAAGGGTTGATATGCCGTAAAACAAAACAACCAATCAATCAACCAAGCGAACATTTTGGATTGTCTTTTGACATATAACAAACGAATGATATACGTAATGGGTACTTTGTAATAATGTTAATAAGCCATGTTCAAGGCCATTCTTCCCCTCAGGCAGCACCTGTCCTTTCTCCTAAATCGTGTAAAGGCTGGATTTATTGCCCTGCACCTGAGGCAAACTAACTGGAATTCAGACGTAATTGAGCATTTTTTACCCACCCTCCGGGGGTTTGTTCCCTACCAAGCACCCTATACTAAATCAACCTTGTGTCATATTCAAGCCTTGTGAAGAGCTAAATAAATTATATAAAACGAACAAGTAACTTATGATACTCAAATGCTTTAATCACTTGAACAGTTAAATCAATAAACTGCAAATTAACTCCCTTGGTTTTTTTTTACGGAAAAAATGAATATTATCAATACTTTTCAATTTAAAAAAATTACTTGGATATAGCTACCAAAAACGTTACAATACGGTAAATAAACCAAAGCTGTCTACTTTCTTCCTCTTGTCGTTATGAACATAAAGTTGGTGTTTATTCTAAGCTTGCCGTAGTACACACGGTACGTGGCGAAACTTCTTAAAATTTATCTGTCTGTGTCATAATAATGAAACTTACATTCTCTATCTTTAATATCTGGATCGAAAAAATTATTTATATCAAAAATTTAACGATTATATTTCAATATGAAAAAATAAACTTTGAAAGACCCGAATAAACTGCCCCTTTTAAATGGAAATATGAAATTTCTTGTTGACTCCCCTACCCCTCACAAAAAATCTTCTTCGGATAATCAAAATGATAAACCATGGAGATTTAGATTGTTATGCTAAAACTTTTTCGAAAGTCAATTTTTATAAAACAAAAACCATGAATAAAAGAAAACGAAACAAAGTCCTACGGAGCTGATGAAAGGTTTTTCGGTGGTGGTAGTTATTGTTGGTATTGTTAGGAAATTCTGAGGTTTATAAAATGACTCCTTTTTTTCTTCTTACTCCATTCACTTTTTACCTTCTTTTGTCTGTCGAAACTGTGAAAAGAAATAAGCACAGAAGGAAAAAGACAGGGAAAATTTTAGACTCAAAGTTTATTTTTGGTGTTTACGACTCTTTTATGTTGTGGAATCTTTTTCTGACCCAGTAAAAATTGCCGGGCTCTCCAGACAAGGCGTTTCAAGAACACAAGAGAATTATCTTTTAAAAATTATAAATTGAGTATCCATCATGAGTCTCGCTGCTACTTGCAGGAAACGCTGCGCGCCGCTAGGCCCTGAGACCTAGCCATCACGTGCACTCCCTACTAACAAACGAGAGAAAAAGGCTCGTTCAGTCGAGGTAATAAAATCTTTTGCGAGAGTTTCTCTTTGGCGCCAGGAAACCTATCTTTTCAGGCATGCACAGAGTGTGCTTCCTGTCAGAGGCCTCATGGGAAACTGTTACTTTTACATCTTATTTATTTTATCTTTTACGCTATTGTCCTTTTTATTTCTTTTTAATCCCCCACCCCCCAAAAAGCAAATAAAAACAAATCAAAAACAAAACAACAATGATTGATTTGTGTTTAAAACTTTCTTTTGTATACGAATATGTTTATGTTTGTTTTTATTATAGTCGTCAAAAAATAATTTGTTCTTAATTTCTTTAATGTTATTGAAAATATTTTATGTTTTGTAAATATCAACGAACATTGTAAACTACATCCTTTTAAAACTTAATAAAGTGAAAATAACTTTTCGATTTTTCAATTTTTTTTAACAATCTGAATCTCTGCTGTCTAAGAAAGAGTGCATTCTCCTCAAAGTAAATTTTGAGCCAATGTCACCTTCTTGTAAATGTTCAATAGAAATAGACCGACTTTAGAAGTAGAACTTTGGTTTTTGTATGATTGACACTGAAATATAGTAATTGAGTGTCAATACTACTACTACTACTACTACTACTATTTCGTCGTCGTTACTTTACAGTCAATATATGTAAAACTGGGCTATAGAGAGTTCGCCAATGGTCCGGGAGATCGGGGTTCAATCCCAGGTCGAGTCATACCAAAGACTCAAAAATGGTAATGGATGTCGCCTTGCTTAACTGTCTGCATTATGAGGTAGGAATCAAGGGTAAAGTGGAACAATCCAGGGAATGGAGTTGCGCCCTCCCCTACACATCGGTGTAGTAGCTTATTGAAAAGGGAGCCTTTAGGGTCCGCCCTCTACGAAAGTCACCAATTTTATTTATATATAAAACTGAAATAGAAGAGCAAATTATGAATTCAATTAGATAAAAACATTTCGGTTGATTTTAAGTAATTAATAATTACTGACACGGAGCACGTCCAAAAATAAAAAAATAAAAAATACGATTACGAATCTCACCGAGAGTAAAAAATTAAACTTTCTTGAAAATTTATTCATCGATTGATTGATTGATTTTTTTTTTTTTTTTAGTGGATCTTATCGAAATGCTCAAAAATCATTTCGAGAATGTTACGACAAAAACTCTACAAAACGTAAATAAGAAGGCTTTTTAAAAGATCGAGACAATAAAGAAGTATATTTTGTTTTTAATAGTTTTCTTAGAAAACTTATACAGAACAGTTTTGCTTTTAAATCTGAAAATAAGACAATAAAACTACAAATGAATTACACAGGAGAGTGTGTTAAAATTGGCTTTTTTAAAATCATTTGTTAGAAATGACAGATTAACCCGATGTGTGAGTACATATAATACACGTATAATACATGTTGTGCGTCTTAAAAATTTTACATGATGTCAACTGTTTCAATGTGAGAATGGGTGAGGAAACATTCACTGAAAATTGCATTTATTCGTCTAAAATATTTCGAAAATTTCGAATATTTTTTATTCTTCAGTTTTTGCGTACATCTTGCATTTTACTTCTCAATGCAATCATCACGCTATAAATATTGCTATGAAGGAAAATGGAACTAAACAAGCGTAAACAATGCTGTAATCTAGAAGGTCTTGATTCTCGTTGTAATTTCCAATCCATCCACTCTTTTTTTTTAAGCCTTTGGTGACCGTTCCGAACGCACTAACTGCCATTTCTATAACCTTGACCTTTATGTTCCACAGTTTTTTTGTAATTTTTTTTTTCAGTTCTCTTGCAAGCTCTATGTATTTGACGGCAAATTCTCATTTTTTTTTTTTTGTTAATTAATACGAAGTGTGGGCTTATGGTCGGGATTTGGTGATCCGTCTGTATTTCAAAATCCCAGGGAATTTTATGTGTCTAAGTCTCTGGGATGGATTCTGCTTTGTACATATACCATTTAGTAATAGGTTAAAGTTTCAATCTTTGCGCAGTTCCCAGTGGATTACCTTTCCTATCTAGTCTTGTCCTCGTTTTTAATTAGTTTTCTCCATCCGCTTATATTGTGATTAATCGTTTCGACTTTTTCTCCACATAATCTACACGTGCGATTTTGTTGCGTATTATCAATATTCTCTTTAATATAATTGGTCCTTATGGCGTTGTTTGTGATGCTATTAGAACAATTTCTGTTTCTCTCTTAAGGTTTCTCTTTCTTTGCCACGCTGAAGTTTTCTAGTATACAATTTCGTTTGTTTGTTGCTTGAAATCTCCATACATTTGTTTTTCTTCCCATTTCTGTCTCCTAGTTTTTTCTTTTGTTTTTCTGTCTGGTCTTATGTTACCAATTTTGTTTCTGGCTAATCTGATTAGTCTTTTTTGCTCTTTCTACTATAGCCCCCATTCCTTGTATTGATGCGTCTACGTAGCGCTCAATGCCGGTAAAGCCTCTTTCTCCTTTTAAAAAAAAAATCTTTTTATACATATGATCCGTCCATGTCATCTTTAAGATTTAAAGCCTGGTGCATAAAGGCCAATTTCCAAGTCCTTTGGTCCATTTGTCTGAGTTTTTCCCTTGTCCACTTTAGGAGTGGTCCCGAGTAACTTACAAGGGAAATTGCCCAGGTCTTTATTCCAGATTTCGAGACGTTTTCTTGTTCTTACGAGATATTCTTTTCATATTTTTTCTTTCATCTTCACTTGATGGTATTCATTTTCAATATTCCCAACTATTTGTAGTTTTTCTTTACGGGCGTTTTGAAATTTTGAAGTTTTCCTGATTTGGCTGTCCTATTCTTTCCTGCACATAGCACATTTCTCTATGACAATTTACATTTCTATATCCTGGCTGTATATTCTCATTGTTTGTATCAGATTCACTATTTAAAAAAATATATGCTTGATATCTTCCATGTACAAAAGATGATTTATCTTTTCTTGAGAATTGGAAAACCTTTCGCACCCAGTGCATTTCACATATATACGCTTGAGTGGTATCGATGCTAATACGAATAGCAGTAGCAGGAGCAAGAGCGAGTCACCCTGAAAGATGACTCTTTGGATTGTTACCTCTTTAGAGATTGGCCTCCCATTATCAATTCCACCGTCCAGGTGTCCAAGGCATTCCTGGTGAGGTTTATGATTTTGTCGGATGTTATCTACGTTTGCGGGCCACATCCTTGGCCTTCTTGTAGTTAGTCCATGCCATGGCCACATTTATTATTATTATTATTATTATTATTATTATTTCATTCCTAGCGAGTTGTCTAACAGCAGTTTTAACTGGTTATCTTTCACTAGAGTCCATGTTCTGTATGATCTCGATTTTTTCTCAGATTTTCAACTTCGCCAGTTTTCTTTCCAAGTGCTTAAAATCTGTTCCAAGTTCAACATCTACAGTCTCCTTCATGTTCCAGTTTTTTCAGCTCACTGGCAAAATCCAAGTATATGTCCGTCTTTTTTCTTTCTTTCATTTTAACAATGTGGTTTGCTGGAACAACAAAATCAATTAGGTGATAAGTTCTTTTTTCTTGTTTATTCACACTAGGTTGTCTGGTCTTCTGGCTTGGATTAGGTGATCCAATTGTATCACAAAATCCCAGAGAATTTTATTTCTCATTTGCTTGGACGAATTCTGGATTATGCATATACGATTTTGATAATATGGTTGAATTTTAATCGTTTGCACATTTCCCAGTGGATCACCTTTCCTGCCCAGTCATGACTACTCTTGTATTCCTTTTTGTGCTAGTTCGCTGTTTCCGCTTATAATGTTATCAATCTTTTCATCATTGTTTACCACATAAAGTAAACTTACTATTTTGTTGTATATTATCAAATTAGGCTTTGATATAATTAGTTCTTAAGGCAGAATTTTGTGTTGCGATTAAATGAAATTCAGTTTCTTTCTTCAGATTTACCGTTTCTTGTCATTTCCATGTCAATTCGTGAACAATTTCCTTATTTTGTAGCTTGAAGTATCCATATATTTATCTTTCTTCCCATTTTTCTTTTCTGGATTTTATTGTTTTACTGTTTGTCCTTGCGTTATTTACGTGGTGCCTTCAATAAGTTTCCAAACTTTTTTTATACGGGCATTCAAAATTGTCATATACACTTGAAAATTCACAATGTTATTACTATACATCTTATGAGAAGACTGACCAATTTTTATGATTTCAGATTCAAAGGAACAGCTACAGCAGCAATTGGAATACACCCTACTAAAGCCTGATTGTCACAGCTGGCGAATTTTTAAAATGCAATCTGGACTTTAGAAGAGCAATATGCAATAAGATTCTGTTTTAAACTTGGAAAAAATGCCATGCGATGAAAACTGAATCTACTGCTATGACCCAGAGACCAAGAGACAGAGTTCCCAGTGGAAGCATGCTGGCTCTCCCAGACCCAAGAAGGCAAAACAGAGCAAATCCACCCACAAACTTTTGATGATCCCTTTTTTTTGACAGCACTGGCATGATCTACATGCCACTGGTTCCCACTGAACAGACAGTCAACAAGGAATACTATGTTGAGGTTTTAAGGGAGTTCAGGAAGAGATTCCTAAGGAAGTGGCCAGCACTCTTCAAATTGGGTCAGTGGTATTTCCAGCCGGACAATGCACCAGTCCACAATTCCATCCTTGTCACAGACTATTTGACCAAGATGGGCATCAAGACAGTTCCTCAGCCTCCCTAAAGTCCAGACCTTGCTTTCTGTGACTTTTGTTTATTCCCTAAGCTCAGAGGCTGTCCTTATGAAACAATTGAGGAGATGAAAGAGGCTGTGACAAAGGTCATTGACACGCTCACACAAGAGGACTTCCATGGGGCCTTCCAGAAGTTGTTGGAAAGGTACAACAAGTGCACTGCAGCCGGAGAAGATTACTTCGAAGGGAACTAGAGTTTTATGTGTGTACTATCAATAAAAGTTCTCATACGAAAAAAAGTCTGGAAATTTTATTTAATGTTGACATTGCTGTTAATAGCTGTTATAAATAGTCTTTCTTTGCTCTTTTTTGTGTATTTCTCGAATCTTTTTATTGTTGCATCAACACAATTCTGAAGGCTTTCGGATCCTCTTCCTCTTTTTTTTTCTTGATATTTAGAATCTATATTTGTGATCTCCTGGCGGTAAGACCTTTTGGATTGCTATCCATTTTCTTTCCTTTGGTCTATTTCCCTAAGTTCTTCTCATTTTAAGACAAGGTTCAGAGTATCCCACTTGGGAAACTTCCAAGGTTTCCTTTTTTCCTTCAGCCGAGTTTGATTTCGAGTTTTTCATACCAGTAATAACCAGTAGTTTTCACATCAATAATAACTAATGGGTTTCATACCAGTAATAACCAATGGTTTTCACACCAGTAATAACCAATGGTTTTCACAGAATTTTGAGTGATATCAAGTTTCCCAAGTTTTCTAGGATTCTTTTAAGTATTTTAGCTAATCTCAGTAATGCTTTGGTCAGGATAACTGCAATTCGTATCTTTTCAAGTCTTTTTGAGGGTGTTCCAAGGTCTGCAACTATCACTGGTATCATTGTCACTTTCATGTTGTGTAAAGTTTTCAATCCTCTGGCAAAGTCTTGGTATTCACCCTATTTTTCGTTTTCCTTTATTTTCATTTTGTGATCTGCTGGAATGGCCATGTCCATTTGCAGTCAAATTCTTATCAACTAAAACTTCTGGCCTTCATTAGGTGACCCGTTTAAATTTTATAAGACCAGAGAATTCTGTGGGTTTTATTTTCTGTTGGATATATTTTCGTCTGTGCATTTACCATCTGTCTTCATGATAAACGTTTAATCGTATGCAGGATTCCCAAAGGATTGCCTTCCTCAAGTTCTCGAGCTCACTCTTGGATTTCTGATGGTTGGTTGGTTGGATTTTATGGCACATCAACCGTTGTAGATTATTGAATTCTACATTCTCTTTATACATATATGATTTGTAAACGCATAGTTAGCAGATAACATTTCTAACGAACCAGATCTCATTTCATTGCACACAGTTAAATGGTTCCAAACATTTGACTCTAACAATTTAATTTAGGCACACACAGTTAAACTGTTTCAAGTGTTTCTAATTAACATTTATTATTCTATTCAACATTACTCATTCGTTTTGTGCACAGTTAAATGGTCTCGTTTATTGCTATATATCACAAAAAATTCAATTAAACATCCGTCATTCGTTTACACACAGTTAAATGATCAAACAGTTCTATTTCTAACAATTCAATTTAGCATGTCATTTGTTTGTACTCACTTTAAATGTCAAACTGTTATATTCAAACCATAAATATAACCGTATCATGTGGTACCACTCCGAGTCAGCGTGTACCTGGGGGTAATAGCAATGAAGAAAAACACCAAATTCGCCAAAGCTCCATCATCAGATGGTTTGGCTTTATGACATAACAACCATTATTGGTTATTTAATGCCAAATCCAGTTTTTACACATACACATACACACACACACATATATATATATATCATCATCATCATCATCATCATCATCATGTCGCGCCGCCTGCGCGGATATCCCTGACCGTCTCTCGCCATTTTTCCCTATCATTCATCGCCTCCGGCAGGTCTTCAGGATTACAACCCGTGTCCTCACATAGCTGCTGTATGTAAGTTCGTGCTGGTCGTCCCACTCTTGCACATCCATGAGTGGGGGTCCACAGGAGTACATCGCTTATGAGCTCGTCCTTGCTTCTCCAGCAGTGTCCTGCGTGTCTGGTTCGTCGAACTTGTATAGTTTTTGTGATGGGGGGCAAGTGTCCGTATAGTTGGAGTCTCGTGGGGTGTTGTCGCCAGGACTTGTTTAATACTGCTCTCAACATTCTTGTGTAATTTCCGTCCAGCCTCCTCTCCAGCCGTTTCGTAAGCGTCCATGTGGTGCATCCATATAGCAGTATCGACACAACCGCTGCCTGGAAGAAACTGCGTTTCATTTTATCTGTTAGGTCCGACTTCCATATGATCGAGAGCCTATCGATAGCTGTCCATGCCTTCGTCAGTCGTGTGTCGATGTCCTTCTCGGTTGATGAGACGCTGCTTCCTAGGTAGGTGAATTTGTCGACTAGTTTCAGAGAGGCTCCGTCTAGTGTGGCAATGTTGCCTGTTTGGTTGTAACACATATATTCGGTTTTGTTTGCATTGACATGTAGGCCAATGCCAGCTGCAGCTCGTTCCAGACTATGTAGTAGTGTCTCTGCTTGATTAGGCGTATTCGCTAGTAACGCCAAGTCATCAGCGTAGTCGGCGTCCGTGATTGTTTTTGCGGGGTACCTTTTGCTTCTTCTCTTAGTCAGCTCAAAGCCATTTTCTCTGATTTTGTCTATCGAAGTCCTAAGCACATAGTCTAGACAGATGATAAAGAGGTACGGGGCTAGTGTGTCTCCTTGTAGTACTCCTGCAACAATGTCGAAGTATTCCGTGTCTCCATCTGGTGAACGTACTTTTACTTTGGTGTTTCTGTAGAGAATCATTATCGCTGCTACGGTTTCTTTTGGTAGGCCGTAAGCTAGTAGGATTTGCTCCATCTTCCCTCTGTGTATGGAATCGAAGGCCTTGGTAAAGTCGACAAATAGTAATGTCGCCTGTAAGTTTTTTGCCCGAACGCCTTCCAGGATTCTACGGATGGTCAGTATTTGTGAGGTTGTGGATCTGTTTCTCCGGAAGCCATTTTGGTTTTTCCTAAGGATGTTTTCCATTTTGGGTTCTATGCGGTTTCGTAGTAGGGCATTGTAGATTTTGGCTGCTATGGATGTAAGTGTTATCCCTCGGTAGTTCTTGGCTAGTCCGAGGTCGCCTTTTTTAGGGAATGGAAGGATGCATCCCTTCGTCCATCGTTCTATCCTATTTTGACTATAGACTGCGTTGCATTGCCGGAGCAGTATATCGTCGAATTGTCTCGTCTTCCACACTTCTGGGGGGATCTCGTCTAGCCCCGCCGCTTTCCTATTTTTAATTCTTCTGAGAACCGTGTCGAGTTCTTCTTTGGTGAAAGGACCTAGTTTTACGTCTAATTGCTTACTAATAATTCTGGTGATCGGTTCATCCGTTATTTCCGGTGGGTTTCCTAGTAGATTTTTGAAATGCTGTTCCCACAGTTTTATTCTTTCTTGTTGGCTTGCAGCTTTCAATTTTGCTTTGGCTGTGCTCTTCCTTCCACTTACTTCGTTTATTGTTTGCCAGGCTATCCTGGATTGCCTATCTTCCACCGAGTCTCTAATCTTATCTATCTGATTTTGTACGTATTCTGCCTGTTCTTTTAGGTATATTCCTGTTAATTGATGTTGCGCCTTTTCTTGTTCTCGTGCATTTGTATTTGTTGGGTTCTGTTGATAGTTTTTGGAGGCAGTCTTCACAAGTGCACGTTTTTCTCTAGCTGCTGGCGTTTCCCAAGGGACTCTATATTTAGTTCTAGGTTTTGTTGGAATACACTTTTCTGCCGCCTCCAGGTGTGCTTCTACAAAATTTTCATATTCGTCATTTGGGGTGCCTATTTCTACCTTCTCTTGTAGTGCTTCGAATCTGTTTCTTAATTCTAATGCATATTTATCTCTAATATCTCTGTTGTTGAGTAGGGCCCAGTCATAGTGCTTGGTCGTCGCTTTACGTGTGGCGTTTTTTCTTAGGCTTAGTCGTACTTTGGCCGTAACTATTCGATGATCGGAGGACACACCCTCGAAGGAGGAGTATGCCTCGCAATTCATCGCACTATTATTCCATTTCCTGTTTATAAGGACGTAGTCTATCTGTGCTTTACTCTTATTCGCGTATGTGTAGGTCCATAATTTCCCCTCCCTTTTTTGAAAGTTTGTATTGAGGCAGGTTAATCTATTTTCTATCATGAAATCTATTAAATGCTGTCCATTCCTGTTAGACGCGTAGTGTAGGCTGTATTTGTTGTGTCTGTTTTTCCCGATTTGTGCATTCATATCTCCGCCAATGATTAGCAGGTTGTGTTTCGGAATGCTACGTACTAGGGAGGATAGATCTTCGTAGAAGGTGGCTATTTCGTTTTCTTCGCTAACATTGGTAGGGCTGTAGCAGGAGATAATTGTTGCTTTGGGGTTGCCATTAAACGTTGCGGCCATCATCCTAGGTTGTATTCTCTCAATGCTGTTCAGTGTTTTTAACGCTCTCGGTCCTAGAAGTATTCCCACCCCTCCTACCGATGCATTGACAGAGTTTTTCCATGCCGATACAGTCACCAGCATCCATCCATTTCCAGTTTCGTGATACTTGATATCTTCGGTGTGCGTGTATCGGTGCTCTTGTATGCAAATTATATCTATCTTATGTTCTACGGCTGATGCAGTTAGCTCTGATAGTTGACCTATTCTATTTAGGGTTCTTACGTTAAATGTCGCTATCTGTATTGTTTGTTTGCATTTTAGTAGTTTTTGTTTGTGTTTGAGCTCTGTAGCTGATTTTTCGAACACCGAGGCCAGGGCTCCAACCTCAGCAGGACGCGCCCCTTTTTTACCCGCACGAAGAGCGATGCGGTTTATGGATCTGGTTTGAGTACTAGTCATGGTTATCTTTCGATGGCTGTTTTTGTTCTCATCTATAGAAGCCACTCTTATAGATGAGCAGCAGTAGTTCCCCGATCGAACTGGCAATCTTGAGCGTTAAGCCGCAAGACTCACACGTACAGCATGCTGCTTCCCATGTGTACGCGGTAGTAATAAAAAAAAAAAAAAATAAAATAAAATAAAATAAAATAAAATAAAAATAAATAAAAAAAAAAAAAAAAAAAAAAATAATAAAAAAAAAAAAAATTCACTTTTTTTATCTTAAGTTTTAACTTAGTTAAAGTCCAGGACTGCTGGATGTTAAAATTCAAAGAAATTTTGTGGTATATTTCATGGTTATCTAGTGGTGGACAGACAGAGAGAGAGAGAGAGAGAGAGAGAGAGAGAGAGAGACACACAGAGAGAGAGAGAAAGAAAGAGAGAGGAGGAGTCAACTCTTTTATGGCTTTCGTCTTTAGCACGTGTTAGACTACATTTGAGGTGTTTTGGATTTTTTTTCCTTTCTTTTCAGGGGGGGGGGCAATTTTGGGGGTTTTCTTTAGCAAATTTAGAAGTTCGCCTTCCAAAAGTAAAGTTTTCCTGAAAATTAACTCGCATAAGTCTTCATTCTTCATTTAAACAACACATAATACAGCTGAGATTTAAGACATTACTATTTTAAATCAAATGTGCATTTTTAAATGAATAGTTTAGTAGAATAAATTTACTGACCTCTGTGAAAAAACTTCTGGAAACGGAATCACTTCCAAACGTATGCATACTATTTCAACAAATGAAGGATTAAATTATTACTAATTTTAGTATTTATATTAAAGGTTCCACTCCTATATCATGGTCAACTGGTGGTGGACAGAGAGAGAGAGAGAGAGAGAGACAGAGAGAGAGAGAGAAAGAAAGAGAGAGGAGGAGTCAACTCTTTTATGGCTTTCGTCTTTAGCACGTGTTAGACTACATTTGAGGTGTTTTGGATTTTTTTTTCCTTTCTTTTCAGGGGGGGGGGCAATTTTGGGGGTTTTCTTTAGCAACTCAACCACTCTCCATAAATACCGGAAGACGTCGCAATACGACGTCAAGCTAACCTCCGGAATTTTACCTCACCACAGCGTGGTTATGCGAACTAGCTTATCGTCCTATGTTCTTGTAACCAACCTTTGTTCTTGTAAATATATGTCTACACTATACCTGTGGTCTTCTGTTCTCTTTGTAACCCTTTCCCAGGGCCATAACACACACACACACACACACACACACACACACACATATATATATATATATATATATATCAAATATATGATCTGTAAACATATTTTTCATGTACATACAGTTAAATGATCAAACAGTTCTTTTTCAAACAATTCTGTTTAGAATAAGTTATTTATTTGCATTCACTTTCAATGTAAAACTGTTATATTTAAATCATTGATAGGGCCCTATCAGGTGCTACCAGTCCTGGCCAGAGTGGACCAGGGTGCGATGACAGTAAAAGAGTACTCCGCATTCCCCAAATCTCCAGCATAAATCGAACGTCACCATCAGATTGTTTAATGTCCTATACAGGACACTCGTTACACCCTAACGAGTGTCCTGGTAGGCTTACGCCTCTGCAGAGGTGCAATCGGTGTATTCTACAGCCCCCACCACCACCACCACCACCAGACGACTGGTCTGTTGGATTTCTAAGTGAGTTTGCTGTATTCGCTTCTTTTGAGTTGACTCTTTCATCTCGCTCCCCTCTTAGCCTACACTTAATATTCTCTTGTGTTTTAAATATTTTTGCTTTTATACAATTCTTATAACGTTATACTGAGTTGCTATTAATAGTGATTCAATTTCTCTCTTCAGAGGCCCAAGTCATTTCGTGCACAGTTTCCAGTGTTTTTTTGGTGGGTGGATGGGGATTGCTCATATCGTCATTTTTCTTTTCTTTTCTTTTCTTTTTCCGATTTTATGATTCCTGTTTCTCTGTTTCTCTTCGTGTCATTTTTGTTGTTATTGTTGCTATTGGTTGTAGCAATTAGTCTCTCTTTGCGCATTTTTTCAATTCCTTGTATTGCCACATCAACACAATCCCCAGGGCTGTCTTCTTTTTCATTTTATGATCAGATAGTCTGTCTTCATCATCTCTTAGCAATAAAACTATAAATCATTATCAGTTTTGTCGTCCATATTTCTATCCAAGCAGAGTATCTTACAAGAGAAACTATCCAGATATTACTTTAATTCATTTTCTACTTCAGTGTTTGATTTTCAACTGTTCTTTTTGTTTTTATGAGGGACTCGTTTCTTCTTTTTTTTTTTTTTTTTATCTCTGCTTAGTTCTTGGTATCTGCTTTGAATATTCCCTGGTATTTATATGTCTCGTTTTTTTAGTGTGTTCTTATGATTTCTTCATTGGGTTGTCCTGTTCATTCAGTTGCTTCTCTATTTCCTTAATTCATTTTAAGCATCGCGCATTTCCCAATGTCAAATGACATCGTTTTGTCTTGGCTGAATTCTAACTGGGTTTCCAATCTATATGTTTTTCAAATCCTCTAAGGGGATTTAGCTTTTCTTGCGATTTTGTGAATTTGTATCCTAATTTGTATTTTAATGAAATATAATTTAGTGGTTCCGTCACTGTAACAAATAATAGTTAGTATAATGACTCTCCCTGGTAAAAACTTCTTTGTATTTTAACTTCTGCTCGGCTTTGTCGTCAAGCTCTTATTTCCACTTGCCAGTTTTCCATAATTCCTGTGAAGTTGACTAATTGCTCGGATATTTTTAAACATTTATAAACATTCTGAAATCCATACCAGTGGAACTATGACGTACACTTTCCTGGGCCCCATACATTCCATAGACAAATTTTTCCCCTTGTTTTTACCACTTTCATAATTTCTTTATTTATATAATGAATTCTTTGTGTTATCCTATCATTATCATTATATATTCTTTGTAAGATTTTTTACATCAGCATTAGCTGATGGCCTTTTTCTGTAGATTGTGTGAAAGCAAGTTTTCTCAAATCTTTGGGACTTTTCTCAGTATTATTGCCGATTTCAACAATGCTGTACTTTAGATGATCTCTGCTCCTCCTAATCCTCCTCCTCCTCCTCCTCCTCCTCCTCCTATTTCCAATACTTTAAGCCTCCTTTTCAAACCATGGATCCGAATGCCTCAATAATAATCGGTAACACCGTCACCTTCATGTTCCATAGCTTTTTCAGTTCTCTGACAAGGTCGAAGTACTTGTCACTCTTTCATTTCCTTTGACTTTCACTTTGTGGTCCACCGGGACAGCAAAGTCCATTATTCAGCAGATTCTCTTTTTCTTTTTGTTAACAATTACTATGTCTAGTCTTCTGGCCGGGATTAAGTGATCTGTTTGTATTTCAAATTTCCAGAGATTTTTATGCGTCTCATTCTCCAGGATGGATTCTGGTTTGTGCATTTTGCATCTGGCAGTATGGTCAAATTTTTATACAATTTTCAGTGGATCACTTTCTCCACCAAAGTATGTCTTATCTTGTAATATCTTTGCGCTAGTTAGCTGCATTCGCTTATTACGTGATTAATTGTTTCGTCTCTATCATCACATAACAAACACTTTCTATTCTGAAGCATCTTATCAATTTTCGCTTTAACATTAATTTATGACGTTGTTTTGTGCTACTTTTTCCAGGTATCGACTCCGTTCAAGAGCCTCTTTGTCGTGGATTGACGTGAACTTTTAAATCTAGCATCCATGTATTTTGCCCAGTCGGCTGGGGCTGTAGAATACACTGACTGCACCTCTGCAGAGAGGTAAGACCCACCCACAACGAGTGTCCTGATATGACAGTAAACTGTCTGATGGTGAGGTCCCAGTAATGCTGGAGCCTTGGGGAATACGGAGCACCCCTTGCGTGCTTATGCTAAACTGAATTATTTGAAATTGAACTGTTTTTGACATTGAAACTGTACTTACACTAAACTGAATTGTTATATATAACTGCTTGAATAGTTTGAAATAGAAATGTTTTTGACAATGAAACTGTGTACTCATGCTAAACTGAATTGTTTTGAATAGAACTGTTTATTTAAACAAAAATGTATTTGGTGTTAAATAACCTACAAAGGTTGATATGCCACAAAACCCAACAAACCAAACCAAACCAAACCAGCATCCATGTATGCTATCATGGTCTGGTATTTTCCAATTCGGTGCTTTCATGAGTGTTACTTTCAGCGATACCAGTTATATGTCTACCTTGGAGTCTTGCTCGTGGTGTAATGGTTAAAGCGATGGACTATGGAATCGTAGTAAGCGAGTTCGTACTCCAGTCGCGCCATTACGTTCACTTTCGGGCAAATACCCTTGGGAAAGTTATGAGCCCCCTTATCCTCCCAGCTATGGGTTAAATAATACCACGACTGTTCTTCTAGTAGGATGACTTTGGCATTAAATAACCGATAAAGGTTTATATGCCATTAAACGAAGAAACTAAACCCAACATTTCCCCCTCGCGTGTTTTTCTTTTTTAGCACTTTCAATTGTTACTATATTTTACTTTTAAGAGCTTTTCCCACTAGCACTGGAGTTTGAGTGGCACAAGTCTCCACAAGTCTCCAGGACTCTTCTCAGTATTCTAGCCAATTTTTAAAATGCTGTACGTTGGATGGTCTCCACTTGTCCTCTTATTTCTAAGTTTTCCTGTTCCTTTATTAATCCTTTGTGGAGTGTTCAAAGTGCGCAAATGGTATCACTGTCCCCTTCATGTTACATAGGGTTTTTTTTGTTCTTTAGCAAGGTCTTAGTATTCATCTCTCTTTTTGATTTCTTTTATTTTTACTTTGTGGCCTACTGGGACGGCAAAGTCCACCATTTGACAGATTCTTTATTATCATTATTACTATTATCATTATTAGACTTTTGAGGGTTTTTCGCTCCAGCTTTAGCCGATAGTTTTTCATTGGAGTTGGCGGGAATCTTCTCAGCATTCTGACCGATCTCAATATTGCTGTAGTTTCGATGGTCTCCACCTGTCCACTTATTTCCGAGTCCTCCAGTTCCTATATCAATCCTTTAGTGACTGTACCGAGTGCACCAATTACAATTGGTATCACCGTCACTTTCACGTTCCATAGTCGTTTCATTTCTCTAGCAAAGTCACAGTACTTATCTTTCTTTTCCCTTTCTTTCAGTTTCATCCTGCTGTTAGTCGTAACAGCGAGGTTCACAACTCGGCAGCTTCTCTTCTTTTTGCAAGTTATCACTAGGTCTGGTTGTCTGGCCGAGATTAAGTGATTCTTTTGCCTCTCAAAACTCCAAAGGTTTTTGTACGTCTCATTTTCTAGGACGGATTCTGGGTTGTGCATATACCATTAGGACTCATCTCAGTATTATAGATGATCTTAACGACGCCGTATACTGGATGGTCTCGACTTTTTCTTCCAGCTTTTCCTCATCTTTTTGGGAGAGTTCCTAATGAACCGATTACAATTCGTATCTCCGTCACCTTCTTGTTTCACTGGGGGTTTTTTATTGGGGGGGGTTAGTTTTTTTAGAGGGTGTCTTTTAGCTCTCTGACAAGGTCCAAGTATTTGTCAATTTTTCCACTTTTGTTTATTTTTACTCCGTGATCCGCCGGAACTGCCAAATTCACTAGACGGCAAAGTCTCCATTTTTTTTATTAATCAACATGAAGTCTGGTTTTCTAAACGTAATTAAAGGATCTGTTTGTATGTCAAAGTCTCAGATAATTCTATGCGCCTCATTCCCCAGGAGAGATTCTGGTTTGAGCATATACCATTTGGTTGTATCGTCAAATTTCTCTCTCTCTCTCTCTCTCTCTCTCGCACAATTCTCAGTGAATTACCTTTCCCACCTAGTCATGCCTAGTCTTGTACTCCTTTGGTGCTAGTTTGCTGTATTCGCTTATGATATGATTAATCAGTTCATCTCTGTCTTCACATAATTTACATTTAGTATTTTGCTGTTTATAATCAATCTTTGCTTTAATATAATTGGTTCTTATGGTGTTGTTTTCAGCTATTAGAAGAAGAGATTCAGTTTTTCTTTTGTGTTTTCCCTTTTGTAGCTGGGTTCAAGCCACCAAGAGTGCAACCTCGCCAGCTTGTCGTTTGAAATCTCCATAAATTTGTTTTTCTTCCCATTTCTGTTTCCTCGTTTTTGTTATGTTGTTATTGTTGTTGTTTTTTTTGTTTGTTTTTTTTTTTTTTTTTGTGTTTTTTTCTGTTACTGGTTGTTGTTGTTGTTGTTGTTGTTGTTAGTCCTTGAATCTTTGCCTTAATGTTTCAACGCAATCCACCATACTGGTGAGTCTGCTTATTCTTTATATTCTTGACATATTTAATCCGTCTATATCTCATCTCTAAGGTGTTAGGCCTTATACATCGTCATCAATTTTCTTGTCATTTCTTTCATTTGTCTGAGTTCCTCCTTTGTCCTTTTTAAGAATGGGCCTGCCTCAGAACTTTTGGTTTTGAAAAGTTTTCTTCTTCTTATAAGCTTTTTTTTTATTTTTTTCTTTCATCTCCGCTTCTTTGATGGTGTCAGCTTCTAATATTCCAAGGTTCTTGTAATTTTACTTTTCTCCAAGTGTTCTGATTCTTTTCTGATTTGGCAGTTCTATTCCTTCCATTGTTTATTTTTTCCCACTTTTCTTTACGAACATGGTACATTTTCAATTCTAAATTTGTTTCATATATCCTGAGTGTATATTCTTTTTGTTTGTATCAGGGTCTCCAGTTCTTTTTCATTTTCCTTTTTACTTTCGTTTTCTTACTATTCTTCACGGGTCTTTATTCAAGTCCTCTTATGAGGGAAGGTCGTAATTATATGCATTCTATATGTTTATGTTTTTGCTGCTTCTTTTTGGGAGATATAATTTTCAGTCACATTGATTGTACTCACCCAAGGAGATGAGCAGCTGAACAAGGTGCAACGTTTTTAATTCCATTATTTTTTCTATTCTTGTGAGTTCTTCAATCCAGTGTTAGCTGGTGGCCTTTCATTGAAATCTGTGTGATAGCAAGTCTCCTTGGGTCTCCAGCACTCTTCTCAGTATTCTAGCCGATCTTAAAAACGATTTTTATTGGCCCTGTCTTTTAAATATATACGTTTCAAATGTTTTTAGATGGACTGAGATTTGAATAATAACAGACAATAGTGGTAAGAGGATGTTAAAATACACTGATAGAAACTCGCACGAATAATAATAATAATAATAATAATAATAATAATAATAATAATAATAATAATAATAATAATAAGAAGAAGAAGAAGAAGAAGAAGAAGAAGAAGAAGAAGAAGAAGAAGAAGAAGAAGTTGCAAAATTGTCGACTTTGCTGTCCCGGCTGACCCCAGAATAAAACTGAAAGAATGTGAAAAGAAGGATAAGTATTTCGACCTTGCTAGGGAATTGAAAAAGCTGTGGAACATGAAAGTGACAATTATACCAATTGTAATTGGTGCGTTTGGAACAGTAACTAAAGGATTACTAAAGGGACAGGAAGACTTGGAATTTGGCGGACGAGTGGAGACCGTCCAAACTACTACATTATTGAGAATGGCCAGAATACTGAAAAGAGTCCTAGAGACTTGAGGAGACTTGCTGTCACTCAAACTCCAGTGAAAGACCATCAGCTAACACTGATGGGAAAAACTCTTATAATAATAATAATAATAATAATAATAATAATAATAATAATAATAATAATAATAACAACAACAATAATAATAATAAACTGATGTGTCAGTGCTAACAAATAATAACGTATCAGTTGAAGAATTGAATCAAACGAATAAATACAAAGAGCTGGAAATAGAAATTGAAAAAAAATGTCACCTTAAAACTACCACCATGTCTGTAATAGTGGGAGCCCTGGATATGATCAAGAAACTGCTAGATAAATGCATTAACAAGAAGATATCTAGCAGTCCCAACCGATATGAAATACATGCTCTTTGTTGAACTACTTCTCCTAAGGAGAGTAATATCAATGTGATTGAAGAATATTACTTAAAAGAAGCTTTAAAAGACAAAAATACATAAAAGATATATAATCCCTACCTTCCCTCACGCTAGATCTTGGGTAAAGACTCGGTAAAGGAATAAAAGAAAATGAAAATAAAACTAACATTTTTAAAAACCCATTGAGGTATCTTCCAGAGAGAATCAATGTAGCCACAACAATTTGATAATGCCACTAAATTATATAAGAAAATGCAAAGAAGGTCACAAATTACCAAAAACCATAAAAAAAATGAAATAAAGTGAAGACAACTAACGTAATTGAAGAGTTTACAGAGAAAGAATAATTGAATTCTTGGAAGAATTTGCTAAGTGCAAAAGCCAAAGCTAAATATAAAGTAGATCAAGCAAGAATAATTCTAAGCAAAAAAAAAAGATGGTTTTCTGATCTTGAAATGAAACATGTGGATTGTTAAGTCATGAAGAAAATACTCAGCAAGGACTCAACCCAAATGAAATGAATTGCAACACAAAAGCCTGAAAGCTTCCACTCAACAGAATCCAGAATCCTGAACCAGAATCATTACAAAAGATTTGACAAAAAAATAAAGAAACAGCAAGGAGATAATAAAGAAAATCAGGACTGAATTGTAGGAAGTATTAACGTTACTTAGAAATAAAAACTGAAAAAAGAAAACCAGAAAAGGAGAATAAATTACGAAGAAATATCTCAACAGACAACATCACCGACTTGAACACTTTTATTTGTGCAGGAGAAAATGTACTCTGTGACAAACTAGGCGAAAAAAATCAAATAGAAGAAGAAAAACAAAAGAAAAAATTGTCTTCATCGATAAATACCTTAAGCAACGTTCGAACACACACACACACACACACACACACACACACATATATATATATATATATATATATATATATATATATGCGTGCGTTCGTGCGTGTGAGTCGCTTAAGGGATTTATCGATTCAGACAATTTCTTTTATGCACATACACAGACATACTTACACATACATAGATATTATATATATATATGTGTGTGTGTGTGTGTATTCAGATTATATATATATATATATATATATATACATGGAAATCTTAAGAAACTTGTTATCACTCAGACTCCATCGAAAACTTGCACGGGTATAATAATAATAATAATAATAATAATAATAATAATAATAATAATAATAATAATAGTGACTACAAGAAGGCTCATGTTAAGATCTCGCAAACGTGGAAAATGCATTGTTTGAAAATGTACAAAATATCCAACAAAATCATAAACTTCATAATGAATGTCATGGAAAACTGGAGGGTGGAATTAATAGCGGGTGGTCAAACCCTGACCGAGGTAAAAATTCGGAGTCTCCTTTCAGGGAGACTCACTCTCCCCACTGCTATTTTATAGAAATGATGCCACTCAACCATGTACTTAGGAAACGTACCGGGGGTCACAAATTTTCAAAATCACAAGAAAAGATTGATCACCAGATACACAGGGAAGACATAAACGTATTTTCAATAAGATAAAATAAAACGGGAACTCTAATACAAACAATAAGAATATCCAGCCAGGATAAAGTAATGGAATTTAGCATTGAAAAATGTGCCATGTTCATAAAGAAATTAATGGAAGGAATAGAACAACCAAATCAAGCCGAGTGGAGAGCAAAGAAAATTTAATTACAACCGCCAATTGCAGCAGTGGCAAGATAAGTACTGCTAAAAAAAAAACAATGGAAACGAGGAAATGGGAAGAAAAATAAATGTATGGAGATCTCAAGCGACAAACTAGCGAAAATGCACTCGAAAAGACCTGGACATTGTTAAAAAAAAAAAGGGAAATCTCCAGAGAGAAACTGAAGCTCTTGAAATAGCTGCACAAAACAACGATGATAAAAGGAAAATCGATTATAAGCAACAGAGTAGCAAGTGTAGGTTATGCGGAGAAAGAGAAGAAATGATTAATCATATTGTACACGATTGCAGTAAACTAGCTCAAAAAGACTGGAAAACTTGGTATGACTGGGTGGGAAATGTAATCCCCTGGGAATTGTGCAAGAAATATAAATTTGACCATTCTACCAAATGGTATATGCACAAAGCAAAATCCATCTTAGGATATGAGATGGATAAAATTCTCTGGGATTTTAAGTCACAAACAAATCACCTAATCCCGTCAGAAAACCAGACCAAGCGATAATTAAAAATACAAACAAAAGTGAATTTGTCGTCTAGTAGAAGAAAGCTAAAAGATAGACCAATACTAGGACCTTGCCAGAGAACTAAAATCTCTGTTGCAGGTGACGGTAATACCAGTTGTAGTCAGTGCACTTGGAACTGTCCTCAAAAGACTGGAAAGGAGATTGGAAATCGGAGGACGAATTGAAAGCATTCCGACTACAACATTGTTGAGATAGGCCGGAATACTGAGAAGAGTCCTGGAGACATGACGTGACTCGCTGTCTCTGAGATTCTAGTGAAAGACCATGGAGTATAAGACTAGACACAACACTCAAAAGAAGTATAAGACAAGACATGACCAGGTGGAGAAGGGGAAACACAGGGAATTGTAAAAAAAATTAAACTTGACGATACTACCGAATGTTATATGCACAAACCAGAATCTGTCAAGGGGAACGAGACATATAAAATCCTGTGAGATTTTGAGATAAAAACTGATAATC
Source organism: Sepioteuthis lessoniana (assembly GCA_963585895.1). NCBI lineage: Eukaryota > Metazoa > Mollusca > Cephalopoda > Myopsida > Loliginidae > Sepioteuthis > Sepioteuthis lessoniana. The sequence goes on from OY757935.1 coordinate 78,989,852, forward strand.
TAATCCTGGTCAGAAAACCAGACCCAATGATAATCAACAAAAAAGAAAATTTGTTGTCAAATGGATTTGGTCGTTCCAGCGGATAACGGAGTGAAAATAAAAGATTAAGAGGTTAACAAATACGTTGAACTTTGCAAAAGAACTGAAATTCTGTTGACATGAGGGTGAAAGTGATACTAATTGTAGTTGGTGCACTTGAAACGGTCCACAAAAGGTTGGAAAAGAAAATGGAGGAATTGGAATTAGGAGGTTGAATCGAGACCATTCAGATTATAGTATTGTTGTGATCGGTCCGAATACTGAGAAGAGTCCTGGAAACTTGTCACTCGAATTCCAGCAAAAGACCCCCAACAAACATAGATATGAAAAACACAAAGGAGTATCATAATAATAATGATAGCGAGAGGATAAACCTTAGCAACAGTAAAAATCCAAGGAGGCATATATACATATATTAAATATGAACGGTTAAAATTGAGGCAAGAAGTTTTATGCTGTATTTTAATCATAAGGGCTGATGATAGCAATACGGCATGAAACTTAACTCGGTTTTACTTGTCGCTCAATCGCCTATCCCTGTTATAAAGTACTACTTGTCAAATGTTTTGTTGCTGATAGTAGTTTATTATTATTATTATTTACTCCTTTAGAGTTTTTCACATCAGTGTTAGCTGATGGTTTTTCACTGGAGTTTGAGTGACAGCAAGTCTCTGCAAGTCTCTAGGACACGTCTCAGGATTCTGGCCTTTCTCAGCAATGTTGTCATTTGGATAGTCTCTACCCGTCTGCCAACTTCCAAGTCCTCCAGGCCTTATAATAATCCTTTTGTTATTGTGCCAAAAGCACCAATCACAATTGGTACAATCGTCACTTTCATGTTCCATAGCTTTTTCAATTCTCTAGCAAGGTCGAGGTACTTATCCTTCTTTTCATATTCCTTCAGATTTACTCTATAGTCAGCCGGAACAGCAAAGTCGACAATTCTGCAAGTTCTCTTCTTTTTGTTAATTATTATAAGGTCTGGTCTTCTGGCCGGGATTAGGTGATCCGTTTATATGTTAAAGTCCCATAGGAGTTTATGTGTAGCCTTTACTCGGACAGATGCTGGGTTGTGCATATACTATTTGTTAGTATGGTCGAATTTAAATTTCTTGCACATTTCCCAGTGGATTATTATTATCATTATTATTATTAGTAGTAGTAGTGCTGTATATCAAATGAAGCCTGAAAAAATTCGCAAAATAATATTAACTTTATAACGTAATATTTTTAAATATATAACTAGCAAGTCTCTTATCATGCTGATTTATCCTTTTATTGTGATTTTAAGTATAAGTTTAATAATTACTTTTCATAACCATTCGATATATTTTTTCATTCACAATCAAAATTGGAAAATTATATGCGATACAATTATCAAGCCAGTTTGGACGTGTATTACAGTTCGTACCTTTATGAATGCATTCATGAGGAAATAATTTGTAGAGACGATCAAAATTATATATATATATATATATATATATATATATATATATATATTGTGCTGAAATAGTTCAAGGAGGCTCAAACTTACGCGATGAGAAGAGAACATGATGTATCGGACCAGTTGGAGCCGCCATTTGCAATTCACTCAACATGCATGTATCATTGACGCAAGAACAGTTTGACCAGTAAGGTAAAATTGCGTATCAAGGTAGCAGAATAGAATAGAGCTGACAAAGTGACAAGAGTGCTACTAAAATGGTTATAGGCTATGAGGAAAGGAGAAGAAATAGCAAGGAAGTATTACGCTGTTACCCTGAGTGAGAGTCAGATATTGGACATTTACCGGCAGAGCGGGCATTCTGGGATAAAACGAACGGCAAATCTATCTACAATCATGGCTGCTGAAAAATCAATAGTAAAATCATGTGTGTAATATCAATCGATCGATTCCCCACCCGTGCACTAGAAAAGTGGGAAATAGATGTGAACATCAATTGGAGCCGGTTAGAAATGGAGGTCAACCACTTTGGTAGTGGACACCTCTTGACCAGGGACCCTCACGAATCATAATATGGGGGCCCATTCAACCCCAGGATTCATCCGGTGTTTCATCAAGCTGTTGTTTTGATCAGGGTTTACCGAACGAAATGCTAACAGACAATGACGTTGCCTTTACTTTTGGAAGCTTCAGAAACTTCCTGAAAGATCGGGATAATCGGCCGCAGATCCTATGTCCAAGCATAGGAACTAGAATTCTGGAAAGATATCACAGAACCATAAAAACCATTGTAGCAAGGAAGCAGTTCACTATAGAAGAAGTAGTTTACTAACACAATGTGACTCATAAAGACAGTGTTTTATCTTCCTCAGTTCCGACACAAACATAAATATCTGTCAGTAGGATTGATGCCGTTCTCCCACCTGAACTGCAGCATGGGCTAGGAACTACAAGATGGTGTCCCAAAAGATTCAAAGTGGGCCGTATGACTGCGGTCAACAGTCTGGAGTCCGTAGTAGGATCAAGCTAATCTGACGACAAATCATCTGCAGACAAAACAGCTTTAACAAGTAATCCGGTTGTTTCCAGTCGTGTAAAGGGGAGCTGATACGAATCAAACTATAACTGTTCTCCCGGAAAGAAGTGCATGTCAGTTGTACTTTTGTGATCGCGAGATTGGGGGGGTTGAACTGAAATGAAACCAAGAGGCTCAAACTTACGCGATGCGAAGAGACCATTATATTTCCAGCCTGGTTAGAACCGTCATTTACAATTCATTCAACGTACAAACTTAGTTCTCTTTTCCGACTATCGCTAATTTGCTTACGTGATCGTAAAACTAAATAAAAAGTGTGAGGTAGAGAGATCTCCGGATTTTGACTCATTCAGGTGACAAGATTCTTTGCAGTTAAATATATTTACGCTTACGTATTTGTATTTTGGACTTTGGCATGGTGGATGCACGATACAAAATATTTCATGATAAACCATTAAATTTTTTGGCTTACAAACATGGGAGAAGAAAATTGGTGGATAAAACAATAAGTTTTGAAAACATTAAATAAAAACCAGTCCAATTTATGATGCAACCCATTAAAAACGGTATTTTGGCCGCCAACTTGACCCTCCCACTTGCAATGATGCATCGTTGGGAAGTGGCCATATTTTAGCCATATGCATCGTTGTATATCTACTCTGGCAAATTCTAAATTAGTTAAAAAGAAAACAAAAAACGAGACATAACAATATATTAAACTGAGCAATTTTCAAGATTACAGACGGTTTTATTGAAAAACAAAATTAAAGAGTTGGCTGACATCCATTATTCACATATTTTCAATTCATTTTCGTTTTCAGTTCTGTTTTAAATCTTTTTCCTTTCTCTCAGTCTTTCCCCGTATCCTCTTTCTGTTGTGTGTGTGTGTGTGTGTGTGTGTGGGTGTGTTTGTGTGTGTGTGTGTGTGGGTGTGTGTGTGGGTGGGTGTGTGAATAAGTGAGAGAATGTCGCTCGAATGCACACACATATATACAAGTTATAACGATTTTTTCTCTTCTTGAGTTTCTCTTTGCTACAAATCTATCTCTTACTTGTCTATCAATGTATCCATGTCCTGGCGTACACACACACACACACACACACACTCTCTCTCTCTCTCTCTCTCTCTCTCTCTCTCTCTCAAACACTCATCCATTACAGTCGTTATTTTAGAATTTGTCTGTTCACATAAAAGTATCAGGCTGATGCGAACAGAGCGAGAAAAGGAGACTCGAACACACACCCAAAACATCCTCTATTGCGTGTAAAGGAACACTCCAAGTTGGTTGGTTGTTTAGTTGGGTTTTATGGCATATCAACCATTCTAGGTTATTTAATACCAAATCCTCTTTATACATATATATTAAATATATATGATTTGGTTTGGTTGGGTTTTATGACATATCAACTCATGTAAGTTATTTAATGATAATTCCTGTTTATACATATACCAATTAAGTATATTTGATTTGTGAACAAATAATTTGTTGGTAATAATATTTAAACGGGTCAGTGCTCATTTGTTTGCACATCATCAAATTGTTTCAAGTATTCCTATGTAATACTAACAATTTGGTTGAACATTAATCATTTGTTTGAAAACAGTTAAATAGTTTCATGAATAGAAAATGATTAAATATTTCTATTTGGCCCCCTAAAATGGGATCCTAACAGGTACTACCACTTTGGGTCAGAATGGACCTAGAAGTAATGGCAACTGTATATTCTCCAAAGCTCCAAGACTGGAGCCTCACCATCAGATAGTTTAGTGTCATATCTAGGACACTCATTAGTGGGGGTCTCACTCCTCTACAAGTGGATTCTACAGCTCAACTCCGAGCTGACTGGGCTTAGATACACCAGAGCTTGCTAATATATATATAAAGTTGGTACTTATTATTGGACTGCTACATAATCTTATATTTCGTTCCATAGTTTTGGTAATAAATAATAATTAATCATACCCATTTTGACTGTATAATGTTCCATTATTAGCCTCGGGGTTTGAGTGTTCGCCAATGGCCCGGGGGACCGGGCTTCAATCCAAGTCGAGTCATACCAAAGACTCAAAAAATGGTTCTTAATGCCTCTTTGCTTAATACTCAGTTTTATAAGGTATGGATCAAGGGTAAGTGGAGCGATCCCGGGAAAGGAGTAGCGCCCTTCCAGACACCTCTGTGTAGTAGCTATTGAAAAGGAACCTTCACGTCACCCTCGACTAAGGTCGCCCACTTTACTATTTTTCTTTTAAAAGGAAACTAATCTTTTTTATAAAATGGATTTTTAGAAGATTATATATATATATATATATATATATATATATATATATATATATATATATATATAATGTAGTCATCGTCGTCATTATTATTTTACTCAATGCCACTTTTCATCGAAGTCGTAAATTTGTGATCAATACTAAAGTTCGAATGATAGTAAAGGTCACTTCATCTTTTCCAGGACAATTCTAATCGGTGTCAGCACTCTTGAGATCTAGACGCTCAAAATTTTTTCTCGACGTCTCTTGTTGCACTAACGTCTTTTTCATGTTCTTCAGGAATGTTCGAAAAGTTCTAACAATTATTTTAGGTTTGACATCTTCATGTTCTACACTTTTATCAGTTCTTTCACAAGGTATTTATCTATTTCACTCTTTGTAAGTTTTTCACATCAACGTTAACTGGTGGTTTCTCACAAAAGTCTGAGTCACAAGTAGATGAATGGAATGTTTAGCAAATGTCCATTCACATGACAACAAAAGAATATTAGAGACTTTATGATTTTGATGCGTATTTTGTAGAAATTTTTATTTTAATTGTTTTTATTTGTTGATTGATTGATTTTTACATGACAGATCTTCGGCTTCACCAAAAGAAAAAGGAAGAAGAAAGTGAAGTTTTGGATGTCAATTACAAATTAATTACAAAAGAGTAAGAGAGTGATGTGACACTAGGGAACTGAGGTGGTTAATCAAAAAATCAACTGATTGGAAAATAATAAAGTGAAAAAGGTTAAAATACGTTTTCTTCTGAAAGTGTTTTTGCCAGAATCAATGATGAATACCTAAGCACTTGGGAATATAAAAAGTATCAAAATGTTATAATCAATTCTTCTGGGATTGTTTTGGCAAAAGCTAAAATTGTGACAGTATAATTTCAGCAGGGAGGTCAAAAAGGTAGATAGGACATCTTGACAAATAAGGTGGAATATGGGAAGGAGTGTTTATTAAAAAATACATGAGGAAAGATATTTTTAAAGCCCCAAAAAATGTATTTTTAACGTTGGTTTTCGTGATTAAAATATCACGTGATGAAAAGTGACCAACCCTAAAGAGGATTGGAATTTTGTGAAAGATAGAATGAGTTTTTTCAAAGGGGTAAAAAAAAAATCCTCAATCGCTAATTTAGAAAGAATTATTTCGTCATTAACTAGCACCATTTAAACCATGCCGACCCATATCCCCCACCAACTAGGAACTAAATTGCATATAAACAACATATCTTTTGCTGAGTGAGGGTCCATTCACAAGACACTAGAGTCCAAGCCACTTGAAGGGACCTTCTGAAATCGTGACCTTGTACCTGCCTCTGAATACCCCAGTATCACTAGACTAAGATGAGGACGGGAAAAGTAAAAACTACTGTATATAACAAACGATATAAATAAGAAAGTTGATACATTTATAACCTGTGTGAACTGAGTTTCCTTTTGTTGAAGAATAATCCTTGATGTGACCACAAACCGTCTTTCTATCCAACATCACAGTGACCTCATCCATCGACCTTCTCACCTTTTGTGATCAGAAAATAAACGTAGACAGAAAGAGAGAGAGAATGGTCATAAGGGTTAGACATCGTCAACCGAAGCGGAGCATCACAGATGCGTCAACGAGTGAGGACATAGTTGGATGGTGACCACTACGGTCCTGAATGTCGAGGATTTCGAGTCGGGATTGAGCTACACATATAGTCTGACTGTGTCATCTTTCGGGTATAAGACTTTGTGCAGATTCATTAATTTTCTTGTCCTTTGGTCAATTTGTCTGTGTTCCTACATCGTTCATTTTAAGACTAAACCTGAGTACCTTACAAAGAGGACTGTCCACGTGTTTATTATTTTGATGAGATTTCTGCTGCAGAGCTTGATTCCGAGAAGATTTCTCGTTCTTCTAAGGTACTCATTTTTATTTCAAAATTTTTTGTTGCGTTTGCATATTAGGTTTTTGGTTTGTCTTCGTTTATTCTTCACCAACTTGATGGTGATATTTTCTTCCTGTCTCCCTTCTTTCTGTCTCCCTTCTTTCTGTCTCCCTTTTTTCCGTCTCCCTTCTTTCTGTCTCCCTTTTTTCTGTCTCCCTTCTTTCTGTCTCCCTTCTTTCCGTCTCCCTTTTTTCTGTCTCCCTTCTTTCCGTCTCCCTTCTTTCTGTCTCCCTTTTTTCTGTCTCCCTTCTTTCGCTAATATATTTTGATTCATTTTTTCACATTGTATTTTAGGACTATTTTAGGTCTGCAATTTTTTTTTTATCTTTTCATCCCAATAAATTCTTGCATGTTTTTCCTTCCTTTGCACCTTCGCAAGTTGTCCCAGTTTCTTTGCCTGTCCTACTAGTCAAATTTCCGATCCAGATTTCGTATTTTTGTTCTGGTTCCTTGGGGAAATACCGATTCTACAACAGACTAGTTTCGCTGCCGCATAAATTAGTTCGTTTGGTTCGGTAGCGTATGTAAGGATATTTGCTGATAATTTGTTAACCCTTACAGTTTCTACCTTGAATTTTTTCAGTCTTGGTTCCTAAGCAATGGTAATGTAATCTTCTTTTCAGTCATGATTTATTTTATCAACTCTAAATTTATTCAATCTTCTTGTCTTAACATTTGTTTTATTTTTCTGTGGTCTGTGGTGTTTTGGTTTTCAGTATTTTGTATTTCAATTCGGTTCTTCCTTTTCGGTAATGAATGTTTCAATATAGGTAGACGGCTTTTTATTCATAATCCTCACGACTTGAATGACCACATATATTTCGTATTTCAAGGTCTGAAAATCAACTTTTCTTTAAAATCATTCTAGTTTGGTCAGCAAGTCTTGGGTTTATATTAAATTTATTGGATTCTGTCCAAATTTCTATCATTTTTTTCTATACCCTCTTTATTCAGGATTGCTCTTAAAATAACAGTTGCTGTTTTTTTCTGTACATTTTCTGTTGGTGTCTCTGAGTTGAGTAGTTGTTTTGCTAGTTGTTTTATGTGTACCTGAAATTAGAACAGCCAGTCTTCGCAGAATGCCGATCGGATTCCCCAAAAAGGGAGTACCTTCCGATCATGACGCTCAGATCTAGAACCTGAGTCCAACATTGATTTTGATTTAGATTAGACATTATTTATGGGTGGTATGATATGGCTAAAACAGTCCCCTGGATTGATTATTTTCTGTTTTCCAGTCACAGAGGTGACCTAGTATACTTCTACAGAAGAAGACACTTCAGCCAGCCACAATAAAAGAAAATGAATAAAAAGTGGGGATTTCTTACGCCTTCAAGATAATTAAGTTTTCACTAAGTATAACCCTTATTATTAAATATTTAACTTGATATTACGGTCATTTGTGAAGCTATTTCACGTTCAATGCATTTTACAGATAACACTTTTTACAATTTTTTTTATTATCCTCTTCTTCTTTTAAAAGTTATGCGTGAATAAGACTGTAAGACTCCAGATACATGTAACCAACTTTAAATTCCCGCAAATGAATTCATCGATAATCAAGACAGAAACGAAATGAAAAATTAGTAAAGTTTAAGATATTTCCCAACTTGTAATTTTCCAGTTGTCACCTTAAATTGAATTGTCAAAGTTATGAATCATTTTATTTATATTTTTGTTCAAACAAATTGATTGATCATATATTTACAATCTGGGTTGAGGATTATTATTATTATAATCGTGACTATTATTATTACTATTATTTACTCCTTCAGAGTTTTTCCCATCAGTGTTAGCTGATGGTCTTTCACTGGAGTTTGAGTGACAACAAGTCTCCTCAAGTCTCCAGGACTCTTCTCAGTATTCTGGCCGTTCTCAATAATGTAGTAGTTTGGACGGTCTCCACTCGTCCGCCAAATTCCAAGTCCTCCAGTCCCTTTAGTAATCCTTTAGTTATTGTTCCAAACGCTCCAATTACAATTGGTATAATTGTCACCTTCATGTCCCATAGTCTTTTTCAGTTCCCTAGCGAGGTCGAGGTACTTATCCTTCTTTTCACATTCTTTCAGTTTTATTCTGTGGTCAGCCGGGACAGCAAAGTCGACAATTTTGCAAGTTCTCTTCTTTTCGTTGATTATTATTAGGTCTGGTCTTCTGGCTGAGATTAGGTGATCCGTGTGTATGTCAAAGTTCCAAAGGAGTTTATGTGTTATTTTCTAAGATATGTGCTGGGTTGTGCGTATACCATTTGTTGGTGTGGTCAATATTATCATCATTATTATCGTAGCTTTATGCAAAATGTAATTGGTGGGTTACTCAAGAGATCAAGTTTTAAAAATTATCCTTTATACTTTAACTCTCTCTCTCTTCAATATTCTTTTTGTTTTCAATTGTGCCTTTGGCTGGATAGTGTGGATTCTTCCTCAAATCTTTAGTTTTTCGGGATTGTTCTGAGTGCTCTATCAATAACTGGCTTAACTGTCACCGTAATCCCCCATTCCTCTTCAGTTCTCTGACCAGATCCAAATATGGATCAAGTTATCTGATTTTTTTTTAGAGAGCAATCAATTGAAATGATTAATTCTATTACCTGACAGTTTTTTGTTGTTTTTTTTTTTTACCTTTGTTCACTACATGATCTTGTCTACTTTTCTGGATTGTGTTATCTATCTGAATCTCTCACATCCTGAGGATTTTGTCTTGAACTATCATCATATCTGGTACAAAGATTATTATAGTAAGAAAAATGTTCGTGAAGTTTGTCACAAATGCAAATAATCATCACTGTATTCTCAAAAAAAAACAAAAAAAACGAAAGTATTTCATCAAAATTGTTTTAAATAAACATTTGAAATTATATTCTCCGATCGTCGAAGTTTTGACACGTATAAGATTTTCCACGATTCATACTTTTCCCTTTTTTCTTCAACAAAGCTTTATCTTCAGCACAACGAGGCTATGACGTCAGAATGAGTGTGGCAGTACTGATTGGATAATTATTGCTCTTCGACGGAAGGATGCCATCCATCAGTAAATAAAAAAAAAGGTTATTGTCAATTGTGTGAGCCCGTTCTAATTATCTGACTTTCAACGAAAAGAGAGAAACGAGTACAAACAAAAGTAAACAAGTCCAAATGATTCATTGAATGATTCTCTAATTTCATTCAGCCAATCATTCATTCACGCGTTCATCTATTCATGATTATCGACAACTAAAAGTGCACAATGTAAACTAATATAAAAGAAAACACTGAATAATCAATAAGGTTATTTTTATCCCGCGCGTTTTTTCTCTCGTTTTCATTCAATTCAGTTTATTCTTCTTCTCTCCTTCGCAAACCTTATTCTTGTAATAGATAATCATCGGTTTTATATATATATATATATATATATATATAGAATACCAAAAAGGACCAGCAACTACCTACCCAGGTTTCACTTAACGGATCTTCAGGATAATTCTGACTAAAGATGATTGGCCCAAACGACATTCTATTATTAAAGTGGCCAACAGAAAGAATAAAACATTTGCTTAAAAAAAACACATTCCATCTGCCAAGGAACCAAGATTTTTTGCCGGCAAGCATTTTGTATATCAGATCTCTGATTGAGCAATTCATTGAGGTTATTGTAAGAAGCTATAGTTTATTTTTCCTCCATACATAGGGTGCAATATCTATCACCAACCTTATATTTTCGGCATTTTTTATCAGTTCCTATTTTGTTATGGGGTCTATTTCTTGTTTCATTTTGATTTCCCACGTATAGTTAGATAAATTAGTCCTATGCCAAAACTACTTCTATTGTCATAATGTCTTATTTGAAAGCTTCCTGGATAGATATAACATACACTTTTTTTAGTATTATTTTTACTCCTTAGAAGTTTTTCCCACCAGCGATGGCTGAGAGTCTTTCACTGGGATTTGAGTGACAGCAAGTCTCCTCAAGTCTCCAGGACTCTTCTCAGTATTCTGGCCGATCTCAATAATGCAGTAGTCTGATGGTCTCCACTCTTCCTCTTATTTTCAAGTCCTCCAGTCCCTTTATTATTCCTTTAGCGACTGTGCCAAGAGCACTAATTATATATATATATATATATATATATATATATATATATATATATATATATATATATATACGTGGTGCCTTCAATAAGTTTCCAGACTTATTTTGTACAAGCATTTAAAATTGTCGTAGACACTTGAAAATTCGGTATGTTATTGCTATACATCTTATAAGATGACTGACTAATTTTTATGATTTCTGGTTCAAATGAACAGCTACAGCAGCAATTGGAATACACCCGACTAAAGCCTGATTGTCACAGCTGGTGAATTTCAAAAATGCAATCTGGACGTGAGGACATTTTAGAAGAACGATATGCAATAGAATTTTGTTTTAAACTTGGAAAAAATGCCACAGAAACGTATGGAATACTTTAGATTGATTTTGGAGCATCTTGCATGAATGGAGCATCGGTTTTTGAGTGGCATAAGAGATTCAAGGAAGGCAGGGAGCCTGTGAGGGATGATGAGAGGTGTGGGAGGAGTAAGGAAGTCAGTACACCAGAGTTGATTGGCCAGAGGGTTACGGTTAGGGTTACTATGTTGAGGTTTTAAGGGAGTTCAGGAAGAGATTCCTAAGGAAGAAGCCAGCACTCTTCAAATTGGGTCAATGGCATTTCCACCAGGACAATGCACCAGTCCACAACTCCATCCTTGTCACGACTATTTGAGCAAGATAGGCATCAAGACTGTTCCTCAGCCTCCCTATAGTCCAGACCTTGCTCCCTGTGACTTTTGGTTATTCCCTAAACTCAGAGGCTGTCCTTATGAGACAATTGAGGAGATGAAAGAGGCTGTGAAGAAGGTCATTGACACGCTCACACAAGAGGACATCCATAGGGCCTTGCAGAAGTTGTTAGAACGGTACAACAAGTGCACTGCAGCCGGAGGAGACTACCTTGAATGGGACTAGTGTTTCACGTGTCTAGTATCAATAAAAGTACCCATACAAAAAAAAAAAAGTCTGGAAACTTATTTAATGATCCTCGTATATATATATATATATATATATATATAGCACGATTTAATAGAGACTCAAACTCGGTTAAGTCGTCATGATAAATTTATTTCGGCGGAGAATATTATTGCTGGATATATAAACAATGTTACTTAAAATATGTGTGCGCGTGCAATGGAGCGCTCGTGGTGTAACTGTTGTTTTTGTATAAGATCCCTGACAAGGCTTTTCGTATTTCACATAGCGCTTATACCCTGGGGATAGGTATGCATTCGACTATTCTATATAATTTGATAGGAAGATAGACTGAACTCTTTAACAATTAATCTAGGAGAAAGAAAACACTGAATTCAAACCTGTTAAAATCCACTTAAAAATTGATCCTTGCCTCATCCTGCTCGAGTAGAGGTGTTGGGTAGATACACATATATGTACAATGTTACTTTATATATATATATATATAAAGATGAATAAAAGTTATAAGAGTGATAATATTTTTATGTCGTTCTCAACTAGTTTTGAACTTAGATCATTTTCAGAAGAAAAAGTTTTCTGTGGGAAAAAAAGTTTTTTTTAGAAAGTTTTTTTATTAGTTCTAAAAGGAGTTTTTATGTTTTAAGAGAAGAAAAAGTGTATAAATGACGTTGCATTCCAATTTGTTGTCGGAAAATTATTTTCTTTTATCTAAAGATATTCATTTGATCTTTTAAAGATCCGCAATCAGGAAGCTGGATAATAAACTTTTCATTTGTTTCAAATGACTGACCAGCTAGTTTATTTGTTTATACAGGGTGGAACGATAAAATTGTCGCCCTAGAAAAGACGACATGATTCCATTTCCGTTTAATGAAAACCGGTTTTCTTTTTTGTTGCAGATCATCTACTAGTTGGCCAGTCGTGTACAAATCCCAAGAGCGATAGGAGCCTTCTATCATGTCTGAAAGTGACACAATGTTCAACGAGCGAGATCGGAGATGCACCGCTGTACAACTCATGCTCTCTACCGATCCAAGTTATAACAACAGGACCATTGCCAGCACACTCAAAATGCAAATCTAGATTGCTACGAATAACAGGGACGCGACCAGGGTGATGAAAACAAAGTTTCCGGCTACGGTTATAGTCTTTGGTGTGGTTTCAAGTGAGGGCCACATCATGCCCCCTCACATCTTCGAAGTCGGCTTGAAAGTCAACACCAAAGTGTACCTGGATGTGCTGAAGAGTGTGGTGATCCCCTGGTGCAATCAGGTGGCCGGTGGCAGACCCTGGGTGTGGCAGCAGGACTATGCCACAAGTCCAAAGAGACCCAGGCTTGGCTTCAGAAGGATTGCTACGACTTTGTACCCTTCTCTCACTGCCCCCTCCTCCCCCGACCTGAACCTGCTGGACTACTTCATTTGATCATACGTCGAGAACATCACCAACACCAAAACCACAGCCATCTGCCGAGTATTCGCCGAGCTCGCACCGGCACTTGTGGAAAAGGCATGCTCCCAGTTCCGGATCCGTATCGAGGCGGTGATTTAGTCTGAAGGCGGCTACATTAAATAGATGTCAGCTCTGCTACATAATCAAGTTAACTGAATTGATTTTTTTTTCAATAAAAGTTTTAAAATAAAATAATTTTATCGTTCCACCCTGTAGAGGTGTTTGTGATTACTAAATTTGATTTTTCAAAAGGCCTATTAGGTTTCATATTAAATCGAAATGTCGTAAATGTTTTCAGTTGTTTATCCATATGTCTTCTTGTTTTACTATCATTTGTTTTATGTTTTATTCTTAAATCTTTTTCAATTTTTTCTATGATGGTGAATTTTGCATCTGATCCTTTCAGTGAAAAATGCTGTTCCACAAGAATTAAAATGGTCGTTCTGATTTTTCAACGAATTGTTTTTAGCAGCTTGTGCTGTCCAGTTACTAAATGACATTTTTGCTTCTGCAGTTCGTTTCGTGAAAAATTAAATTTTTTTGTTGTTGTGGAGCTGGTGAATGAGTTGTTTGATTTGAGATGTTTGCAGAATTGGATGTTCTTAAAAATTACATAGTTGGCAAAAATTTGTGGATTTTAGAGGATCTATTATGGATTACTTTATAATTTAGTAAAATGTTGCTTCCCTCCATTTCTCTGAGATTATTTGATTGACGTTAGCTCAATATGTCTGGTTTTTGAAAAAATTCTTTGAAGTTAATTCTGTCCAAACGATCTTCATTGTGGGAGAGTGTTGTTAAATGTTATGAGGGAGTTGCGATTTATCTTTAGTTTTCGTTTTAGTTTTAGAGTCTCTAGATTTTAGGAGTGGGAATGGCTTAGGTTATCTTGGATTTAATTAGCATATTGGAATATCAACGGAATGAGAACTGATTTCTTAGTTTATGGCTCCGTCATTTTATTCCGTTGTTGTTTTCGCAAATTCTTCTTCGTCTAATTGCGTGTGAATTGGGAGCCTATTTTTGAGATATTTGGGATGAGAAGATCTGTAATATAAATTCTGACGTGTGTTAGTGGGTCTGGTTTGTTGTGTTGTTGGTGGTTGTATATTTTTGTTAATATATTCTAAAGTATCTAAAATATTGATTGCTTTAAATTTTTGTGGTCAAATTTGATAGCCATGAATTTCATCTTTGTTGGTTAGGAAATGGTTGAGTTAGGAAATGTTATTTATGTATCTTGCAGTTATTATCAATTTCAGAGTAGATGTTTGTGTCTTCACATGTTTTCATGTAAATGATGGCGTATGAATGGAATACCACAGGACTCATAGAGAGCATCCTTTTGTTTGGAGAAAATATCGATCGGTGAGGTTGTTTAGTATTAATGTATTTCGTCAATGTTGTTATTTCTGTGGAAGGATTTTTTGTTATTCTTTTGTCGAGGTATTCCTCCTCCACACTTTAAATTACCTTATTGTATTTTATATTAGAATATAAATATCTGAAATCCATTTTGACCTGTATCGCACCTTGGGCTATTGTTTTAATATTAATGGTTTTGTTTAAGAAGTCTTTCTTATCATGTATGTCGGACTTTATTTCCTTGGCAAGTGGGATATGCAGTTATCTATATAAATTCAATAGTTTGGTTGTGTGACAGCTAATTGAAGAAATTACTGGTTTTCCAGGGTTGTTCATTTTATGTATATTAGGAAGTAGATAGAAGCTGACAGGTTTTACTTGGGCGAGTTTTAGTATTTCTGGTGTTTCTTTGTCGATTAGAGCTTTCTCTGACCATATCATTTCATGATTGGAAGACCTTCGAAGGGATTAGTGAACATTTCATGGAAGAATTCCTCGTTATTTCAATGGTTCTTGACTTTTTTGAAATATTCATCAATGCCTCAGATTACTTGCTCCTCTTTTATTGGCTGACATGAAGATCAGGTCTTCTCTGGTTGAGAGTTCCTTAAGAATTCTACGTCGGCTTTTTTTCTTTTAGAATGTCAATTGGTAAAGGTCGTTTTTTTTTTTCTTTGTGATTTTGATGTCTTCTTTCACTGCTATTTCGAGTGTTTGGATGGTTCCATCTGTATTGTTGGGATTGAATGAGTTAAATCTTTCTTTGAACGAATCCAAAATGGTTGGTTCATGATCAGATTGTCCAAAATGAACTCTCAATCGACTAACAGTAGGTCCGGTCTTCTTGCCAGGATTGGATGATCCGTTTGTATCTCAAAGTCCTATAGAATATTATTATTATTATTATTATTATTATTATTATTATTATTATTATTATTATTATTTTACTCCTTGGGAGTGTTTCCCATTTTCATTAGCTGATGGTCGTTCACAGGAATCTGATAACAAGTCTTCTCAGGTTTCCAGGACTCTTCTCAGTCTTCAAGTTGGTCTCAACAATGTCTGCGCGGTCCTGATGCTTCTTCTGATTCCAAGTTCTTTCAGTTCTTTTTCCAAAAGCCTTTGGAGACCATTTCCAGTGCATTGACAACAATTGATATCACCGTCATCCTCATATTCTAAAACTTTTTAAATTCTTTGACAAGGTTCAAAGTGTTCGTTTATTTTTTCGCTTTCTTATATTTCTAATCGTTGGTCAGCTTCAATGGTAAACTCTACAAGACAGCAAGTTCTTTTTTCTTTTTAATCAACACAAGTTCTGATCTTCTTGATCATAACAGAGAATATTATGAGTTTCATTCTTTTCAAGAGATTCTATCTTGTGCATATTTGGTATTGTTGTAATTATGATATACTTTTCAGTATTATTTAAAGTTTCTTACAATCTTTCTCTAGGGATTTACCCAATACCAAGAATGTGGGAAGATAGTGATTATGTGTATTCAAAGTTCCAGCCATACTTTCGGGTGTTGCGATTATTATTATTATTATTATTATCATTATTATTATTATTATTATTAACATTATTTACTCATTGAGAGTTTTTCACATCAGTTTTAGCTGATGGTCTTTCGCTGGACCCTGAGTGACAGCAACTCTCTTCAAGTCATCAGGACTCTTCTCAATATTCTAGTCGTTCTCAATAATGCTGTAGTTTGGATGGTCTCCACTCGAACTCCAACCTCCAAGTCCTCCAGTCCTTTTAATAATCGTTTAGTTACAATATCAAAAGCACCAATCACGATTACCAGCGTTAACCGATGTTTTCTCACTGAAGTTTGAGTGACAGCAAGTCTCTTCGAGTCACCAGGACTCTTCTCAGTATTCTGGCCGATCACAATAATGCTGTAGTTTGGATTGTCTTAACTCGTCTTGTTATTTCGAAATCCTCCATTCATTGTACCTATCCTCAATTACAGTTAGTATAACCGTCACTTTCATGTTCCACAGTTTTTCCAATTCCCTAACTAGGTACAGGTACTTATCCTTCTTTTTGTTTTCTTTCAATTTTACTCTGTGGTCAACCGGGACAGCAAAATCCACAATTCGGCAAGTTCTATTTTTTTTATTATTACAAGGGTTGGTTGTCTGGCCGAGATAAGGTGATCCGTTTATATCTCAAAATCCCTAAGAACTTTGTGCGTCTCATTCTCCAGGATGGATTCTGGGTTGCATATATAGCACATATTCGTATGGTCAAATTTAAAATTCTGGCACAATTCCCTGTGGATCACTTTCTGCAATTAGTCGTTTCTATCATTATTATTCTACTCCTTGAGAGTTTTTCACATCAGCGTTAGCTGATGGTCTTTCACTGGAGTTTGAGTGACAGCAAGTCTCTTTAAGTCTCCTCGGTATTCTGGCCGATCTCAACAATGCTGTAGTTTGGACAGTCCCCACCCGTCCCTTTATTTCCAATTCCGCCAGTCCTTGTGCCAATCCTTTGGTGACTATGCCAGGAGCACCAATTATAATTGGTATAATCGTCACTTTCATGTTCCAAAATTTAGACGAGAAAATTTTGGAACATGAACACTTTTATATACTTGGTCACATGATCCCATTGGCTAGAGACTAACAGTCACCCATCGCATTTGTCTTTATGTATACGCAATCCCAACATACCATTTGTTTGTATGGTCAAACTTCAATTTCTTGCACAATTCACAGTGGATCACCTCGCCCACCCAGACGTGTCTACTCTTATACTCTTTCTGTGCTAATTGACTGCATTCGCTTATCATATGATTGATTGTTTCGTTTCTATCACCACATAACCTACATCTGCTGTTTTGTTGCGTCTTATCTATTTTTCCTTTGATATGATTGTTTTTTATGGTGTTGTTTTAGAAGAGATTCAGTTTCTCTCTTAAGGTTTTTTTTTTTTAGTCACGTCCACGTTTTCTCGCTTGAGATGTCATTTGTTAATCGCAGAAAACGTCCATTGCTGTTTTTCTTCTCATTTTTGTTATTTGATTATTTCTGTCCTGTTGATCCTCGTGTTGTCAGTATTGTTTCTGGTGTCTGTAATCAGTCTTTGTCTGCCTTTTTTTATATGGTCTTCGATTCGATGTATCGATGGGTTTACGCTGTCTTCAATGTTGGCAACTCATCTTCCTCCTTCTTTTATTAACACATATAGTCTGTCCGCGTCATTTCTGGGATGTAAGGTCTTGTGCATGGTCATTAGTTTTCTTGTTCTCTGGTCCATTTGTTTAAGCCCTTCTCCGGTTCACTTCAGGAATGGTACCGATTATCTTACGAGGAGGACAGCCCAGTTATTTATCCCTTTTATTAGGTTCCTGCTATTTAGTTTGGTATCGAGTAACTTTCTCGTTCTCCAGAGGTACTCTTTCTTAATTTTTTTTTCCATCTCTTCTTGTTTGATGGTGTCAGCTTTTAATATTCTCAAGTATTTGTTGGTTTCCTTTTCTCCGAACGTACTAATTTTTTCTTGATTTGGTAGTTCCTTTTCGTCCATCATGTGTCGTTTCCCGCTTTTCATTATTAGCATTTTTCTTTACCAAATTCCATCCGTATAGTATGACTGTATATTCTCACTGCTTGTATTAGTTTCTAATTCTCTTTCGTTTTTGGCAATTTGATTTCGTCCGTGTACATTATCCTTTCCTGTGATTTGATCCTTTCCTGTGATTTGATCCTTTCCTGTGATTTACTAAGTTTGTATCCGGCTGTGCATTTCCTGGTTGAGAGGCATCATCACTATTACATATAGTAAAGGTGATAGTGCATCTCCCTGGAATATACCTCTCTGGATCTTCTCTTCAGTTAAGCTTTTCCTCCTGCTGTCAATTCCACTCTCCAGGTTTTCATGGTTTACTCGATAAAGTTAATGACTTCGTCTGATATCTGTTTGAGGCAGTTTATTATTCATCTTTGCGGAACTATATCATATACCTTTTTGTAGACAATCCACGCCAAATCTAGATTTTTTTCGTCTCATCTTGCTCTCGTTGAGGATGTGTTAATCAATGTAGAGTAGCTCTCCTGTGCCTCTCGATCCTTTTGCAGTATCCTCTCCGTTCCTCGAGGAAGCGTCTACAGCTTATCATTGAGTTGTATATCTACCTAATTTATGCCGTTATTATTTTTGACATCATAGGTAGGCATGTTATGGGTCTGTAGCTGTTTGAG
>OY757935.1:79013599-79292380 GCA_963585895.1 Sepioteuthis lessoniana
AAACCGGAAGTCCATTTAATAACAAAGATGATGCACCACCTATACGACACTGGAAGCGCAGTGATTGACAAAAGTGATGAATTACCCATATCACACCGGAAACCCATTTAATGAACTCACTACCCATACCATATCTCCACTAAGAAATATATTGGACTTACATAGAAAAACCAATTTTTAAATGGAATTCATTAGAAATACATTTCTGTACTCACTAAAGAAAACTAAATTAATTCCTACTCAAAATCTGATGAATCAGATTTTGTTGCTTCTAAAACATTTAAATCTAATGGTTAATTGTTTACGTTTTCAGAGTTCTATTTTTACTGAAAACTTATGTCGATGTTTTTTTTTTTTCTGTTTATATTTTTCTCCTTTAAAACATATTCTGTCCTCCGATTTTGAAAAGAAAAGTTTCAGCTGCAGACAAGGGAAACATTATTCTATGAGGGTGATATTTAAATTATTTTGCAAATGCATTATATACAAAATAAAAAAAAAACTTCATGGTGTTGTTCTGTATTTTCATTAGTTCCTGAATATTGAAGAACACTAAACGTAAAATAAAGTAATGACGCAAATTATCTTCTGACATATATATATATATATATATATATATATATATATATATATATATATATATGTGTGTGTGTGTGTGTGTGTGTGTGTGTGTGTGTGTGTGTGTGTGTGTGTGTGATATGATATGTAATATATATATATATATATATATATATATGTATGTATATAACTGACATATACTGTATTTAATGTATAATCTATATAAAATCAATATATCATTGTCCCTAACTCTGGCCCAATGTACTTCTCATCCATCGTTCCTGGTCTGTGTCTGAACAGAATTGATGTGGATAAGTCTTGGCTGACCAGCTAGCAATAGTGTGTCCATGCATCGGATTCCATTTGTAAACGTCACTAATGAGTTTATCCCTACATCTCCAGCACTTTCTTGCGTGTCTTGTTCTTGAAGGATTTGTGAGATGAGAAGCAGGTAGACGTATAGTTGCTGTTTTCTTGGGTGCAACACCAGGATTTGTTCAAAACAGCTTGTAGCATTCTTGCTAATTCCCATCAAGCTTTTTCCCTACGCGTTTCGATAGTGTCCTTGTGTTGTATCCATACAGTAGTATTGACACAGCCACATATTGGAAAAAATTCCCGTTTTTTTTTCTATCGGCTAGATCAGACTTCCATATGATCGATAACCTGTCTATAGAAATCCCCGCCTTCACTAGGCGTATGTTTTTAATTATCTAGAAGCAAAAATATTTTTTACATCCTTTTGAGTATTTAACCTAAAAGTTTTGGAAGCCAAATCAAATATTATTGCCCGCAAAGTCAAAGAAATGTAGCATGCCGAATGAAGGTGCTGATTGGTCAAATTCAAATTTTAATGTTTCCGGGGCTGTTCTTTCTTAACACTTTTTTGTATTGAAATCAATTGATTTTCAATATACATGTATATAATCTCAGAAAACACTAGTTTGGAAAATAAACAACGAAAAGTAACGAGTTTATAGCGATTTTCTTCAGCAAATAGCAGTTGTCATATTCAAAAATGCGTATAAAAAAGGAAACATCAACTCGTGTATGTACGATTCATTTGCTTAATAGTCCTTGAAAATTAATAATTTCCCGAAATGAAAATTAATAATTTCCCGAAATGACCCAGAGAGAAACTGAGAAGAACTCATGAAAATTTCATTTTAGTTCGACGTTTCTGACAGCCATCTGTTATTTCAAAACAATCAAAAACTTCTAACCCCAATCATTTCTTCCGTCCGTTCTGATGAACAAGTTGTTATTGGTTATTCAGACATTTTCCACTAACCCAGTGGAATCTAGGTGCACAAGAGCATCATTAAGGAAAACACTTCCGGCCAGATCAAATAAAGCGAAGATGAATTGCATTTCTTTTATTTTATTGATTTTTACCTCGATCCGCTCATCAATAAAATTGTTATTAAGAAAAGAAAAAAGTATTTCTAGACATTTTGAAATAGATTCTATGAATATCATTGGTGGATAAATTGCATCGAGAAGGTTGGGCGGGAAAATAGCATGTTTTTTTTTTCTCGCATAAAACTAATAAGCTGAAATACATGGAAAATATTCCTCCCTTCGGGCAACTCTTCTGAGACTTGATCACTTCACTTCTCCTCACATCTTCACGTGCAGAAGCATGGATATATATATATATATATATATATATATATATATATATATATATATATGAGAGAGAGAGAGAGACATTTGACACCTGTTCCAATTTGTAGAGATGTTTATAATTATGTAAAACGATAAAAATTGCAAAAATCTGCTTCATTTTGTGGTGATACAAAAATACAGAAAAGCCGCTTGTTATTTTGTATTGTTTTTTCGAATAATGAAACAAAATTATCATTATTATTTAATGATAATTTTTTTCATTATTCGAAAAAATAATGAAAAAGAATTATCATTGTTTTTTCCCTAGTTTAGTTTAATAGCAACATAAAAAAAGAAATGAATATTTATTTAAAAAGGAAATTCATTATATAAGAATGAAATTAACCCCTAGAATAGACTTGTTGCTTTTAAATAAACAAAGAAAAAATCTGGCCTAATAGTTAGAGTGTTCGCTAATGGTCCAGGAGACCGGGTTTCAATCTGAGTTTGAGTCATACCAAAGACTAAAAAATGGTACTTGATGCCTCCTTATTTAACATTCAGTATTATAAGGTATTGATCAATGGTAAGTGGAGCAATCCATGGAAAGAAGTAGCCCCTTTCTCTACATCTTAGTGTTGTAGCTATTGAAAAAGGACTCTTTGGATCGCCCTCGGCTACGGTCGGCCAACTTACTAGTCGATACCAGATAAGTCAAGAGAGGTTCAAAATTAGTTGTTTCATAATTCTTATGAATTATATCTCTACCCTAAATGGTACAAATGGTCATTGTTACAATAAAAGATAATTCACATGATAAAAAGAAGAGGTTTAACAATTATATTCTATAAAGAATTTTGATTGTTAAAATATAATTCTCTTATGAAATTAGTATTGTTCCATTAAATCTTTTACAAAGAAATATTTAAAAATTTAAGTGACATTTAAATAAAAGAAAAAATTGGTCCAGATTGTTAGTTCTACTTTAGCAATTGTAATATATAATTATGTTTTATTTCCTTCTTGAAAACGACCTAGAAACCAAATAATTAATATTTAATGAAATGCAAATAACTATTTTAATAAAATAATTTATAAATTTTTTCTTTCTTCTTCTTTTGAAGTTTAAAAATTTGAATTCAGTGCGATTAATTATAACTCGCAGCAACACAGCTTCCTTCGATCCTTGTTTATTGTTGACAATTCATTAAAATCCTTATATGATTTTTTTACACATTGATTGAGATAACGATTCCCCTAAAAGATTTTCAAGCATAAAGAATTCAATACTCGATAATCGGTTAGTTGATGGAGTAGTTTTAACCTTTGAATCTGTGAGCCCGATTCAAACTTAGCATTATTTTACTACACATGTGAAGCCCGATATTTTCTACTAAGATCTATTTTACTCAAAACCACAAACGTCTGGTATTTTATAAGAAAATGATTAATATAACGAAAATTCACAAACATTTTAATGGAACAATGGAGTGTCTGCAGCATTAAACAAAGTTTGTGTTTCTTTGTGTTTCTTTGTTTTTGTTTGTTGGTTGGTTTTTGTTTTTGTTTTTTAATTTTTGTTTTTTTTTTTTTGCGCGCGTTTGAACTCAAATATTTGAGGATCAGGTGGTTAAAGAATTTAAACAACTCATATCTTCGTTTAATTTTTTCTCGTGACAAAACGGAAAAAAAATCATTTTTTAAAAATTATTTCATTATCCTCGAAAGTTATTTTAAAATTCTTTTTTTTTTGTTTGCATTGCTGTTAATGTTTCTTTGTCTTTTTATTTCTTCCAGGTTTTGGAATGACAACCCCGAACACGCGAAGTGGGAAAGTGCTCCTAATTTTTTATGGTTTTTTTGGTTGTGCAGGAGCGTTCTTATTCTTCAATTTGTTCCTCGAAAGAATAATCACTTTCTTGGCGCATATACTGAAAAAGTTACACGAGAGAGGACTTCGGCGGAAAGAAGGTCCTGATTCCGACATGCACAACGGTGAGCGAAGAGGTTCAGTTGTTTCCGAAGACAGTTTAGACGCATGGAAGCCTTCTGTCTATTGGGTCATGCTTATTTTGTTGTTAGGGGCCGTGCTGGTTGCTTGTTGTGCTTCGGCCATGTATCAACCAGTTGAAAACTGGACTTATTTTGAGTCAATATATTTTTGCTTTGTCACTTTTGCAACGATCGGCTTTGGCGATTATGTAGTCAGCCAGAAGACTCATTACGACTACGTCCATCTTTATCGATTCGGCAACTTTGTATTCATTGTTATCGGTTGTTGTTGTATTTATAGTCTATTCAATGTGGCTTCAATAATCATTAAACAATTTTTAAACTGGATTTTGCGGAAGTTGAATTGCCGATGTCAGTGCCGCCAAGAAATTCCAACATTTAGAACCAGAAGGAACGCTATTACGCCTGGACTAAGACAAAGTCAAAAGAAATCAGACGGCGTCACTGTTGTAGATGTAGATTATGATAGTGACAGTGAATATCGTCGTAATTCCGGTGAGATGATTTCCATGAAGGATTTCTTACAGGCAAAAAATATAAACATTGCTATGATGCAGAAACGTTTGTGGGAGACTGCACAGCGGGGGATGATGCAGCAAAGTCAGACAGAGGTCGGTTTTCAAGGTGGTGTCGGGCCATTGGCAATTTTAAACCGGAAACTTGGAAAAGACGATATTTGATGAAAATTAGCCAGAAATTTTTAGTGGAATAATTTTGAAATGAAAAAAATGCTCGGAAAGCATTTTCACTTGGAATATTTGAGCTAAAAGAAAAGTGGGGAATGCGAAAATGGCTGCCATAAGGGAAGGTTCTTTGCTGTTGTTTGATCGTTGGCTGATATCTTTAAAGAAAAATAACGAGATAATTTTGAATGGAGACCAGAAGAAAACATAAAAAAGCAGGAGAAAAAGAATCGATGTGAAATGGTCAAGTGAAAAGAAAATTGAGAAAGAGAGAATTATAAAAGAAAGAAGAAAATAAAGAAAAGTTTAATAGAAAACAATATAATCAAATGAAGATAAGAGAGAATAGCTATAGAAAAGGATTTAAGCAATGGTAAAAGGCAAAATGAAGGAACAATCGAGGAACAAAGAACAGAAGGAAGACGTTAAATGTTAGTCAGTAAAAGCAGACGATAAAATCCCACAATCAGTTTTAAGCGTTTTAGGTCAGGCTCACATGTCGAAAACACCGAATAAAAGAAATATAAAGCAAGATTAAAAGAAATTTCAAAGAAAAATTCAAATATAACAATTGAGGATATTAATAGAAAAGAATAAAACCTGCAAAATAATTTCAAGAGAGAAGTGTAACAAAAATTAAAAAATATTATGATTTCAGAAAACAACTGCAAAATGTACAGAATTTTTTTAATTCGTTTTTGTTGGTTGATATTCCAATAATGACAAATAAATTACAGATTAAGTTGAAGTAGAAGAAATAAAAAAAATAAATTATTTTATGGAAAAAATCGTTACTAAGTCTCAACATGGCGGAGATAAAATCTAGAAAGAAACGACAAACAAAATAATCATATAACACAAATAAACGGATTTAAAAGAACAACAGAAGAAAAGGTCGACTCAAATGTGTTTCTTTCATGTTTTTTACTGATGATAAATGATGACAGACATGGAATCAAAATCTTCTTAATAATAATAATGATAATAATAATAATAGTGACAACAGCATCATCAGTTAAAACTGGAAATGCGGCGAGTGAATGGTTATTAGTAAGTAATGGTGAAAGTTTAGTTTTAACAGAATAGTAGAAAAAAGATGGGCCACTAGTAATGTTTATCATAGGTAGAACGAATTCCCCACATCAAAGGAAACTATTGAGAGGAGATTTGGAAAGCTACGTTGTTCTCCTCCTTATAACAACCGTTTTTGTTTTATCTGCAATATTACTGGTCCTTACCAGTTGACAGAACAGACACGTCAATATTTGAGCTTGTAGATGCTGCTGCTGCTGCTGCAGTCGACACGCAACACAATGATAATTCCAATTGCAAAACTAGACATAAATATAATGTACATATCTTTGCTGTTTCTTTTTTGTCTGTTTTATTTCGCTTTTTATTGTAAAACTTTAATCTGGTCCTATGGTGGAGAGAATCTTCTTGAAATGTTTGAGAAGAACAAACGAAATATTAATGGCGTTAATATCAGACGAGATTAAAAAAAAAACAAAAAGTAAATAAAGATGAATAGTAATGGATCTTTTTTTTTTAATTAAGCACATAGACACGTTTATTTTCAGCAAGAACTGTTCGCTAAACCATTGTTTTATAAAAGTCAATTATACATATACGAACGCATTGAAGCATATATGTATATATATATATAATACGTATAATCTCATATGAAAGTTATAATTGCTTGTAAATATATATCTGCCAGCAGTTATATATACGTACATATATATATATATATATATATATATATACACACACACACACACACACATATATATATATATATATATATATATATATATATATATATATATATATATATATATATATCGGATTTGTTCTTGACTTGGGTGTACATATCAACAAGAATCAGCTCCGACTTTAATTTTTAAAAATTGTCTCGCCAAAAAAACATATTTGGCAGTTTTACATGATGCTTTCTGTCAAAAGAGTTCAAAGGTTTTTAAAACAATATATAAAAAAAATTAAATATACAATTAAATATACGAAAAAAAAACTTATGTATACAAATGTGCAAATGCCCAAGTGTATATATGCAGATTTACGAAAAGACAGATTCGTAGATTTTTTTTAATTATGTTGTCTTTTGCCATTTTTTGTATCTGCAGGTCAATCACTTTATATGTCCAGATTTGAGACAATGTTTCACGGCATCTCTTTGAGATGATAACTCTTGTATTATTTTACGTTTTCCCTGGGTTATTTTGGGGGGTTTTTTCCATTTGCGACGGAATTTGAGACGTAATGCAAATGAAAGAGAAAAAAAAAAAGACGTCAAAAATTAAAAGAAAAAATAGAAACCAGAATTTTCTGTTACGAAAGGCGATTTATTGAAATCGTCTGGTATTTCTTGCCACCATTATGTCTATATTTTTTTTAATCAATCTGTTTTTGTTTTTTGTTTTTTTTTTGTTCTGTTTTGTTTTTGTTGGGGTGGGTATTCATTCTTTGTTTGATTATGGTGACTATGTTATATGACCAAAATTTATATTGATCCAGTCATTTTTTGCTTTGTTTTTTGTTTTGTGTTTTTTTTTTTCAATTCCTTCCGACTGATCAATTGCCCCAAAAATTATGTTAAAAAAATACAAGAAATACAGAACAAAGATACAATAGTTTCAGCTAATTTTATAGTGTTTGCACTATAAAATGATTTAGCGTTTAAACTTTGTCACGTGTTTTAATTTTGTTCATTTATTTTATTTCAGTTTCAAACTCTTCGTGTTTTTTGTCCTTTTTGAAAAGCTTCTCCGAAAAAACTTCTGCCTATCAATAATATCGTCAGGTTTCATACGGATGAGATAGGAAGTTGGACACACACACCCACATACACTCCCACCCATATATATATATATATATATATATATGTAAAGAAACTTTTCCCTTTAATTCGATGTGTATACACTTAGTAATATGGTATATATCTTGGCAATAGTCAAATTCTTGCTGAACACACATTTACATATTTTCATCAACATAAGGAGAAATATGTATTGAAGAAAGCAGTAGTGTCGCATCTGCAACTTTGGAAAATCTCCTAATCGCAATGTTTAAATAAACACTTATTTCATCGCATATAATATCTTCAACAGCTTCATACATTTTAAAACATGTAACAATTAATAAGTCTATTATTTACAATCTCCAGTCAGGATTCGAACTCACGATTACATCAACTATTATCTTATTAATAATCGTTCTTCAATCTAACAGACTTGAACTATTTTAGTTATTAGGCGCGTCATCATTTATAAGGCTGGTTTGTCGACTATCTTAATTATTTTACATAAATGAGCGTGAGGTAAAAAAGCAACAACAGATAAGAAAAAACATATAAGCGTGGACATTTTAATTGATAAAAACATACGACATTTCTGCGACAATAGTTTGATTATCTCACAGATACTTAATGCAGATAATATGACATCACAACAAGATTACTTATTCGCAGTCATTTTTCTATGGAATCAAACCGATTTTTTCATACATTCAAATTTTATTTTAAATCACATTTTACATGTATTTAACAAAGAATTTAAAAGTAAATACAGTAAAACTTTTTGAAAAAAATGTTCCTCGATAATTAGAAAAATCATATAAAACATCCAAGTGAAAATATAATTGATAAAAATATAGTCGTAATTGTTTAATTGCATGCTTATCTTTACAGTTCAATGTGATATGAAATTAATCACTAGAAATTCTTGCTTCAATAGACATTCTCCTGAATAAATGAACTTTTCCATTGAAAAGATCATTTTTTGACAGTTCTAATTTTGGCGTTTTTATTATTAACATTATCCCTATGTGATATCAAAATTACAGTTGATAGAAAATTTCCCACAGATTCGATCAATTGTCTTGCTCTCTTTTCCTAATTTCACTCATTCGTCTTTGCTTAATTATCGATTGTTTTTGTCTCTCGCTATTTTATCACCCGACCCACATTTACTCATATATATGTATACATCTACCTCAAACTGAATCTGTTTGTAAACCCACGCCATCTTTTTCTACATCTTATCTTGCATATATATATATATATATATATATATATATATATATATATATATATATAACACAACTAAGATGAGCATGTAAGTAATAAAAGATATTAAAAGTTTCAGAGCTTTTTCACTATTTTTAAAAACATTTATCAAATGATTTTAGAAGAAAACATAGAATACCAAAAACAGTTCTCTCCCTTTTTACAAAGAAATCGTTTTTGAAGAATATTTTTTTAAATGCAAGGGATAAAGAATCTCAAGAAAGAATAAAAAATCATGAAGAAAGTCAACAACTGCAATCAGTTACGAATAAATAATACAAATACACAAACACAATATAAGCGTGTGTCTGTGTGTGTGTGTACTCAAGGTTGGACCGAAAAGTTCATATGATGACGTCATATTTGCTGTTGGTGACTTTTAGACCATACAACCACTGCAACGCCGATTGAAGAACCGCAAAGAAAACTGTGAAGAAAAATAAACTTCATTAGGTCACATTCCAAGAGAGTATCTTTGTCAATCCATGAACTTTTCAGCCGACCCACGTGTATATATATATATATATATATATATATGTGTGTGTGTGTGTGTGTGTGTGTATGTATGTATACGAGCGGTATTCTGTATCGAAATTGAAGCTGTATTTAACAAGACAGAAATTTAAAATGAATAAAACGTTAGTTTACTTCGAAAAGTCAACAGTCAACACTCTTATTCCAGTGAGTTTTTCATTGATCGAAGCACCTTAAAGTTGCTCTTTTGATACAGTGTATTTCTTTTAATCTCTTATCTTTTCAATATCCTCCAAATTTACCGGAGAAATAAATTTTCAGTTTAGAGAATTAAAAAATCCCATGGAGCTGAGTCTGGTGAAAGTGAAAGGTGCTGTACTTGCACAATTTAGTGTTTCACATAAATCTACCTATTATTGATCAAAATGTATTGATATTTGACACTAAGTCATCTAAACTACAGACTAAATGACTAGATATCATTCCTTTTTCTTAATCGTGCACAAGTTTTCAGTTAAGTTTTTAAGTTTTCAAATTTAAAAATTCAGACTGGATACTTTTTTTTATCCAAGCTTGTCTTCTCAATTTCTCTAAAAATAGAATAAAGAATTTGTTATCCAAGACAAATGATGCTGTAAAAGACCAAATTAAAAATATTGATTTCAAATCTGTACAGAATTGTTCGAACAGGTCAATAAGCTCATAATTACACAATATAACATTTTTTTTTTACTTCTGATTCCTCAACAGAAAGTTTTATTCTCCAATTCAAGGTAAATGTAAAATACCTATTTTACTCTTTGCTTTTGTGATCTGCGCAGCAAAATTTTCAAATTTCCATATTACGTAAAATTTCGTGGAACCACAAATAAAAAATATCGTGGAGAGCTCAGAATTCTACTTGAAACTTAGTAAGAAGGAAAATTGGGACAGCTTTGTCGCAGTTGTTCAGGGCTTCTAGAGCGATCACAAATGTCGAAAATTATGTGGAACTGGTTGAAGAATTACGACAAAATGAGCTGCAGGATACACTTGAAAGTTCGTATCATTCCCACTCATCTTGATAAATTCAAGGAGAACATGTGATCAGGCGAGCAAGGTGAACACTTCTACCAAGGAGCGTGTAATAGAAACAAGATGAGAGACGATATTTGGGGGCTGATACGTGGAAATCATTTACATTGCAGTCGCAAATTTCGACAAAAGTCCCACTTCTAAGCATTTTGTTTATTTATGTATAACTTCTGTATGAATAAATATAAATTTCCAATCATATCTTGTTTTATTCAGACCTCATAAAAGTGAAAATTTACAAATTTGACGGTGTTCTTACACAGAAAATAGACTAATTTCTACGTTTCATTATCCAGTGGATAAAAAGCAAAATTTGAAGTGAATTACGGCCATTTTTTTATATAAAAGCAATTAAAACATAACATATTTTATCCAGGACCAAAATTTGTCTTATTTGATGTTATTTTTATATATCTTTGTTTAATATCAATATGATATTAATAGTTTATTAGCATTGTACATATCACGTTAATGTTGTTTTTTTTTAATCAGACGATAATGGCGACAAACTGAATAAATGCAAAATGCTTCATTTCTATTTTCAAAAATCTATCCGACATTTGTAAGTTAAGGCGGTCTCACGTTCACCATCATGTTTGGATCAAACTAATTTTGATACCTCGTTTCCATATCTTGATGGTACTTCTCACTATGGTGTTTTGCTTATGGCGCTCAGCTCAGTTCAGAAAAAAATGAGATGAGATTGCAGGAAGACATTCGTTATATTGTTGATATATTGTTTATTAAATCAACAACGTTTAATGAAAACAATACATTTCTGTACAGTTAACACGAATGTTATCATCTCATTAGATCGAGTGAATTTAGTTTAGCTCTGAATTTATCATCAGACATCAGTTCTCTGGTATAACAACCAATAAAAAATGTCTGCTTTCAGTTTTGAGTTGTTTTTCTCTGCGACAAATATTACTTTTAGGCACTAGATTCTACAGATATTAGTTGCTGTTATTCATTAGGCTAACGGGGATGAAAAAGGGTGGAAAAACATGGGATTGTATATGTTTTATATTGTAGAAAGTCTTGACGTTCTAGAACAATCGTGAACATGAACATGGTATCAACATTTCACATAGAGTCTAAAGCACACACATTTACTCATGTATCATTGTTTTCAAGTGTTTATTATCAGTGTTAAGTGATGGCTTTCCACAGGATTTTGAGTGACAGCAAGTCTCTTCAAGTCTCCAGGACTCTTCTCAGTATTCTGGCCGATCTCAACAATGCTGTAATTTGGACAGTCTCCACCCGTCCCGTTATTTCCAAGTCCTCCATTATTATTATTATTATTATTATTATTATTATTATTATTATTATTATTAACTCATTAAAGCTTTTTACATTAGCTTTAACTGATGGTCCCTCACTGGAATTTGAGTGACAGCAAGTCTCCTCAAGTCTCCAGAGCTTTTTCAATGTCCTAGCAAGGTCGTGGTACTTATCCTTCTTTTCACATTCTTTCAGTTTTATTGTGTGATCAGCCCTGACAGCAAAGTCGACGATTTTGCATATTCTCTTTTTTGTTGTTGTTATTGTTGTTGTTGTTGATTATTATAAGATCTGGTCTTCTGGCCGGGATTAGGTGATCCGTGTGTATGTTAAAGTCCCATAGGAGTTTATGTGTGTCATTTTCTAGGACAAGTGCTGAGTTGTACATATACCATTTGTTGGTGTGGTCAAATTTAAATTTCTTGCACATTTCCCAATGGATCACCTTGCCAACCCAATCGTGTCTCGCCTTATCCTCCTTCTGTGTTAATTTGCTGCATTCGCTTATTATGTGATTGATGGTTTCGTCTCTGTCACCGCATAGCCTACATTTACTGTTTTGTTGTGTCTTATCGCTTTGATATGATTGGTTCTTATGGCACTGTTTTGTGCTGCTATTAGGAGAGATTCTGTTTCTCTCTTAAAGTTTCCTTTTCTTAGCCACGTCCAGGCTTTCTGGTATGAGATGGTGTTTATTACTCTTTTAAAGCGACCGAAGAGTTGTTTTTCTTCCCATTTTTGTTTCCTAGTTATTGTCATTCTGTCGTCTATCGTGTTGTCAGTATCGTTTCTGATGGCTGTAATCAGTCCTCGTTCGTGTTTTTTATTATTATTATTATTATTATTATTATTATTATTATTATTATTATTATTATTATTATTTAAATGAGTTATGTAAAAATGTCGGTAAAATACAAGGCATTGTGGGGAAACATGAATCTATTGTAATGCTTCAAATTGCAATCGTCAGAACATTCAACCAATATTGAACGTTAATGATATGATAATCATTTATTAACTTTCATATGAGATATCACAAATAAAAATAGAGTTATTAAATAAAAAGGTGATTGTAAGCATTGTTAAATAAGTAAATATTTAATAACCATATTTACCCAACCCCTCCGCTCGGGCAGGATGTGACACAAGGACAATCTTTAAGCGGAGTTTAACAGGTTTGAATTCAGAGTTTTCCTTCTCCTAGACTAGTTGTCTCACCAAGGCTGAAGAATCCAGTCTGCCCTACTATTTACCCATAGCTGGAGGGAGAATAATTGGATTCATACTTTTCCCAAGGGTATTAGTGCTATGTGAAATGCAATTAGTCTGGTCCGGGATTTGAACTCGTGTCGCCGTGTCCATTTCCTAAACATTTAATTACAGCTGTCTGAATTTTTTAGATATAGATTTATCATTACCATACACTTATCAACTCGGAAAAGTATCTTCATATAGATCGTTCTGTCCACAACGTTTCAGACATTGTATTCAGCGGTTTTCTTCAAGTGTCGGTTGTAAATGATAACTTCCAGGGAATCATATCTAGTTAGCTGGCAGTCGTGAGTTTATTCCCTGAATTGTGTAAATCCCCCCCCAACAAAGTCATATACTCTGATTCAGATGAAGAAACAGATAAACGACAGCTCGGAAAGAAAAAAAAACTTATATGAGTTTATCCTCCTTTAAGAAAGTTGAGTTAATGCAATCTATTCATTCAGGGTTCAGTTTGAAATCCTTCGAGGGTTACTGACTACGACAAACATCTAAAGAATACCAGAAAGTACAACAGCCGAAACGTTTTGATTGAAACGTCTAAGTTCGAAGACAAACAAGACAACTTTTCCCAATTATTAGAAAAAGATGGTACGCATTAACAGAACGTCATTTTGGAAACATCGTACCAACAAACTTTGCCATATTTTGTTGTTTTGCTTCCAAGTAAATCTGGCTAATGAAACTTCGTATAAGGCACAAGGTTTAAAACGCAGGCATTTGCATTTGGCTATAAAATTGTTTTATGTGAATTTCAATCTCAAGTGTTGCACGAATTCAAAGCTCATCTTTTGATCAAAGCAAACTTACATTGTATTCAACCAAAGTTTAACTATCTCTTTAGGATTTAATATCTGGTTTAGAAAGGCAATGTTCTTTATTATTCGTAACTGACTTGCATATAAAACAAAGAGGTTATTTGTGGTCTGAGATTCTTATATTTTCATTCATCTATATCAATAAGTTGGAAGAGTTTGTTTGTTCTCTATAGATGTAACCACTTTGAAATTTACTCAGATTCGCTCATTTTTTTCTGTCTTCTCACAACGTTTATAGTTTATCAATAGTCAACGTGTGAATTTAGAAGAAAGATTCGAACTAGGAAAAGATTCGAACTCAAGTTCTCTAATTTGGAAAACAGTTATTCATGGTCAACGCATTAAAACTTTATCTTTCTGCAGCTGTTTTTTTTTTCTTTTTTTTTTTTCTGATATTTCTTTTTTCTCGATTTGTTAATGAAATATTTTCGGATTAGGTTATGTTATTTTTGTCGGAAATTTTGTTGTGGTCCTATGCTAGTCACGGTGTCCAATGTAGTGTGATTACTAATCACAGTACTTTGCTTCCGACTTTTTGGTTTGTCAAGGCCTGTCGTGCCCACACTATGTTTGAAAGATCCACGAAGTGGGGTTGACACAATTCAGCCGGATCTTCTTTTGACGGTCAGGTAATATGAGTGGCTAGATTGTCAAGTAAGTCAAAGAATAGAGAAAACCCTTTGTTAACAAATAACAAAGACTGTTTTTATTGAAACACGTTCGTGAGACAGTAAATAACAAGTAAACAATGTTTGCTTTCCTGGCAAAAGGAAGAAGAAAGAATATCGAGAGAGGAAGAGTGACGATGAGGTGCGATTAGTATGATACTAATGTCTCTAAAGTCTGGGACTTTGAATCTTTATAGTCTGCAGATTATTCGGAGTGCCTCGGGTCTAGAATGGAAGTGATGCTTCTTTGGTTGTCTTGAGTTTCTTCTTTGTCTCTTTCCCCATCTTCTCTGATGATTCGTTTTACTATCCTGTTTTTATAGATCAAAATCTGGACTAAAAAAGTTTCTGATTGGTTGTCCAGTAAGAGACAATTAGGAGTTATATTCTCATTGGTCAGCCAATCCTTGTTCTGGACTCTATCTTAAAGGTATAGGGAAAACCCTTCTTAGATTCTTTGACCAATGGAAACAGGTTTAAAGCAATGGGGTTGATCTAAAAATTCTCAGCCTCATCTGACTGGATGAGCCATCCTCCGCTTACCTTTATTTAGGGTGGAGCAAAATCAAATCTCCCTTTTGACATTGACCTTTAAGATAAGGACTAAAAAAATATGTTTTACGAAATGACCCGTTTCACCATTATGATCGATGGAATTAGATGATAACCGAAAAATTAAATAAATTCGCTGACCTTTAAAATCAAAAACAATTGTCTCGCACTTAACTGACTTTTAGGAACAATTAACCAGCTTTTTAGGTCAATTTAAGCCTTGAACAAAAAGATTCTTACTTTAAGGATCTTTTTGTTTTTGATATATATATATATATATATATATATATATATATATATATATATATATATATGTATATATTAGTTTTCATATATTTCATAAATTTTAATTTTTACGTATTGATTATTTAACCACACATCGTGTCATATTGTAAAGAATTATTATTTTTATTCCATGAAGTTTTCTCAAAGAATACTAGTTATTTTCGTCTTCTTTTGACCTCTGTACTCTCCGGACTTGGGTGAGGCATATTGAAGGAATTTCAAACGGATGCTTTCTGCTTCACTCGCTCTATTGCCCTCATCTTTTGATTCAAAGTCCTTCCTATGAATGCCACTCAGATCAGCTTCTTGAAAATTAACGTTGAATTCGAAATTACAAGTCATAATAACAATTTCTTTACTATTTGCTCCTGAGCCATGAAAAAGTTTATATGAATGATATTTGAACAGAAACGTCGAATGAAATTATCAGAAATTAGAATGAAGAGTTGTTCTCACTTAATTATACCTTCGAAAGTATTGATAAAATATGAAGTGCATGAATAAAAATGAATGTCGTAATATTTTCATTATTAGGTTAAAAAGAAAGTTGGCTAATTTTTTGTGAGGCATATGAATGATTTATATTCAATCCTCTCTAAAACATTCAATAAATATAATGATTTCTGTGATTTTCGATGACTTAATGCTATCGAGCAGACAAGTTATTAGTGGTTCAGGTATAAAATTCTTTGAATTTTGAGGAAAATTGTACAGTCCAAGAAATTCTTTAAGATCTGAAAAAGTGATAAACAAATAGAACAAAATATGGAGACTCGTGTGGATAATTGAAAATTTCCATATTCAAACAGAATATTTTCCCGTATAAATTTTGCAGCGTCTGGTCAAGTATTACATCATCTTTTGAACAATGAAGCTGTTTTCTACAACAAAGATGAAGTGCCTTCAGTTGACATCGATATTTTTCAGAAGTGACTGTTTAATCACAATGTTTCAACATTAAGATAAATAACATTTTTCACATTCAACGAAATTTGAAATATTCCATTCTCATGACGTAATTTTGGTTTTGTCGTAGAGAAGGATCCATTTTCATTACGAGTGACGAGGTTTTCTATGAAATATTTTGGTAGTTTCTCACCATTAATGAAAGACAGATGTTTATTCTTTGAATTAATTGAATTCTCACCAGATTATATGAAGTCCATTGGCCTAGTTTGATTTTTTCCTGAGTTCATAGTTGCAGGTTGTTGTATGGGCTGCATTGTAAGTAAAGCTGTTTCAAATTCATAACAAAAAATTGAACGTTTTTATATCCTTATCAGATGATTAACCATTCTAAGAAATAATTTCAAACTTTTGAAGGTATAATTTTCAAATGCGTCGATCAAAACAACAAAATTAGTTTCACAGCCTTGTCGTCACGTCTTATAGTGCACTAACAGCAAAAAAGGGGAAGTATCCTGGGCATGACACTATACTGCATCTGATGGTGAGGTGCCACTTCTGGAGATCTGGAGAGTTTACAGTATCTCTTCATTGTCATTGTTCCTAGGTCTACACTAACCTGAGTGGTAGTACCAGTTAGGATTCAATCTATGGGTCACCCAGCCGACTGAGACTGTAGATTATGCCGACAGCTCTTCTACAGAGGGATGAGATCCCCGCCACATACAACAAGGCTACCTGTCAGGCGTGGGTGGCTACCCGTAAATCCTGGTGGTTAAGCAGTCAGTGACTCGTAAACCGAAACGGTCAATTGGCTTGCAATTATCTACTTTGGCTCTTACTGTATTTGACGGGCAGTCGGAGGTCATTTCAAGCCCTATATGATTGTTTCGACCGTATTCTTCAAAATGTTCTTGTAGTAAACATGTAAGAAAGTAAAGTTGATGACTGAGGTGCACCTCCTTTCCTTGGATTGCTCCACTAATGATTCCTACCTTATAATGCTGAGTGTTATGCAAGGAAGCATCACGAACCATTTTTGAGTCTTTTGTATGACTCGACCAAGGATTGATTCCTGGTCTCCTGGCCCATTGGCGAATACCTTACCCTCTAGACCAATGGACCGGTACCCAACCCTTTTTTTTTATCTTAAACGTGCTAGAAGACGGTGAATGAAGGTCAATTGCCCTGAGGTAGCAAACCATTAAAACAATGTGCAAAGAAATTATCAATATTGAATAGAATTATTTGTATTAGATAGCAATACTTGAAACCATTAAAACTGTGTGCAAACAAATGACTGCTCTGTCGACTGAGGCAAACAATGCATGGGATTATAAACCACATGACTAATGTTTTGTCACAGGATTTTGCTTTTGTTTAATTCATTTTTGGTAAATACTATAAATATAGTTGCCTACAGATGTAGAGTTTCAACAAATCTCATCCTTCACAGTAAAGTCACACTGAAAGCAGCAGTTTCCGCAAGATCATCGAAGTTAAACAACGATGAGCCAATTCAATACTTAGATGAGTGACCACTTAAGCAACAGCAAATGGTATAAGCAACCTGAGATCTGTGTGCCATATCTAAGCAAAACTTAATAAATAATAAGAATAGTTGTGAAATAAATTTTAACGAAAGATGAGCATTCTATTTTCAATTCTTGTGGAGGTGTTGGGTATATGCCCATGATTACAAGACAAAACAAGGTTTTAAAAATTATAAGACCAAAATTGTTTAAGATAATCACAATGTTTTATAAAGAAAGTCTTGAACTTTATTACACCTTGATGCATGCACTCTTAGTCACACACACACACACACACAGATAGATAGATAGATGATATATGTTGGTGATAATCATAGTTTTGCCATATACACCTTAACATATATTAACCTAAATCAACTGTTACGATACAATGTTTCAGATGATCTAAATTGGATTGATTCCTTAAGACAACTCACAAGCTGTTCTATCTCGACTTGATCGTTGTCAATTCCTATTGATGTTTGTAACGTGATGGAAAATCTGCCTCAATCCAAACTTTTCTCTGTTAAACTGAGTATCACTTGTTAAAATGTTTTGGTTTAATAATAATTCCCTTCTATTGTGTGTCTATTATAATGTGTTTGTGTGAGAGGCAACTTCAAATTATATGATTTTTTCCCGCAGTCATCAGAACTGAAAGATTTTCCCAACGAATCGTTGAATTTTAAGCCATTGTGTTCATTTCAGATAAACGACAACGAACCACGTTCTTTAAAAATAGATATGTGGCCCAGAGACGAAAAGTTTAAGATGAGGAAGAAGTGAAAGTTAAAAAAACAAAGATGGACAAAATAAGAGTTCAATTGACCTGCTTTGCAAGTCGGGTAGTTGTATAGTTATCACCGATGAAAGAAGTCGTTATAGATTTTTCAAATGCATTTCGAATGCAACTAAATCCTTCTGACTGAAGATGTTGAGATGAAATCACCACGGAATTACTTGATTTCCGAGATCTTATAGCAGAAATTTTAAAATGATTGTAAAATGAAAAATCGTTGTCGTCGGAGAAAAAAAAGATTCGCCATGGAAAACAATAAGTAATAAACAATGGCCAGTAGTTCAACATTAGTTAAGATTTAGTGGGATAGATATTCAAGAAGAAGGGAAATAGAATAAATAATTTAACCCCCAAGTTGACAACTTCGTTTTATATTTGACACCGGTTACACAAGTGAACGTTGTAGCCAAGGTTAAAAACATTCAATCTAAATACGAGAAATCCTCCCTATGTAAAATAATTAGGGATTTTAATTATTTTAGTTTCTAGTGATAAATTGTGTGCAAGCTAAAAACTTTGGGTTCATAGTTGCAGGTTTTCGAGTTGGAATGGTCAAAGTGCGTGTCAGCCCCTATCAAAATAAACTGTGATAGATTTGATTTGAAATCAGCGAAATATTGAAAATAAACATTTAGATACATATCAGCTGATATTCAGCTATCATGTGCCATTAAAAAGTTTTAATGATTACGTGTGATTAAGGGATTAGTCATCATCATCATCATGTCGCGCCGTCTGCGCGGATATCCCTGACCGTCTCTCGCCATTTCTCCCTATCACTCATCGCCTCCGGCAGGTCTTCAGGATTACAACCCGTGTCCTCACATAGCTGCTGTATGTAAGTTCGTGCTGGTCGTCCCACACTTGCACATCCATGAGTGGGGGTCCACAGGAGTACATCGCTTATGAGCTCGTCCTTGCTTCTCCAGCAGTGTCCCGCGTGTCTGGTTCGTCGAACTTGTATAGTTTTTGTGATGGGGGGCAAGTGTCCGTATAGTTGGAGTCTCGTGGGGTGTTGTCGCCAGGACTTGTTTAATACTGCTCTCAACATTCTTGTGTAATTTCCGTCCAGCCTCCTCTCCAGCCGCTTCGTAAGCGTCCATGTGGTGCATCCATATAGCAGTATCGACACAACCGCTGCCTGGAAGAAACTGCGTTTCATTTTATCTGTTAGGTCCGACTTCCATATGATCGAGAGCCTATCGATAGCTGTCCATGCCTTCGTCAGTCGTGTGTCGATGTCCTTCTCGGTTGATGAGACGCTGCTTCCTAGGTAGGTGAATTTGTCGACTAGTTTCAGAGAGGCTCCGTCTAGTGTGGCAATGTTGCCTGTTTGGTTGTAACACATATATTCGGTTTTGTTTGCATTGACATGTAGGCCAATGCCAGCTGCAGCTCGTTCCAGACTATGTAGTAGTGTCTCTGCTTGATTAGGCGTATTCGCTAGTAACGCCAAGTCATCAGCGTAGTCGGCGTCCGTGATTGTTTTTGCGGGGTACCTTTTGCTTCTTCTCTTAGTCAGCTCAAAGCCATTTTCTCTGATTTTGTCGATCGAAGTCCTAAGCACATAGTCTAGACAGATGATAAAGAGGTACGGGGCTAGTGTGTCTCCTTGTAGTACTCCTGCAACAATGTCAAAGTATTCCGTGTCTCCATCTGGTGAACGTACTTTTACTTTGGTGTTTCTGTAGAGAATCATTATCGCTGCTACGGTTTCTTTTGGTAGGCCGTAAGCTAGTAGGATTTGCTCCATCTTCCCTCTGTGTATGGAATCGAAGGCCTTGGTAAAGTCGACAAATAGTAATGTCGCCTGTAAGTTTTTTGCCCGAACGCCTTCCAGGATTCTACGGATGGTCAGTATTTGTGAGGTTGTGGATCTATTTCTCCGGAAGCCATTTTGGTTTTTCCTAAGGATGTTTTCCATTTTGGGTTCTATGCGGTTTCGTAGTAGGGCATTGTAGATTTTGGCTGCTATGGATGTAAGTGTTATCCCTCGGTAGTTCTTGGCTAGTCCGAGGTCGCCTTTTTTAGGGAATGGAAGGATGCATCCCTTCGTCCATCGTTCTATCCTATTT
The DNA here is from genome assembly GCA_963585895.1 of Sepioteuthis lessoniana. Classification (NCBI taxonomy): domain Eukaryota; kingdom Metazoa; phylum Mollusca; class Cephalopoda; order Myopsida; family Loliginidae; genus Sepioteuthis; species Sepioteuthis lessoniana. The sequence continues at coordinate 79,034,288 of OY757935.1, forward strand.
TGACTACAGACTGCGTTGCATTGCCGGAGCAGTATATCGTCGAATTGTCTCGTCTTCCACACTTCTGGGGGGATCTCGTCTAGCCCCGCCGCTTTCCTATTTTTAATTCTTCTGAGAACCGTGTCGAGTTCTTCTTTGGTGAAAGGACCTAGTTTTACGTCTAATTGCTTACTAATAATTCTGGTGATCGGTTCATCCGTTATTTCCGGTGGGTTTCCTAGTAGATTTTTGAAATGCTGTTCCCACAGTTTTATTCTTTCTTGTTGGCTTGCAGCTTTCAATTTTGCTTTGGCTGTGCTCTTTCTTCCACTTACTTCGTTTATTGTTTGCCAGGCTATCCTGGATTGCCTATCTTCCACCGAGTCTCTAATCTTATCTATCTGATTTTGTACGTATTCTGCCTGTTCTTTTAGGTATATTCCTGTTAATTGATGTTGCGCCTTTTCTAGTTCTCGTGCATTTGTATTTGTTGGGTTCTGTTGATAGTTCTTGGAGGCAGTCTTCACAAGTGCACGTTTTTCTCTAGCCGCTAGCGTTTCCCAAGGGACTCTATATTTAGTTCTAGGTTTTGTTGGAATACACTTTTCTGCCGCCTCCAGGTGCGCTTCTACAAAATTTTCATATTCGTCATTTGGGGTGCCTATTTCTACCTTCTCTTGTAGTGCTTCGAATCTGTTTCTTAATTCTAATGCATATTTGTCTCTAATATCTCTGTTGTTGAGTAGGGCCCAGTCATAGTGCTTGGTCGTGGCTTTACGTGTGGCGTTTTTTCTTAGGCTTAGTCGTACTTTGGTCGTAACTATTCGATGATCGGAGGACACACCCTCGAAGGAGGAGTATGCCTCGCAATTCATCACACTGTTTCTCCATTTCCTGTTTATAAGGACGTAGTCTATCTGTGCTTTACTCTTATTTGCGTATGTGTAGGTCCATAATTTCCCCTCCCTTTTTTGAAAGTTTGTATTGAGGCAGGTTAATCTATTTTCTATCATGAAATCTATTAAATGCTGTCCATTCCTGTTAGACGTGTAGTGTAGGCTGTATTTGTTGTGTCTGTTTTTCCCGATTTGTGCATTCATATCTCCACCAATGACTAGCAGGTTGTGTTTCGGAATGCTACGTACTAGGGAGGATAGATCTTCGTAGAAGGTGGCTATTTCGTTTTCTTCGCTAACATTGGTAGGGCTGTAGCAGGAGATAATTGTTGCTTTGGGGTTGCCATTAAACGTTGCGGCCATCATCCTAGGTTGTATTCTCTCAATGCTGTTCAGTGTTTTTAACGCTCTCGGTCCTAGAAGTATTCCCACCCCTCCTACCGATGCATTGACAGAGTTTTTCCATGCCGATACAGTCACCAGCATCCATCCATTTCCAGTTTCGTGATACTTGATATCTTCGGTGTGCGTGTATCGGTGCTCTTGTATGCAAATTATATCTATCTTATGTTCTACGGCTGATGCAGTTAGCTCTGCTAGTTGACCTATTCTATTTAGGGTTCTCACGTTAAATGTCGCTATCTGTATTGTTTGTTTGCATTTTAGTAGTTTATGTTTGTGTTTGAGCTCTGTAGCTGATTTTTCGAACACCGAGGCCAGGGCTCCAACCTCAGCAGGACGCGCCCCTTTTTTACCCGCGCGAAGAGCGATGCGGTTTATGGATCTGGTTTGAGTACTAGTCATGGTTATCTTTCGATGGCTGTTTTTGTTCTCATCTATAGAAGCCTCTCTTATAGATGAGCAGCAGTAGTTCCCCGATCGAACTGGCAATCTTGAGCGTTAAGCCGCAAGACTCACACGTACAGCATGCTGCTTCTCATGTGTACGCGGTAGTAATAAAAAAAAAAAAAAAAAAAAAAAAAAATTCTTTTTTATCTTATCCAGGACTGCTGGATGTTAAAATTCAAAGAAATTTTGTGGTATATTTCATGGTTATCTAGTGGTGGACAGAGAGAGAGAGAGAGAGAGAGAGACACAGAGAGAGAGAGAAAGAAAGAGAGAGGAGGAGTCAACTCTTTTATGGCTTTCGTCTTTAGCACGTGTTAGACTACATTTGAGGTGTTTTGGATTTTTTTTTTTTTTTCTTTTTCCTTTCTTTTCAGGGGGGGGGGCAATTTTGGAGGTTTTCGTTAGCAAATTTAGAAGTTCGCCTTCCAAAAGTAAAGTTTTCCTGAAAATTAAATCGCATAAGTCTTCATTCTTCATTTAAACAACACAATAATACAGCTGAGATTTAAGACATTACTATTTTAAATCAAATGTACATTTTTAAATGAATAGTTTAGTAGAATAAATTTACTGACCTCTGTGAAAAAACTTCTGGAAACGGAATCACTTCCAAACGTATGCATACTAAAGGGATTAGTAGAGAAAATAATTAGAAGAAAATATATAGGAAAATTTCAAAGACGTAAACTCAGTTGGAGGGTCAACAGAGTCGAGTTGCAGTTGAATCAAGCAGTCAATTAGAGACGGAGCAGAGAAGATACTTTAAGGTAGGGTCGGGTCTGTGAAAAAGAAATGTCTAAGTCTTTTGGATATCCGTTTTGTCTACCACGAGTTATAGCTTCTGTTTATCTGATGGGCTAAAGTAATACTTAGTTTCTATCTCTCTCATTTCGCAGCTATTACAAAAAAGGTGGTCAAAATAAACTTTCGTATCCTGAAACAAATAGAGTCGTTTTGTATTTGTATTGTGTTAAAATATTCGACATGGTTCCGAAGCGATGCACTTGCGTGACGTGTTGGCACCGGTAGTGCTGCACTTAACTAAAAACACAATCTTCTTCTTCTTTGTTAGATACTAAATTATACTAAGGAAAAAGCCAGTATCTCTCTAATGTTCCAGAAATGCAGCAGAACTCTTAGTCGAGATGAAATCACCACTTTATTCCACAGTTCTTACAACAAATCTTCTAAAACTAATTTTCAAAACGAAAAAGAAAACAAACTGAAGAAACTCAGAACTCAGAACACCTGTTCAAGAATTCAAATAAAGCATTTTATACTTTAATCACCTGATTGACAATCTTCGCATTTTATTCAAAGCCACTTCACACGACAAAATACACTGTATAAAAATTGGGTCGCGAAATTTAGCAATGCTTCGTAATACGATTAAAAAAAACCCTGCCACAACTGGCGTCGCCTTGATTATCCTCCCTCGCCTTACATCGAAAGGAACTTTTCGAATGAATATTTAATAAAAATGATGGGAAATATTTGGCTCTACAGACAACAATTATGATTTTGGTTGCAGCAGCAAAAAGATAGAAATCTAACGTAATTTTCTTGGCGAACAAGACGTAATTATTTAAGAAAAATATACTAAAAGTAAATACATATCTCTCAATTTAGTTCAAAAGACAAAATAAACGTTTTAGGGTTTCAATGAAAACCGAAATTCGTAGATAGATACCTTAGAACAGTACGCAAGAACATGGAGAAAAAAAGAAGTGGTGAACACGAAATCAAAGAGAGAATGGAAACCTTCTAGACCAAAGTACAGTTAAAATAAGCTAAAATACTTAGTCCTGAAGATATGAGGTCACGTGCTGTCATTCAACCTCCAGTGGAAAACCTCCAGTTAAAACTGAAGTGAAAAACTCGCCAGAAGTAGAATTATAAATTAATAATAATAATAATAATAATAATAATAATAATAAATGATTAATGTATTTATTGATAATGAATTTATGATCAAATTTTTATATTTTACCGTAACACATAAAAACGGTACAACGTAGTGAGATTTTTATCAACGACATACGGTTAAAATTCACACTCACATCGATAATGATCTGATCTCTGTATGTCTGTCCAAAGGATATTTAGATGTAGATTTATTTTCACAGTATTATTATTTTATAGATATCATTATTTTCTTGTTCTTTTCCTCTTCTTGCATGATTTTTTTTCAGTTTTGAATTGAAATGGTGCGAAAAAATGTTAAATTACAAAATATATTGTTGAATACTCATCATTCATTTACCTTCAAGATAAACTAGAAAACTACACATGCAAAACGGTAAAATGCGTTCGGAAACTGAATTTTCTTAGGTGAATAATTTTCAAAATCTTTCTTTTTTTCTTGGGTTGACGGTTTTTGCAACTTTTTTCAAAGTCTGTCAATGTTCTATCACCATTTTGATTCAGTTATTCTTCAAATAATAATAATAATAATAATAATAATAATAATAAATTGGAAATGACTTAACATAATGTTTAACGGGTGTCTTCAACAACTTTTAGCGAATAATTATAATTATAATTATAAAAGAAGCAATTGATAATTACTAAATTGATGATAGCAGCAGAGGACCAGAGATTTCCAACCAGACACTATCAGGCAAACATTATAAAAATGGATCAAACCCAATTTGTAGATTGTGTAAACAAAAAAACTGTATCAATTGACCTTTTAGTGTCCGGTTGCCTAAACCTAACAACAATAGAATATAAAAAAAAGGCATTGCTAAAATAGGATATTTCATTCATTGGAAAATACATAAATTAATAAGGAAATTAAATCTGACAATATGGAAACTATGTAAATCCAATGGGTTATTGGATTATGAAAAATGGTCTAAACACTAACCAGAACCAATAAGAGAAGCAAAAGGAGCAACTATTCTTTGAGACTCGGCTATCCAAACTCATAAAAATTGATAGGTCAGTGCTAACATATTAAAACATATCAATAAAAGAATATAATAGAATAAATAAATACAAAAACCTGGAAATAGAAATCTGGAAAATGTGGTACCTTTAAAATGACACCGTACCATTACAAATGGAAGCTCAAAAGGGTTTAATCAAAAAAGGGACTGATAAACTCATTTACAAGATACCTGTTCTCGCCAACATGAAATACAAAGATTGCGCCTTCTTGAATTGCTCATCTCATTAGGGGAGTACCCTCTATGTCCATCGTATCTAACGATGACTTCCTGCTGCTTTTTTCCTCCAGTTTTTTTTTTTTTTTTCGATTTTTAGACTAGTATTGCCAAATGTCTGAAGGGATGTTCATGACACTCCATGTTTCTTTCGTCCTTATGCCTGAGTTTTGATCTACCTGTTCCACGTGACCCCTCTCTAAAATGGGAATACAGGATCCGTTTTGGCTGTCTGTTGTCCCAAAATCTGTTCAAATGGCCAGCCCATCATAAATTGCGTTGGGCGAGTATACCATACATGATAGAGAGTTTAGATTTCTCCAGGACGAATTTATTTGGGATATGTTGTCATCACGTGACATTTAGTATTTTGCGTAAGGCAGGAAATCCTCTGCAAGGATGGATTGTCTGTTGAGCAGTATACGGGCGAACACTTTCCCATGTATGGAAAGAAGCGAGATCCCACGGTAATTACCGCTATCTCGTCGGTCTCCTTTCTTGAGCATGGTGACTAGTTGGGCGTCCTTCCCGTCTACAGAGACTCCCAAGTTTTCCCAAGTGTCTCTCTTATGATGGTGTAGAGTACCTCAACAAGTTACCTACCTCCTCTCTTAATAACTTCTGAACGCAGTCCGTCTGTGTCGGAAAACTTTTTGTTGTCTAAGCATGTACACATTCCCAATTAGGTTGGTCTTTTCTTTCAAAGTTATTAACAGCAGGTTGTTTCACTGTTGACTGTTCATTGAGAAGTGGGGCCAAGTGATCCTTCCAATTGGCAAGAAACTCAAATGCTAACGTATGTTTTTACTGTTTATTTCTACAGTTTATACATTATAGAAGATTACTTTATCATCTAAACAGTTTAAAAGTTATTTAGCATAGTTAGTAATAATGACAATACATAAAGCCTTACATCCGCGCGATAACATAGACAGACTAAATGTGTGTTACGAAAAGAAAGAGGATTCACTAACATTAAAGATACATCAACACAAGAACTGGAAGAGTGCATAAAAAAGACAAATTACAGCGACCAGAAACAGCCGAGGCAACGTAAATATCAACAAAGCAATAATAACAAGGAAACAGAAATAGGAAGAAAAACAAATGTATGGATACTTTCAACGACAGACGAAATTCTCACACGAAAAGACATAGACATGCCTAAGAGAGGGGAACTATAAGAGAGAGACTGGGTCGCTTCTGATGGCAGCCCAAGACAACGCCATAAGGACTAACAATGTTAAAGCGAAACTAGATAAGACGCAACAGAATAGCAAGTATAGATTATGAGGTAATAGAAACGAAACCATTAATCACATAATAAGCAAAAGCAACAAACACAAAAAGAGTATAAGACTAGACACGACAGGTTAGGATTGGTGATTCACTGGGAATTGTGCAAGAAATTGAAATTTGATCATACTACCATATGGTATATGCACAACCTAGAATCCGTCCCGTAGAATGATACGCATAAACTTCTCGGGAATATTGAGATACAAACAGATCACTAGATCCCGACCAGAAGATCAGACCTAGTGATGATTAACAAAAAGAAACGGAACCTGCCGAAAGGGGGACTTTACCTTCCCGACAGACCACAAAGTAAAAATCTAAGAAAACAAAAAGAGAGACAAGTACTTTGACCTTGCCAGAGAGCTAAAAAGCTATGAAACATGAAGGTGGTGGTGATACCAATAGTAATTGGTACACTCGGAAAAATCCCTAAAGAATGGGCCGAGACCATCAAAACTACAGCATCGTTGGGATTGGCCATAAACTGAGAAAAATTCTGGAGACTTGAGGTGACTTGCTGCTTCTCAAACTCCAGTGAAAGACCATCAGCTAACACTGGTGTGAAAAATTCGAAAGAAATAATAATAATAATCTTAAAGAAGAAGAAGAAGAAGAAGAAGAAGAAGAAGAAGAAGAAGAAGAAGAAGAAGAAGAAGAAGAAGAAGAAGAAGAAATTGTTTATTCAGTTATCTAATAAGGAAATACAGCAAACTGGCACAGAATGAGTTCTAACACAGGTACAACTGGGTGGATACGATGATCCATTGAGAACAATGCAAACGATTAAAGATATACTTACAAATAAGAATATGTCCTGGAAAATGAGGCAATATTCTCTTGAATTTTAAAATAAAAACAGATTCCTCAATTCAGACCCGAAAAGCAGAAGTTGTTTCTTGAGAACAAGAAGGAAATAACTTATCAACGATTAGACGTAGCATCAAACACGACGGATTCTACATTGGAGCAACATAAGCAGCCCCCAAGGCGTCAAATACTAGGGGCACGCTTGTCATGTGTCTGAGATTCTAGAAATTTGCAAATAAAAATGAAAAAATCCGTTAATTAAATGGAATAAAAGCAAAGACAAAAAAAGCTAATTGATTTTTAGTCAGAGATTTCACAATAGCTGAGAAGTGGTTAGGGGGCTATAAATTATGTATTCACCCAACCCTTCCGCACGAGCAGGATGAGAAACAAGGTAAGTTTTTATGCGGCGTTTGACAGGTTTTAATTCAGAGTTTCCTTCTTCTAAATGGGTTGCTATACTCAGGCTAAAGATCCCAGTCTTAACTACGATGCCTTTCCCAGGGATATCAACGCTATACGAAATGCAGCCTCGTCCTGGATTTGAATTCGGGTCACCGTGTCCATTACTCCATGAACGCTTTACGACTGCAAAGTTATGTAAGTGGGATGAGATGAAGCCGAAAGGGAGTTTCGGGAATATGTTTTACGATATCCATAACCAGTTCAACTCCTTAACTCTCTCTCTCTCTCTCTCTCTCTCTCTCTTTTCTTCACGGTCTTTTGGGTTGCTATTCCCATCATATCACCTACCTTCATCAATTCGTATATGATTATTTGTCTTATCGTGAAGCATAAATAAATAAAGATCAATTAAAGGGATCTATTTAAACTTATTCACAAATTCTATGATACGAGCTGAAATACGTTACAAGGTAGAAACTTTAATCACAACCAAAAACCATTTTTTATTATCGCTAAGTTTTATTTCCATTATAATCAAGTTATGTAAACTTAGGGAAAAAAATTTATGGAATTTTCAAAGCTTTTTGCTTTTTGCCAGAATATTTAGTCCTAAAAAACAATAATGTTATGAAATTATTTTCTATCTCCATCTTGAAAAACTAACAATAAACCTAATTAGCAATCGTTAATTAAATGTGAATAATTTTTTCTACGATAATTAATTTGTATGTTCTTTTGAAATTTGCAAATCTAAATTCTGTGTGGCCAGTTATGTCTTGAGTCAACTTGGCTTCCCAGTGATTATTAGTTATTATTGGTGACCTCTTCTTGTGGAACAAAATTTTTACGTTTAAGATTTGTCCCGAGACCAGTTAGTATGCGTACTAAATTTGATAGTTTTACGTCAAATTTTTTTCTAGTGGACAGAGAAACAAATTCTTTCCAAATTTTAATATAGATTTTGGGCCAGTTTTGTGTTCTTGAAAAACCTCGTAAAATAAACAGGAATAAATCTGATTGGACAACTGTCATCAAAAGCTTTTACAAAGGGCATCATCTCAATTAATCTCACTAAACAATATTTATGAACCAAGAATTCTCGGCTTTGATAAATGTAGCTTAAAGTCAAATCTGTTTTCATTGATGTTTTATCTAATTGAAATTTAGATATAAAAGCAATGTACAATTCTCGTCAAAACAAGATCACAACTTATTCAAATGTAGTTCCTGCCCTTTCATCTTTCAGTTTTGACCATTAATCTGTTACGGAGTTTGAGTTTCTTTCCCTAGCCTTGTCTCCTATTATCTTTTACAAGTTCACGATGGGATTTAAGTTTGGCCTTTTTGCCGATCGACTCTTAACTCTTAAGGCTTTCTTCTTTAAAAAACAAACTCTTTCACTTATCTTGCCGGTATGACGGGAACCATTATCCTAACTTGTTGAGAGAAGTTTGTAGAGAATGTCTTGCATGTCACTTGACTAATTTTATTGACACATTAGAATTTACTGACCCATTAATTCTCTTTAAAGGTCAAACACCTTCAGAGAAGAGTATCTACCCCAAAGAAAACTTATTGCCGTTAAATCCAACTGTCATTGTAATAATTAACTTTACACCAATTTTCATTTTTCACAAAATGTTCTGCATATTCAAGTGTTGTCTTCTTTCCTGCCTATTCAAGTGTTGTCTTCTTTCCTGCATATTCAAGTGTTGTCTTCTTTCCTGCATATTCAAGTGTTGTCTTCTTTCCAGTTCGTTTTATGTTTAGTTGCTGGACACAAAGTTTGAATTCAAATTCTTTCAATTGTCGGATTATGACGACGTTTCATCTCTTTGTTGAGATCAGATTTAATTTGCCTTAAAATTTCTGTTAAAGATATCAATCATGATATCTAGTCAGTATTTGCTAAAACTTGTACGTGCCATTATTTTTGTGGAACAAAACTTTTCTTTCATTGTTCAATGTCTGTCTGTCTATCAATCAAATGATAGATAGATTATAGACTGTTATTCATCGATAGATCGATAAATAGATGAATGCTGTCAATTACTGACAGTTTTTGGAGGGCTGAAATCACTTTGACAAGTTTTGGCATAAATCTTTAAGAACATCCTTTAATCAGATCAATTTTACAATATGTTTGTGATAACTTTTTAGCGTGTGACAAAAAAAAAGTTCTTATCTTGTCTACTATGATTTTTTTTTTAAATAAAGGTTTTTCTTGAATAATTTTTCCATTAAATCTTTCAATAAAACTGACCTCGTTCGTAAAAAACAAGGAGTGATCAAAAAGTATCGAGTCTGCACAACTGAGCAAGTTATGTAATAAATTAATGATATCCCGACGTCTAGATGAGTCAGTGTCAATTCTCGAAACAATCTCAATATATTTATATCATTAGTTTTTGGCGAAACACAAGGGTGTGCAAGTGCAACACCTTTGAAACCTTGTTACGTGTAACTTTTTGATGTTTCCGAAATAAGAATTTATCTTAAGGGTTGAAGACTAATATGACGGTTCAGTTTCGCATAAAGAGATGAATTTTAGAGGTGCTTCGAACAACAGATAAATGGAATGCTTAGGGGACGATTTCATGTTTCATTAATTGTTCACTTCTGTATATATATATATATATATATATATATATATATATATATATATATCATTAAGAAAAACAACAAACCGGTCACATTAGGATTAAAAATGTATTTCCATCCTGTTATGTATTTTTGAAAAATTCAAAAACACGAAAAAAAATTAACAGGACTTCTTCAGATCCTATGGAAAAAAATAAATCAGAATAGACAGAATAGGATCTGAAGAAGTCCTGTTAATTTTTTTTTCGGTTTTTGAATTTTTCAAAAACACATAACAGGATGGAAATAAATTTATAATCCTAATGTGACCGGTTTGTTGTTTTTCTTAATAAAATTATTGCTCTGTAATGTCTGTTACATTGAGCTCTTTACCAGGAAAATTTAAATGTTCACTCTTGAATAGTTTTCTTGTCCTGATGGAATTACTTCCAACTCCGGTTTAACTGGACCAAATAATACTCTCTCTCTCTCTCTCTCTCTCTCTCTCTCTATATATATATATATATATATATATATATCTTGATTCTTGATTCTTGATTCTTTTTGAATTAGTAATATATACCAATAGTCGTGATTTCAAAAGATTTTATGGTCCAATGCCAATTATTAATAAATAACGTCATTTGAATAGATCGTCCTCTAATTTCGAACAGATATTTATCTGCGAATGATGTTTCTTCACAACAAATAAAAATAGTTATATCCTAGAAATTAGATAAATTCATAGATAGATTTCTATTTTAAAAATTTGGGTGCGATTGAAATGCTAATCCAATATAATTCCCCACTCATGAATTAAACATCATTATCCCGAAATCTTCTATCCTAAAAAAAAACTAAAAGAAAAAAATGATCCTCATGAATTTTTATAATTTGATGTTGTCAAACAAGGTTTGATTTGGTCTAGTTTTATGGCATATCAACCATTATGGGTTACTTAATGCCAAATCCATTTCATACATATATATTAGATAAATATGATTTGTAAACATAAGTCAACAAAGTTAAATAGTTCCAAATATAGCTATGTATCCCAAACAATTCAATTAAACCTCGGTTATTTGTTTACACACCGTTAAATAATCAAACAGTTCTCCTTCAAGCAATTGAATTTAATAAAAATCAACAAAGTTAGATGGTTCCAAATATTTCTATGTGTCACAAACAATTTAACAAAACATCAGTCATTTGCTTAAACAAAATTAAATGATCAAACAGTTCTATTTCAAGCAATTCAATTGAGCATTAGTTTAAATGTCAGGTGCTATAGGATATGGGAGCGATAGCAATGGAGGAGTACACCACAATTCCCAAAACTCCAGTATCAGATTTTCTAGTGTCGAAACCAGGACACGCGTTGGTGGGGAGGTCTTACCTCTCTGCAGAGATGCAGTCTGTGCATTCTTCGGCCCCAGTCGATTGGGTTGTTGACAAACAAGATCATGAAAAACTAAAAGAGTTACATCGCTATTAATAATCGGGAAAAGGTTCTTTGTCTGTCATCTATTGACAAACAGTTTGATGTAAAGCTACCAAATTTGGTTGTAGTACTTACCGGGACAAGGAGAAGATTTTAACATAAAAAAAATCTTGGTTAGCGCCAGCTTTTTAGCTGCAATGAATCCAGTTGGATGATTTTTCATAATATCCTTCTTATTGTATGAACAGACACTACACAAGTCATGCTGCTTTCATTCATTATTGACATAGGGTAAAACGATCTTGATCCAGAAAGACTCCCCAAAAAGAATGATCCAAAGCAACTACAAACCAATAACGTGTTTACTTATGAGGTGGAAAATCCTAACCACACAGACAAGAGAAGAAATGTATGACGCGTTTGAATGTCTTGGACTATTTCTGGAAAAGCAGAACGGATGCCACAAGAGACCAAGAGGAATAGATGAACTAGTACGTATATATTGATCAGCACATGCTCAAGAGAGTAAAAAAAAAATGAAAAAATGTATCCATGGTTGACAGCAAAAATCCGTATGATATCGTGTTACAAGTAGGGATAATAGAATATCTGAAAATGTATTAATATCTGTCGAAGTTATTAACTTTATAACAAATGTCATAGAAAATCGGAAAGTGGAATTAACAGCAGATTGAGAAACATCAACAGGAGGGGGGAATACAAAGAAGCATCTTCAAACGGGACTCTCTCTCTCTCTCTCTCTCTCTCTCTCTCTCTCACACACACACACACGCGCGCGCGCGCCATTGATATTTGTTTTAGCAATGATAACACTTATTTATATAATTAGGAAATATACAGGGGGTGCTACAAATTAACGAAATCACCACGGAAAGATTAACCACTAAATGTATTAATAGGATATCAAGATATTTGGGGAAAAAAATTAGAAAAGAACGGAAAACCTTGATACAAATTATAAGAATTATATTGCCAGGACATAGAAATAGAATTTGGTATTGAAATAAGTAATATACTGAATATGAAAAAGGTGACAAGAGAAATAATGAAAGGAATTTAACAACCAAATTAAGAAAACATCAGAACATTTATAGAAAAAGAAAATGACCAATAAATGAAAATATTGGAAGTCGACATCATCAAATAAACAGAAATAAAAGAAAAAGTAAGGGAAAAAGGTATTTCAGAAGAACAAGAAAACTTCTTGAAAAAAAGCTCTGTAGTTGAAATTTCATCTAAAAAATAAACACCAGGACAGTTTTCATTGTAAGATACTCTGGATTATTCTTAAAATGGACTATAGAGGAACTCACACAAATAGAGCAAAGGACTCTGACAAATAGAGCAAAGGACAAGAAAATTGATGATGATCCACAAGGCTTAATCATTGAGAGAAGACATAGACTATATATGTCAAGGAAAGTAAAAGAAAAAAGGTTCGCCAGCATTGAGGATTGCATAGATGCATCAATACAAGGACTAAAAAGAGCAAAGAAATATCAATCACAGCAGCCAATAACAGTAATGACAACATAAAAACAAACAGAAAAAAAAACAGCAAAAAAACTAGTAAATAGAAATGGGAAAGAGAAAACAACTTTGTGGATATTTTAACAACAAACTTGGGAAATTTCACTCGAGATGATATGGAAATGGTTAATAAAAGAAAATCTCAAGAGAGAAACTAATTGTCGTTTCATAGCAACACAAAATAGTGTCATAAGGATCAAATAAATTAAAGCGAAAATTGATAATAGGCAACAGAATAGCAAGTGTAGCCAATGTGGTGATAGAATTAAAAGTATAAGACAAGAAACGATTGGGTCGAAAAGATGATCGATTGGAAACTGTGCAAAAAAGACTAAAATTTGACTAGTCAATGGTATATGAACAAAAAAAATCTGCCTTAGAGAATGGGATACATAAATTTCTCTGGGACTTTGCGATACTAAGGAATCATCCAGTCTCGGTCATATGACCAGACCCATTGTTCATTAAAAAGAAAAAAGAATCTTGTCAATCTTTTGCCGTCATATAACATATGCCATGGATTTTCTGTTCGTTCCTTGTGACCCCGTGTGCTTTGACAAACTGTCACGTTGTGATTAGTAATCATGACAGCACGATCAGGATACTCGGGTACAACATGTGTGTAACGGGAAGGAGACCATGTGATGAGAACCACGCAGTCAGATTTGGACAGAGCGCAGAGAATCGCTGTCGAGCGAGGGACACGCAGCCGAGCTGAGGCGTCTCTGACGAGCTTGCAAGCGTTGGCAGCACTTGGCTCCCGGAGGAAGATATGGGAAGAAGAATTCCTCTCTCAGAGTATATGTCTCTCTACCCATCTCTCACACACCACAGAAGCATCAACTCTGTCGAGAATAAAGGGTGAGAGATATATTTCTATAAGGAAGTGTGTTCGTTCGTTCATTGAAGTTCATGTTTGATTATGTTTCCGCTTGTATTTGTATGAGAGTATACAACACCAGTGGACCACAGAGGGAAAATTTTTGAAAAGCGAAAATACAAATAAATATTTGGACCTTGCCAGAGAGCTAAAAACAACGGTAGAAAATTAAGGTTACGGTGATAATAATCATAGTTAGTTCCCTTAGAACAATCTTCAAAGACTTCGAAAAAAGACTAGAGGAATTGGAAATCATAGGAATACTCGAGACCATTTAGACAACAACATTGTCAAGATCGGCTAGAATACTGAGAAGAGTCCTAGAGATTTGAAGGGACTTGTTGTCACTTAGACTTCAGTAAAAGACAACCAATTAAAACTGGTGTGAAAAACTCTTGCGAGGGGAAATGCAGTAAATTAACTAAAAGAAAAGATTATATACGACTCGATGGAGAAGGGGTGATATTTGTCACTGCCTCCCACCAGATAGGACACAAGGTCAAAAGCCCGAAGGCCAATTAAAGTGGGGATAAAGGGGAGGGGAAGGTCGGGACGAGCCGAGACTCGAACCCTGCTGGTCATTGACCCACAAAGTGCAATGTGGGTCTAATGAGTCAGGCAGTATCAACGACCTAAATCTAGATCCGGGCACGTATGCCAGAATATAGCTTGAAGTAGACCGTGAGGTCCAGTGCTATACAAGGGGTGCATAGGAGTCAAAAAAGCAGTTCGAAGGTGGTCCAGCCGAAGCTGGAGGCCTTTCAGCCTCGAATCTGCCATTGATCGATACCCCATCCGGCACGAATGCCAGAGGGTCAAAAGGCGGAGTGGGAGCGATCGATAACGTGTTGAACGGGTGATTGTGTAAGAAGTTTAAATTTGATCATACGAACAAGTGGTATATGTGCAACCTTGAATCCGTCCTAGAAAAGGAGACACAAAATTTTTGGGGATTTTGAGATACAAACGGATCATCTAATCTCGGCCAGACAACCAGACTTAGTGATAGTCAACTTAAAAAAGAGAACCTGCTGAACAGTGGACTTTGCCGTTCCGGCAGATCACAGAATAAAACTGAAGGAAAACGAAAAGAGAGATAGGTACCTAGACCTTGCTAGAGAACTGAAAAAACTATGGAACATGAAAGTGACTGTGATACCAATTGTAATTAGTGAAACTAAAGGATTAGTACAAGGACTGGTGGACTTGGAAATAAGAGGACGTGTGGGGACCATCCAAAGGACTACATTGTTAAGATCGGCCTGAATACTAAGAAGAATCTTGGAGACTTGAGGAGACTTGCTGCCACGCAACCTCCAGTCGAAAACCATCAGCTAACGCTGGCGGGAAAAACTCTCAAATAATAATAATAATAATAAACGAGAGATGCAGTGGACATGAAAAGAAAAAAAAAAACGAAATTAAAACTTGCTTAGGTTCATCTTTAACTTCGCTGAAATGTTAAATAGTCGTGCCGGTGAGTAAATATTTTCAAATTATCTGCTGTACTTTCAAAGTCAGATTTTTATGCATTGATTTTTAAATGTTAAATGTAAGTTTTGTATAGATTGTTGAGGATAGAAGCAGGATGGAAAAATGGTGGCAAAATAACGAAAATAATGGCAGCCAGAAGAGGATCATATTCCCCTTCCCAAGTCACGTGACTTGAACTCTTTTGACAAAAAGCCAATAGTCAGTAGTAGATAGGGATGCTGTAAATGATGTAGCATACTTGAAACACTGAGCAAAGGTCATAATTAACGAATATTACAGGTTTAAACAACTTAAGAATATCAGTTATAAGCCAATCTAAGCAACATGGGACAGTTTAAATAACAAATGAATATATAAAACGAATAGTTCTAACAAACATTGACCCTTCAACTTTAATCAAATTTAAACTTAGCAAATTTAAAACGGTTTTAAAGTTGTTTTATTTCTGTTTGACCTAGTCACAGCTGTGACAGCGGCGCAGATAATAAACAAAATACTACCAATGAAAAATGGTAAATCCAAATCTATTTCAACGTGGTGCCCAGATTATAGGTCTGGGTGTCATGATTGGCAGGTGCTTCCTTAAAAGCCAACATGGAGGACCTGATTGGCATCCTGCAAATGTTGGCTGTTCCAATTTCAGGTACACAGATAACGACCAAAGTAAGCACTCAACTCAGAGACACCAACGGAAGAAATGGACGAGGGCAGACAACAAAAATGTACTTTAACAGTTTTAAAAGCAAAGACGGTACAGAAAAAGAACGATAGAAATTTGTGCTGAATCTGCTAAGTTTAATATAACCAGCCAAAGACTTGCTGACCAAGTAAGAATGATTTTAAAGAAAGATTGATTTTCTGATCTTGAGATTCTAAAAATATGTCAACAAGTAAATAGAAAAGAATATCAACGAGACCCCTCGACCCGAACCGAAATGCTAAATACTGAATAGTAAAAACCCTCTAACCGAATTCAAATGATAAAGGCTGAAAGCCGAAACGCAACATATCCCAGCAACACAAAATAAATGTTAACACAAAGATATAAGATAAATATAGAGTTAATAAAGAAAATCATGACTGAAATCAAGACTACTTTACCATCCCTCACGAACCAAAACCTGACAAAACCTGACAAAAGGTAGAAACCGAAAAGGTAAACAAATTATTACCAAATATCCCAACAGATAACATCACTGAATTAAACGAGCCAATAAATTCAGAAGCAAAATTGGCCAGTGATAAAATCAGTGTTGTTAGGAATCCGAACAGAAATACTGATCCTAGATGGGGAAATTAGGCTCAAAAGAAAAGGTAAATAAATTGCGACAACTAGCGAAGATGATAAGGAAGGAAAAAACACGGGAATATATATTTAGGATGAAAGACCAAAATAAAACAGCAGACAAATCTGACAACGCAACTCGAAGAGGTGAATTAAAAGATATTGGTAAAAGAAGGGAGACTCAAAAGATAACAAGATATGGCCAAACAATACAAATAAAACAGGACTTTCCAAAATATCGAAAAAAATATACCAACAAGTAAGTGGAGAATGCATGAAAACAAACGAACAATCGGGTGCAAAAGAAACAAAACAATTTTAGAGTAAAATATGGGAGCATAGAGAACATAACAGGAACGCCGAATGAATAAATAACATGGAAAAAGAATTACTAGGACTCGAAGGCCCTGAGGCAATGATACATCTGGAATCTCTCAGAGAAACACTGTAAAATAGTACCAAAATGGAAAACGTCAGGCCATGAAGGTATACATAGATTCGGATTATAAATATTTCATGTTCATCCACAATAAACTGCTTCTTAAAATCAGAAGATGCTTTGAAGAAATAAAAATACCCGAATGGAGGACTAAAGGAAAGACCCTCCTAATCCAAAAAGACCCCCATATAAGAACCGCCTCCAACAACTACTGGCCGATAATGAGTCTTCCACTGATGTGGGAAATACTTACAGCAGAGATTAAGGAGATCTATTACTCGCTAGTGTTATGAATTTGGACCCTGGAGATAATCAAATTTATAATTTACCTATAAATATAGACCCTCCCTCTTTCTTTTTCTCTCCCTTTTTTTTCTCTCGAAAATAAGCGGAAGTACCCGAGAAGTCTGAAGAGTTGAATTCGGATCAAGTTTGCGTGCTGACCGATTGACGGTCAATTTTCTCTAATATGGGTGTATGAACTCGCTAGCAGCACCTTACAATAAGCGACCGGTTTGAAGGCTGGATGCCAATTGGCCAATAAGATCACGTGATAAGAGGCAGCAGGAAGGTCGAATCCAAAAAGAGGAAAAATCAGATAAGTTATTTGGCCAATAGACCCTCGTAATAGACTGACGTGTCTGTGGTGTGAAGAGTAATCTGTCTTCCCCAGGCCAACTCATGTGGGAAGATTAAAATGCGGTTAGAAAAAGATAAGAAACGGGAGACTATTTTGTTTGTCCATTGACAACGAGAAAAATCAAAGAACAAGAAACAATTTCAAGAAGGTGTACCCAGAAAGAAAGAAAGAAAGAAAGAGAAATGGTTTGCCTTATCCCCGACATAAGACAATGAATTATGAAGATAAAGAAAGACCAATTGAACATTCTGGAGAAAAGAATAAAGAAAAATTAACGATTAGTGAAACGCGACACCAGAAAAAAAAAGAGAGAGAGACATATACACATAAAGAAAAAAGATATAGAAGAAAAGGAGAGAGAGAGAGAAGTAAGATAAGTCTTCATTTTAATGTTATTTTTTTTTTTTTTTTGCTTACCCCGTTCTTACCGTACACTTCAAAAAGAATTTTTTTCAAAAACACTTCAAAAGAATTTTTTTGGCACACATCATCACATGAATAATTCTAGGTTAATTGTCCCCAAGTTATGAAAATATAAACATTTTTATTTTTGTCTCTAAGACAAAACCTTACTTTGCATACACACCTTCATTTTTCGGGGGTGGGGCGTTGATAATAAAATAATTTGTATTCTAAATTGTGCGTTTCGTCTTGGCTTCATTTATTTGGCTTCGTTCGAAAATCTCTGGGTCATAGTTTTCCCTGTTTGCTTGTGGTTGGACGACATCTCGAAATAAAATATTGTCCGACCTAATACCAGCAATACGCATGGCGTTGTCCGGGCGATAGGCGTTGGTAAAAGGGTTAAGACTAAAAGCTTGTCACCTTCGCTGACAGTAAACCAGTCGGAGAAGTTTCGTGACACTAACAAGCTGCGGTCTGTTTCCCGAAGAACAGAAAGGATGCCGCAAGAGAACAAGAGGAACCGGTGATCTACAGTATATAAATCAATGCATCCTCAATGAGAGCAAAAATAAGCGAAAAAATGTAGTCATGGCGTGAATTGACTACAAAAAGGTCAAAGATAAGATCCCGCAAAGGTGGATAGTAGAATGCCAAAAAATATACAAGTTATCTGACAAAGTCATAAGATTGATCACAGAAAAACTGGAAAATGGAATTGACCACAGAAGGAAAAACCTTCGCAGAGGTGAAAATCCAGAGAAGTATCTTCCAGGGAGATGAGCTTTCAACATTACTATCTGTCATACCAATGAGGCCACTCAATAACATAGTTAGAAAATGCACAGGGGCCTACATTTACGAAATAGCAAGAAAATATTAACCATTGAATGTACATTGAAGACGTCAAACTGCAAAAAATGAAAAAGAATTGGAGTTTTTGATAGAAACAATTAGAATATACAGTCAGGATATAGGAATAAAAAAAACTGCCATGCTCATAATGAGAAATAGGAACAAATCAATAACGGAAGGAATTAAACAGCTGAATCAAGAAAAAATCAGAATGCTCTGAGAAAAACAAACTTGGAATAATGGCAGCTAACATTATCGAGCAAAAGAGAAATGAAAGAAAATAAGAAAAGAATTTCTCAGAAGAATGAGAAAGATTCTCAAAACCAAACTCTGTAAAAGAAATATTATCAAAGAGATAAACACCTGGGTTGTATCTCTTGTAAGATACTCGGAACTAATTCTTAAATTGTACAAGGACAGAAGTTAGACAAGTCGACTCGAGAACATGAAAGCTGAAGACGATGCACAAAAACTTACATCAGAGAGATTACTAAATCAGACTATGTCTGTCGAGGAAAGAAGGAGGAAAAGGACTCGCCAGTATTGAAGATAGCTGTGCTACATCAATACGAGTAATCGAAGACTACATGAAAAAAAGCGAAGAAAGATTAATTGCTGCGATCAGAAACAGCACTGACGCATTAAGATCAACAGAACAACAAAAAATTGGAAACAAAAATGGGAAGAAAAACAATTCTATGGATATTTCATGCGACAAACTGGCGAAATCACATTTGAGAAGACCTGGATAAATCTTGAAAAAGGGAAACTTTAATTGAGAAACTTAATCTCTTCTGATAACAGCACTAAACAACGCCATAAGGACTAATT
Organism: Sepioteuthis lessoniana; assembly: GCA_963585895.1. NCBI lineage: Eukaryota > Metazoa > Mollusca > Cephalopoda > Myopsida > Loliginidae > Sepioteuthis > Sepioteuthis lessoniana. Next base: position 79,054,088 of record OY757935.1, read on the forward strand.
ATGTTTAAGCAAAAATAGATAATACGTAATAGAATGGTAAGTGTAGATTATGTGGTGATAGACACCATCAATCACATAATAAACGAATGCAGTAAATTAGCGCAAAGATCGTATAAGATTAGAAACAGCTAGGGGGGAGGTGATCCACTGGGAATTGTACAAAAAAAACTGAAATTTAACCATATTACCAAATGGTACATGAACAAACCAGAATCTGTCCCGAGGAATAAAACACACAAAATTGTCTGGGATTTCGAGATATAGACGGATCACTCGATCCCAGCCAGAAGACTGTGATAATTGATAAAAAAAAAAGAAAAGCTGCCAAATTGTGGACCACAAAGTGAAAATCAAAGAAAACTAAAAGAGAAATAAGTACTTAGACCTTGCTAAAGAATTTTAAAAACTGTGGCACATGAGAGTATCGGTGGTCCCAATCCTAATTTGTACGCTTGAAACGGTCCCCGAAGGTTTGGCAAGGGTGTTGGAAGGGTTTGAAATCAGAGGACGAAACGAGACGACTTCAGCATGGTTAAGATCAGCCAGAATACTGAAAAGAGTCCTGGAAACATAAAGAGACTTGCTGTCACTTGGATTTTGGCGCTGATGTGAGAAGCTTTCAAGAAGTATAATGATAATAAACAATATTGCGTCGAGATATGTGCAATATTGGGGTGATCAAGAAAAGAAAAACGGACGAAAATTACCGTATGTTTCGAATTGTCTTGCCAAAAACCTTTCTGAATTGCGGAAACAGATATAATTAAATAAGATGAAAGAAATGAAAGAATTGGCAAAGGATACCTCAAAAGAACAAGAGAAATATTAAAAAGCAAAATCTGCGGCGGAAATTTGTTTAAGGGAATTAATATCTTGACAGTTTCTATCAAGAGATATTTTGGATGAAAGAGGAAAAAGAAAATTTCTTAAATCTGGATCACAAAACAATAAAGTTGATAACAACACATTTTTGCTTTGCAACCAAAGCATAAAGTAGACGAGCTAATAGTTTTTTTAAAAAGACGTAGAATTAAGAGGATTGCGAGGATTTACTCTTTGATCAATGGACTTAATGACTACCCAAAGTGAAATTTAAAAAAAAACAACAACTTATCATCACAACTTAAATTAATATGATAATTAATAGAACATATATAGAATCAAGAAACCCGAATATAAAATCATCTAGAATTGAGGAAACAACTTACTATATAAACATTTCAGAAGAAAAACTGAATTACAGATGAAACAAAATAATTTTGCAGCGGACATAGAGAGAAAGAAAGCTCCAATCGCCGGGAAGATTCCTGAAAAGAAAACAAGAAAAATTAAAGGAAAAACCGACTCCAACCAGAAAAAAAAAACAAATAAAAATAGTTATTATACTAAAGAGAGTGCTGGTATATTAATCAGATCTTGTCACATAAGGTTCGGTGTAAATCAACAAGTGTGAAAACTTAATAATAATAATAATAATAATAATAATAATAATAATAATGTCAATATTCTCGGGAAAAGATTGAAACTGTCCCGACCATATTACTACAGTGATCGGCTGTAATACTATGAAGTGGAGGAGACGTACTGCTGCTCGGAATGCCTGTTATTATTGGTATGAAAATTCGTCTTTGATTCTGCTCACTCTAATCAATATAATTTCTAAAGGAAAGTAACAATTAACGACTAATTATCGAATGCTTTACCATTTAATTATAATATAAATTCTATAAGTAGGATGATTAGACAGAAAGTGACTTTTAATTGAGAAGTTAAAACCTTGAGAAAACTTACTGTAAGCTATCAGGTGCTACTAATGTGAAATTTAATAATAATAATAATAATAATAATATTTGGAAGTTGGTGGACGGGTTGAGACTATCCAAATGACAGCATTGCTGAGAACGGCCAGAATCCTGAGAAGAGTCCTCGAGACTTAAGGAGACTTGCTGTCACTCAAACTCCAGTGAAAAACCATCCGCTAACACTGATGTGGAAATTTCTAAAGGAATAAATGATAATAATAATAATAATAATAATAATAATCGTTGGGATATTGAAGAGACGACTGTTATTTCGAATCTACTAAAAACGAGGACAATAATAATCATTTTATTAATCAAAATGATTGCATTTATCTTTTATGCATTGATGAACTCAACTTCTCTTCGAGAAAAATCTTCACAATATTTAAATTGAAATTCAACAGAAAAAGCTCTTAACGACAGACAATAAGTTGAATCTTTTCCAAATGAAACACGTCGCAGTAAAACTCAAAATCTATTCATGTCATTTGCTAATCATTTTATTTTCCTTTTTTTTTTTTTTTTCAAGTCTTTTCTTTGCTTCCATATTTCTCCATTTTCTTTCCTGAGTTTAGAATTTTGTTCGTTTTTTTTTTTTAATTCTTTTCTCTTTTCATTTTATTTCTTTATCTTTTTATGCCACTCCTATTTCATTTTTTTAGTCTTCACCTTTTAATTTTCTTGTTTTTTTTGGGGGGGGTGTCATTTTAACTTTTTAATTTTCTTCATCCTTTTTTCCTTGCTCATAAAATTTTAAACTCTTTCTCTTTGTTCTATATAATTTCATTTCTGTTTCTTTTTCCGACTTCTATATAAATCTTTTCTCCTAAATTATTTCATTACTTCTCTCTTTCTTCTCTCTAATAATCTGACCTTTTTTCTTGCTCTTTTTCAATATTTCGGCAATATTTCTACTTTAAGTACATATTTAAATTTTGTAAAGAAAACGTTCTTCATTTTTATGATAGATGGGGAATGTGTAACAACTCTTAGGTGATAGGAAAGCTTAAAACTTAATTTAAACATTATTCAAAATCTGAGATTAACGGTTTTCAACTCAGTGCTTTCTACAGAAACTTGTTCGAATAGAGAGAATTATGCTGTAACAAATAATTTTATTAGCTATGAAATTGTTATTTCACTCCTTGAGAGTTTTTCACCCCTGCATCAGCTGGAATTCTTTCATTGAGTCTTTTAAGGTCTCCAGGACTCTTCTGATTATTCTAGCCGATTTCAACAATCCTGAGGTCTAGATGGTCTCGATTCTTCCTCTGAATCGTAATTCCTCCAGTTTGTTTGTTTTTTTCAATTGGAACCAACTACACTTGCTATCACTGTCACCTTTAAGCTTTAGCTCTCAGGCAAGGTCCAAGTATTTTTTATCTATTCACTTTCTTTTATTTTCACTCAGTGGTCCGCTGAAATGGCAAAATCGACTAGACAACAAGTTTTTTCTTGTTAATCAATTCGAAGTCTGGTCTTCTAGCCGAGATTATATACAACGTTTGAATCTCAAATTCCCAGAAAATAATATGTGTGTGATTTTTTGAACGAATTCTGGTTTGAACATATACCAGTAAAAGAATGTCAAACTGAAATTTGTCCAATTCCCAAGGGATCACATCCTCTCCATTGCTGCAGTTCCTAATCTTGTACTCCTTTTGTGCCAGTTTGCTATATTCACTTATTATATGATTAATCCTTTAATCTCTTTCTCCACATAACTTATATATACCATGGTTTTAATATAATTGATCCTTATGACATTATTTTGTGTTGCTATGAAACGACAATCAGTTTCTCTCTTGAGATTTTCTTTTATTAACCATTTCCATATCATCTCGAGTGAAATTTCCCAAGTTTGTTGTTAAAATATCCACAAAGTTGTTTTCTCTTTCCCATTTCTATTTACTAGTTTTTTTGCTGTTTTTTTTTCTGTTTGTTTTTATGTTGTCATTACTGTTATTGGCTGCTGTGATTAATATTTCTTTGCTCTTTTTAGTCCTTGTATTGATGCATCTATGCAATCCTCAATGCTGGCAAACCTTTTTTCTTTTACTTTTCTTGACATATATAGTCTATGTCTTCTCTCAATTTTTAAGCCTTGTGGATCATCATCAATTTTCTTGTCCTTTGCTCTATTTGTCTGAGTCCTTTGCTCTATTTGTCTGAGTTCCTCTATAGTCCATTTTAAGAATAATCCAGAGTATCTTACAATGAAAACTGTCCTGGTGTTTATTTTTTAGATGAAATTTCAACTACAGAGCTTTTTTTCAAGAAGTTTTCTTGTTTGTGACGGCAAATTGACTATAATCCCATAACGGGACTTTATTTTCGCACGTGTGAAGACGGGGCAGGTTGGCACTTGATCCCCTACAGAATAAGTCCTGTTCAGAGTTCTTCTCTCAGGCAGATAAGAACTGGCATATTACGTGAGGGAATAATTTAGGGCCAGACTGACCGCCGCTGGCAAGGGATTCCAAAATTCACACTATCACACACCCACCAGGCAGCTTTCTTCCTTCCCCGGGATAATGGAAGAGTTGAGCCTATAGGTTTTAGTCGTAATAATATTAATATTGTTGTAGTCGGCAACTCCGGTTTCCCGTATGATACTCTAGGAATTAATAGGACAGTTCTAAGCAAGATAATATAAGGCGAATAGAAGCTGAAAGGAAAGCATGAAATAACAACATAGACCACATGGTAAAATGAAAATACATAGGTTCTTTACTACGGTTATATATATATATATATATACGTTCAGAGTGTCAAAACATATAATAGGATAGTCCATGAATATAAATGTCTTTTCCTGGCTTTTATCCTTCTTCAAATTGAGAGAGAGAGTGGTAAACAAAATTTGGGTGTAAAGGAAAAATGTCCCAAAGTTACTTATCTTATTTTCGATGGGGTTCCACTGGAGAATTTTTCTTCTTTCACGGGCTAATAGACTTTGTTCTGTTTTTAGTACCGGCTTGAAGGGTTTTGGAGTCCTTCGTGTCTCAGTTAGTCTTTTGTCTTTAACCCGGAGTAAAATGGCTATGGTCCGTCTGCCACGAGCCTTGCTCAAAAACTACCTTTTTTCCTATTTACTTCTGCTGAGGGGAAGGGAATCCCACTTCCGTTTTGGGGTCCCAGCCAATCATTTGGCTTCTCTCTCTTTCCCCTTCCGATGTCCGGCGACCTGAGGTCACTTAAGTGCGAACATCTGGTCTCCTGTGTGACCCACATTCCTTCCTAACGGTCACTTTTTGACTGCTAGATAATGTTAGTTCAACGGGGGGATAGTATCATTCTTACCTCTTCGTCTCCGTGAGCTATCACGTGACATTGTTCTTCTGAAATACCTTTTTCCCTTACTTTTTCTTTTATTTCTGTTTATTCGATGATGTCGACTTCCAATATTTTCATTTATTTGTCATTTTCTTTTTCTATAAATGTTCTGATGTTTTCTTAATTTGGTTGTTAAATTCCTTTCATTATTTCTCTTGTCACCTTTTTCATATTCAGTATAGCACTTATTTGATATACCAAATTCTAGTCCTGGCAATATAATTCTCGTAATTTGTATCAAGATTTTCAGTTCTTTTTTTCATTTTTTTTTTTTTTTTCGCAAATATTTTGATATCCTATTAATACATTTAGTGATTTATCTTTTCGAGGTGATTTTGTTCATTTGTAGCCCCCGCCCACGTATATTTACTGATTCTATAAATAAGTGACATTATTGCTAAAACAAATGGCAGTGTCCAGATTTAACCTCTGTCAAGATCTTTCCCCTTGCTGCTAATTCCACTTTCCAATTTTCCAAGAATTTTGGTGTGAAGTTAATGATTTTGTCGGATGTTCGGAACATTTTCAACTATTTCATTGACCAAGTTTACAAGACTGTATCTTTTTGTTGTCAATCCATGCCAAGGTCACATTTTTAGCACCTTGTTTTAATCTTCTTGAGAATATGCAGATCTATATAAAGTAGGTTATCTTCTTGTTCCCTTAAAACACGTTTTTGTTCTTCCGGAACATTCCGAGTAATATATTTCTTCTCTTGTCTCTGCAATTAGGATTTTCCTCGTCGTAGATAAACACGTTATAGTGTTTAGTGATGGTTTCTTTTTGGGGAGTGGGGGGTCTTTCTAGATCAGCGTAGTTGTCTCCTTCATCATCCATTCAAATATTCTTGATTTTTCTTGGCTTTTAATAAGTTGCCGTGACAAACTATCATCGATGGACGTATATTTTGATAACCAGAATCTATGTATTCCACCGTGGTCTAGTAGTTTCTAATATGGCACTATCTTGAGTGTTGCTCTTTGTGGGTCCAGATGTATATTTACCACAAGGCCTTCTTTAACTCTTTGTTATTCTTTTTTACTGTCATTTATCCATTCAGCCATTCTATCATGTTCTTTCTATTCCTATATCTTGTTCAAGAATTGCTTTGTTCATTTTGGTTCCGGTTGTTAACTTATCTTTTTACTTTCTCCACTGACTTGGTAGAATTTTCTTTCGTTATTTTTGAAGGTCCTATTTTGCTTCTATTATTTGATTTTGTCTCTGTGTCTTTTGAGTCCTTCTTTCACCAAAATCTTTTGATTTATTTCTTCTAATTGTATTGTCAAACTTGTCTGCTGTTGTCTTTTTCGAACGTTTCATTCCAATTCTTGCGTATTTTTCCTTCTTTGGTATTTTCACTTATTTTTTCAGTTTTTTTTTTTTTTTGGTTTTGTTTTGTTTTCCTAGCCTAATTTCCCATCCAGGTTTTGCATTTCTGTTGGAGTTCTTTGAAAAGATATGAATTTTATCACAGACTAGTTTTGCACCTGCAAACGTAGATCGTTTAGTTTGGTAATGTTGTCCATTTGGATATTCTTTAATTATTTATTCACCTTTTCTGTTTCTACCATGACTTTTTTCCAGTCCTGATTTTCTAGGGATGGAAATTTATGTCTTTTGGGTCCTGACCTTTTTTTTATTAACTCTCCATTGTTTATTTCATCTTGAGTCAACATTGATATTATGGTACTGGGTTCCGTGATATTTTGGTTTTCAGTGTTGTATGTTTTAACTTGTTTAGGAGGCTCTTCTTGAGAATATTCTTCACAGCTTATCTGTCCACATATTTTTAGTATCTCGATGTAAAAAAGCAGCTTTTCTGTAAAATCGTACTTGCTTGGTCGGCAAATCTTTGGGTTTTTTTTTATTAAATCCAGCAGATCATTCTTTCCTAACAACGTCTTTGTGCAAAGTTGCTTAAAAAACGGTGTATTACATTTTTGTGGTTTTCTCTACAACTTTTTTTCCTTTGCTGTCTTTCAGATGCATTTTAACTTAGGTCTTTGTATGCCTCAAATTAGAACAGGATACCGACCGGGCTATAAAGGGAGCACCTACCGATCACGACACTCAGATCTGTCATGTGAATTCCATATTGATTTGTATATTTTTTCGTGGGCAGTATATTTTGGTTCAACCAGAGCCAGGGGTCAACTGTGTTCCTGTCATAGATGTGAACTGCTATTCTTCCTCGGAAGAATAGCCTTCAGCGGTCTACAATGTATATATATATATATATATACACCTTAAAAATATCTGCTTTAACTTAGGTTCAATTATTCTTATTTTAATCAGCTGAAGGTTAATATTACATCCTCATTTGTGCAGCAATTTTTTTTTTTTTGTATTTTTACAGTTACTAATATTTATACATTTTCCCCGATATTTAATGACATACAGTCCAACCACGTGGTTTGGGGGGGGGGGGGTAATGATGCTGTATTTTGGCGGGGAGGGGGGAAATTAAAGTGCTACTTGACTCTTCCGGTGACAATGAAAAGGTAAGGAAGCTGAGGAGAAATATGCATATTGAAAATAAAAAATAAGATAAAAAATACACAAATTGTAAAAAACAGGGAACATATATATATATATATATATATATATGTGTGTGTGTGTGTGTGTGTTGTGGGTGGCCCCACTCAAAACTTAAGCTCTTATCAATTTATCATCAAATAATTTTATCTTAAAAACGTATTAAAACAAAAATATTGTGCTGTTTAAATAGTTATTAGGTCTCAAAGGGAATGTCGAAAAAATGCTCTGCCATGTTTTTGTGCCCCGACTGTAGTCAATGCGCGGTTCATCTGTGCCTTAAGAAAACATTGAATTGACAAAGCTTAATTTCTCTTATCTAAACTTAGACTTAACGTAATGCAAATGATCTGAATGCAAAGTAGCGGGTTAACCTGTAAACAAGATGGAAGCCAGATTAATTTAAGCCTCATTCGTTAATCAGTTCTTAGCTACGAAAGAGCACGACATGAAGAGATGTAAAGGAATTGTTAAAATAAGACCAAAACAGATCTTGTTCTTACTTCACGATTTTCTATTCGACAACTACTCAAAGATATCTCAGTCGGTGAAGCTTAGAATACGATGACTTACTGTCTGCGGAAGAGTTAGATCCCCTGAAAAGGGGCGTCTTGGACACAAATCTCATACAGTGGTTAGGGTTTGGAGCGCTAGGAAATCTAGAGAATCTCTTTATAGCCATTACTTCCAGATCCACTCAAACCCGAAGTGGTTGTACCGGCTTGATTCAAGTAAATCTTTGTGAAAATTGTTGGGTATGTGAAACCATATAACAAATGATTATTATTAAGTAGAATTATTAATGTTAGATAGGAATACTTGAAACAATCTAATGTTGTTAAATCCAAATTACAAAATCCTCTTACATACTATGAAAGTATTTAAAAAAAAACAAATGTCAATTTGGCAAACAATTTTTAAAAAAGACAATATATTTTTTTTTACTGACCACATACCTAAATTTTTTTTCTAAAACCCAGATACACGTAAGTGATAAACTACCTGATTTTAATTGTTCTATTTTTCAAGGTAAACAATATGAGTTTAATAAATGTAAGAATTATTCTTACTTATTAATTTTAAAAAATATTTACATAAACTAGATGAGCCTGTTGTCACATGAAAATAAATATATTGACTTCAAAATTTTGAGTGGAAACTTCTTTTAATTTATTAAACATACACAAAAGTCCGTTTTTGTTGGTTTGCTTTTACCGATATAATCTCGAAGGGTTAAATTTTGGCAGTGTATTTTCAATGGAGGAAGTGTTAGCATAAATAACCTACAATCTATGTCTCCTTGATGGTAATTCATGCCTCCAGCCAAAATAAAAAGTAATGAAATCAATTTTTTTTTAAAGACAAGGAGACGCAATGCATTGATATTAAAATTATCATTAAAAAAGGTAGCATAAAAATGTGATGCTTTTACCCAGAGACATATGAGTGTATAAGAAGTTTGGGTGTGTTGGGAAAGATTATGAAGTTGATCTCATACTTTTTCTTTCCATCTCCATTCACTTATTATCTTCTTTTGTTGGTTGTTCCGGTTGAAAAAGAATGAATGACAGAAAAGACTCAGGGATACTTTCAAACTCAACTTTCATTCCCCGATTTACAACTATTTCGTGGAGAGAATGTGATCCCGAACCAGGAAAATAGTCATCCTTCCAGGTGAGGTGTCTATCGGAATCTGAGAGGAAATTTCTTTTTGGCGCCAGGAAGCCCATATTTTCAGGCATGCGTAGATTGCCCTTTCTGACCGACGCCTCCAGAGAGATTGTTGTTTTTCGTATTTATTTATATTTTCCGTTTATTTCATTTTTTATTTTTATGTTATTGTTTTTTATATTTATTATTCAATTCCAACAGACTCAACAATTCCTTTTTCTTTCTTTCTTCCCACTCTTTTGAAGGAGGTGAGGAGCTTTGAGAGCAGTTTCAGGGATTCAAAATTACAACTGCGAATTCATACACGACTCCCAACAATGTTCATGATTAATTTCCCTCTCATTGGGTTAAACTAAAGAACGATGACAAGAAAACATGCAGGAAAAATGGCTTTAGTTTAGTTTATTCGAAGTATATAAACAATCTATGAATAGGTTATGTATTCATAATCAAAAACAACGCAAAACCAATTATGTGCCGAGATGCTAACTCATTGGTTGATGAGACATTTACTCCTTTATTTATTTTCTAATCTAATTTACATATATACAATATTTATCTACCTATTTTTCCTTTCTTTTTTTTTTCGTTCTTTCTTACTTTCTTTCAGTTTTTCTTTCCTTCCTTCGTCTTTTTTTAATTTCTTTCTTTCTGTCTTTTCTTTCCCCTTTTTTTCTTTTCACTTCTTTCTTTCTTTCTTTTCCCTTTTTTCTTTTCACTTCTTTCTTTCCTTCTTTCTTTCTTTCCTTCTTTCTTTCTTTCTCTTTCTCTTCTCATTGTTCTTTTTTTTCACTCTCCTTCTTTTCCTTCTACCGTTCCTTTCGTTATTTTTTCTTTTCTTTTTTTAACCTTTTTTTTTTCTTTTTATACTGTGTAATATGACCAGAAACCATCTTCGCACTCCTTCTTTTATTCATTTACAAGAATGAATCAAAAGTTTTGCCATATTTTGGTAGAACATGAGGCACAATCCGGTAATTCTGGATGGTCGTGAAGGTGACGAACAGTATTTGTCTGTGAGATGTCTACCTCACCTGATACTCTCTGAGTACTACTTGCCAGATTTGCAACCCGAGCAAAATTTCTTCAACCATCTAATTAATGCAATGTCACCTTTTGCACAATAAATATTTCTTTGTTACTTCCGTGGCGTAATGACCAAGATCGAATTTGTAAAGCATAAAATCCTAAATTAGATTACGTTGTGCATTCATGTATATGGCTTTCAATTATAGGGTCCCATATGGGTTCCTCTCTCCTCAAGTAAAGCTACTTACTATACTCCGCTATTCATGATAATTCCTTGAATGTCCAACAAAAGACCAGTCTGTTGATTTCCACATCTTTTGGGACCTTTAGGGTTGAAGTTGCTATAATGCCTTGACATCCGACCCTCCACTGGCAAAACTTTCGTCTTTCACCTTTGCTTTAAACCATCTAGCCTTGCTTCTCCATTTCCGCAGTAACTTCTTCCTTTCAAATATTTCCCGTAGAGAGTCCTCTCAAGGGACAGTTAGCTCAATCAAATATGTCCTGTGCACAACCCGGGAAGCAGATGGTATCGCAAACCATTAATCCGCATCTACTAGTAGATGCTTATAGGGGCAACTTCTACAGAGCCGCTTTGTATTAACTTTTTGGAGTAAAGCATTGGAAATACTCTCCGAACCGCAAGGGCTGCAACCAAATACCTTAATACTTGGCTTTGTCCCCACATATATCACCCTTGAGAAAGGTTTATTCTGCACTCGATGAGGATGTGCTTCAGTGTAACAGGTATTATATATTGAGGGCATGATGAAATTTTGCGTAACCACTGGTTGAGGTTTTAGAGGAAGGGAAGACTTGATAAGTTGATTGGAGCAGAAAGCTTATTCTTCCTACCTCCAATTTTTCATAAATTTTCAAGTAATCATTCGTTTTTCCACTCCCCCCTATCTCATCTATTATCTCTGTTTAACCTGAAATACGGATCCGGTACCTCTAATAAATTCCTCATCTGTAAATCTTATCCACAACCTTTTTTCGCCGCTATGACTAGGGCGCTTTGTTCCGGGTAGGTCGTTTGTCACCCATACAGAGGCCACTCCTAACCCACGATATCTTTATGGCAGATAGCAGATGCGGCCCGCTGTGTCTCACTCTAAGTGGTACACTTCTTTCCTGTCACCTGGGTTGAGGTTACTGCTTGGATTGCTGTGTTATTTAATTCTGGCAGTTTGCCCAGTCGGTTGGGGCTGTAGAATACACCCACTGCACCTTTGAAGAGGGGTAACCCTCCCCCGACGAGTGTCCTGGATATGGCACTAAACAATCTAATCGTGAGGTTTCAATGATGCTGGGGACTTGGGGAATGCGGGTACCCCTTCATTGCCATCGCTCCCAGGTCCACTCTGGCCCGGAATGGTAGTACCTGATAGGGCCCTATGTACGAGTTAAATAGAACTAAACTGCATACTTATGCTAAACTGAATTATTTGAATTAGAACTGTTTGACTAAACTGAATTGCTTGAAATAGAAATGGAACTGTTTTTGACATTGAAACTGTAGTTATGCAAAACTGAATTGTTTAAGATAGAACTGTTTTGACATTTAACTGTGTGTTAACAAAATCTATACTTATACAAAACTGAATTGGCTGAATTAGAACTGTTTGACTTAACTGAATAGCTTGAAATAGAAATATTTTTGACAATTAAATTGTGTACTCATGTTAAACTAAGCTGCTTGAAATAGAAATGCTTTGACATAGAAACTGCGTACTTAAGTTGGACTGAATTGTTTGAAATAGAACTGTTGGACTAAACTACATAGCTTGAAATATAAATGTTTTGGACACTTAAACTGTGTACTCATGCTAAACTGAATTGTTTGAAGCAGAACTGAATATTTGTAGAAAAATGGATTTGGCGTTAAATAACCTACAAAGGTTGATATGCCATAAAACCCAACCAACCAACCAATTCTGACAGTGTTATCTTGAGCATATTTTAATTCTTCAATTAGGCTCCATTGGAAGCAAATGACTCTTGTACTGGCAATGTTCTTGCTCGCTTTACTTCATGTTCTACTTCCGTCACTTTTGGAAGACCAGTGTCCGTTGGCTGCTTTGGTTAGATAAGTTGAATGACTGGTGGAATGGTTATCTTCTCATACCTCTTCTTGTCTGAATACAACTTCCCAAGGTCCTCGTTTCTTTCTTGCTTACATGTTTTCAGAGTTTCCTCGCTTTTCCTCGGTAAAAAGTGATTTAATGAATCTTAAGAGATCGTTAAAGAACTGAGATCTTATTCGTTCTTTCTTTCTTCTTCGTTTACGCAGGTTCTCTGTTGGTCTTATGTTTATCAGCCTGTTTTGATCTCTCTTTAAATCGTATTAATACATTCCTTTTCATTGTCAGAAGCCTTTCCCGCTAAATTGTCTTCTCTTTCGAATCAACTACCGTTCTCGTTTAGACTTGTTTTCCAACGATGACAATGTTTCTTTTCTTTTTTTCCTGCTAGTCGCATATCTTTCGAAACTGTTGATTATGTTTCCTATTCTGTCGAGTAATCTTTCAACATTTCAACCCCCTCATATATGGGGATAAATATACCCATACGGGGATAAAGTCGGCTAAGCCTTTATTTTCTCTCCCTCCCATCTCTTTTTCTGAAGGAATCGTCTGTTACTTATCATGCAAGTAGTTTCTGGTGTCTAAAAATAAAACTGGCAATTTACATATGACCACCCAGCAATGTTTATGGTTCTAAAATATTCTCCTTGAGGGAATTAATTTAGCCTTTGTGAAATGTACAAATTTTCTTATTGGGTTAAAATAAAGAACAATGACAAGAAAGTTGCCTACTTGTTGGGGTTAAAAGGTCAAATCTTTGGATAGATTAATCCGATCTTTGATTTTTATTTTGGTTGTTGTGAAAAGAGAATCCCACCATTCGGTGTAGGCTGGGACCCTTAATAATAAATAAATGTTTTAGAGTTAGATGAGAGAATATTTCTTATGTCGATGCCAGAGACAAGAGAATAAGAAAAGAAATCACGCCAAGAACTAAAGTCTTTTCAGCAAAAGCCTGACTCTCCGAAAAATTAAGTAAGATAGAAAGACTTCTCCAGCCAGGTACCTCATATGTCTCTCTCTCAAATACAACAAAAAGCGACAATATATATATATATATATATATATATATATATATATATATATATATATATATATATTATTGTTACCCCGTTGTGTTTCAATGAATATTTGGTAATTGTTAACGGAGAGTTTTTCTTATCTTTGAGTTGGCTATGCACAGGCAATTTATTCCAACGATCCATTCCAGCCATCAGAAAAAGTTTCGGATAGATTGTATCATCCTCCATCAGTGGATCTCTCAAACACAACGTGGACACAGGGAGTTGATAAACCAACGAGCCGGAAACGCATGTGGTAGTCACAGAACTAAGGTGACTATCAAGTAACGTTACTAACATAGGACCACAAATTAGATGAGTCTCAAGAATTCATATTGCCCAGTCAGTCGACTGGGACTGTAGAATACATCGACTGCACCGAACGAGTGTCCAGGATATGACGCTAAACAATCGGATGGTGTGGTTCCAGTAATCCTGAAGTTTTGGGGAATACGGAGTACCCTTTCACTGCCATCGCTTCTAGGTCCACTCTGGCCCGGAGTGGTACCAACTGATAGGGTCCTGTCTATGGGTCAAATAGAACTAAATCGTGATTTCGAGAGTTTACTGTTTTTGCGTTTAAACTGTGTATTTATGCTAAACTAAATTGTTTAAAATAGAACTGTTTTGACATTTAAACTGTGTACTTATGGTAAACTGAATTATCTGAAATAAAACTGTTTTTACATTTAACTCTGTGTATTGCCCAGTCCACTGGGGCTGTAGAATACACCAACTGCATCTCTGCAGAGGGGTAAGACAACCCATGACGAGTGTCCTGGATATGACACTAAACAATCTGATGGTGAGGTTCCAGTGATGCTGAAGCTTTGGGGAATGCAGAGCGCCCCTTCATCGCCATCGCTCCCAGGTCCACTCTGGTTCAGAGGGATTGCACCTGGTGCGGCCCTATCTATGGGTTAAATAGAACTAAAACTGCATACTTATGCTAAACTGAATTACTTGGAATAGAACTATTTTGATATTTAAACTACGTACTTATGCTAAACTGAATTGTTTGTATTAGAACTGTTTTGACACTGAAACTGTACTTACGCTGAACTGAATAGTTCGAAATAGAACTGTTTTGACATTTAATTGTGTATAAACAAAAACTATACTTATACTAAACTGAATTTCTTGAATAAGAACTGTTTGACTAAACTAAATAACTTAAAATAGAAATGTTTTTGACAATTGAACTGTGTACTTATGCTTAACTGAATTGTTTAAAAAAGAACTGTTTATTTGTATAAAAATGAATTAGAAAGTTTGATATGCCATGAAATCCAACCAACCAACCAACCAAGAGTTCATATTGGTAATGATTATCACATGAGGAATGATTCAGTACATGTATAGTTCAAATTGATAATCTCTTATTCAAGCCTTTCTCAGAAACTATAACCCTAACCTGCAGCAGGTTTTCAGCTAGTATTTATAGTTTCACAAAACTCGTTAGGTTCTTATTTATTCTTTTATTTTTCTGTTCATATAATAACATCATTAAATCAAGCTGCCCGCCATAAAAAGCAGCAAGAAGATTTCAATTCAACCAGAGTTAAATAATATTTGTTGCATCTAAGGAAGAGGGAACTGGTAACAAAATGTCAGACGTCGACCTTTCTTAGCGTCAATTTTTAGACCAATGAAAAGGACAACGAAGACAAAATTATACAAAACAAAATCGAAGAGGGAAATCGAAATAATATGACGCTAA
Organism: Sepioteuthis lessoniana; assembly: GCA_963585895.1. Classification (NCBI taxonomy): domain Eukaryota; kingdom Metazoa; phylum Mollusca; class Cephalopoda; order Myopsida; family Loliginidae; genus Sepioteuthis; species Sepioteuthis lessoniana. Next base: position 79,069,332 of record OY757935.1, read on the forward strand.
AAATAAGTCCAATCCATCAGCCTGTTCGTCGTACTCTTCCATGGCTTCTGATTATAACACAAACAAAGAACAAATTGTCTTTTGTGTCATCTGGTTTCTATCGGTATATAATAATCATTTGAATTGCTATATTGATAGGTCATTCCGATGACGTTTTTCCTGTAAATAGATGTTTGTATTGGTACATCAACAATATTTCATAGTTGATGTGTTGTCTTCTTACAAGGAAAAATAATAAAATATTCATATTTGATACAATAAAACCAAACGTGTATTGGTACTTTTATTTTGCATCTGTAACTATAAGAAACAAACAATAGGAGAAATAAACAACTAGAAGAAACAAACAATTAGAAGAAACAAACAACTAGAAAAAAAAACAACTAGAAGAAACAAACAACTAGCAGAAACAAACAACTAGAACAAACAAACAACTAGAAGAAACAAACAACTAGAAGATGTAAGCAACTAGAAGAAACAAACAATTAGGAGAAATGAAAAACTAGAAGAAACAAACAACTAGGAGAAACAAACAACTAGAACAAACAAACAACTAGAAGTAACAAACAACTAGAAGAAACAAACAACTAGGAGAAATAAACAACTAGAAGAAACAAACAACTAGAAGATATAAACAACTAGAACAAACAAACAACTAAGAGAAATAAACAACTACAAGAAAAAAACAACTACAAGAAACAAACAACTAGGAGAAACAAACTACTAGAAGAAATAAACAACTAGGAGAAATAAACAACTGGAAGAAACAAACAACTAGAAGAAACAAACAACTCGGAGAAACAAACAACTAGAAGAAGCAAACAACTAGAAGAAACAAAAACTAGAAGAATCAAACAACTAGAAGAAACAAACAACTAGGAGAAACAAACAACTAGAGGAAACAAACAACTAGGAGAAACAAACAACTAGGAGAAACAAACAACTAGGAGAAATAAACAACTAGGAGAAACAAAGAACTAGGAGAAACAAACAACTAGAAGAAACAAACAACTAGGAGAAATAAACAACTAGGAGAAACAAAGAACTAGGAGAAACAAACAACTAGAAGAAACAAACAACTAGGAGAAATAAACAACTAGGAGAAACAAACAACTACAAGAAACAAACAACTAGGAGAAACAAACTACTAGAAGAAACAAACAACTAGAAGAAGCAAACAACTAGAAGAAACAAACAACTAGAAGAATCAAACAACTAGAAGAAACAAACAACTAGGAGAAACAAACAACTAGGAGAAGCAAACAACTAGAAGAAACAAAGAACTAGGAGAAATAAACAACTAGAAGAAACAAACAACTAGGAGAAATAAACAACTAGGAGAAACAAACAACTACAAGAAACAAACAACTAGGAGAAACAAACTACTAGAAGAAACAAACAACTACAAGAAACAAACAACTAGGAATAACAAACAACTAGGAGAAACAAACAACTAGGAGAAACAAACAACTAGAAGAAACAAATAACTAGGAGAAACAAATAAGTAGAAGAAACAAACAACTAGAAGAAACAAACAACTAGGAGAAACAAACAACTAGGAGTAACAAACAACAAGGAGAAATAAACAACTCGAAGAAACAAACAAATAGAAGATATAAACAACTAGGAGAAACAAACAACTAGAAGAAACAAACAACTAGGAGAAATAAACAACTCGAAGAAACAAACAACTAGAAGATATAAACAACTACGAGAAATAAACAACTAGAAGAAACAAACAACTAGAAGAAATAAACAACTAGGAGAAAAAAACAACTAGAAGAAACAAACAACTACAAGAAACAAACAACTAGGAGAAATAAACAACTAGGAGAAAAAAACAACTACAAGAAACAAACAACTTGGAGAAACAAACTACTAGAAGAAACAAACAACTAGAAGAAACATAAAACTAGGAAAAATAAACAACTAGAAGAAACAAACAACTAAGAGAAACAAACAACTAGGAGAAACAAACAACTAGAAGAAACAAATAACTACAAGAAACAAATAACTAGGAGAAACAAACAACTAGAAGAAACAAACAACTAGGAGAAATAAACAACTAGGAGAAATAAACAACTACAAGAAACAAACAACTAGGAGAAACAAACAACTAGAAGAAACAAACAACTAGGAGAAACAAACAACTAGGAGAAACAAACAACTAGGAGAAACAAATAACTAGAAGAAACAAATAACTAGGAGAAACAAATAACTAGAAGAAACAAACAACTAGGAGAAACAAACAACTGGAAGATATAAACAACTAGAAAAAACAAACAACTAGGAGAAACAAACAACTCGAAGAAACAAACAACTAGGAGAAATAAACAACTAGAAGAAACAAACAACTAGGAGAAATAAACAATAGTAGAAATAAACAACGAGAAGAAACAAAGAACTAGGAGAAATAAACAACTAGGAGAAACAAACAACTAGGAGAAATAAACAACTAGGAGAAACAAACAACTACAAGAAACAAACAACTAGGAGAAACAAACTACTAGAAGAAACAAACAACTACAAGAAATAAACAACTAGGAGAAACAAACAACTAGAAGAAACAAACAATTAGAAGAAACAAACAACTAGAAGAAACAAACAACTAGGGGAAATAAACAACTAGAAGAAACAAACAACTAGAAGAAACAAACAATTAGAAGAAACAAACAACTAGAAAAAACAAACAACTAGAAGAAACAAACAACTAGAAGATATAAACAACTAGAAGAAACAAACAATTAGAAGAAACAAACAACAAGGAGAAACAAACAACAAGGAGAAACAAACAACTAGAAGAAACAAACAACTACAAGAAACAAACAACTAGGAGAAACATATCTGAAAGATATACTCTGAGAGGTTGGCTAATAATGCCCATATGTAATCTCCATATGCTATGATAAAAGGCTACGTGTATTTGTATATATTATTTTGTCTGTATTATTCCAGACCAGTTGAATAATAAAGATTTTTCAATACGTTCGTTAATGCGTTGAGCAATAAAATTTAATTAAAAGATGTATTGATTCTATTTATACGTTGAAGAAACAAACAACTAGGAGAAACAAACAACTAGAAGAAACAAACAACTAGGAGAAACAAACAACTAGAAGATATAAACAACTAGAAAAAACAAACAACTAGGAGAAACAAACAACTAGAAGAAACAAACAACTAGGAGAAATAAACAACTAGAAGAAACAAACAACTAGGAGAAATAAACAACTAGAAGAAACAAACAACTAGGAGAAATAAACAACTAGAAGATATAAACAACTAGAAGATATAAACAACTAGGAGAAACAAAGAACTAGAAGAAACAAACAACTAGAAGAATCAAACAACTAGAAGAAACAAACAACTAGGAGAAACAAACAACTAGAGGAAACAAACAGCTAGGAGAAATAAACAACTAGGAGAAACAAACAACTACAAGAAACAAACAACTAGAAGATATAAACAACTAGGAGAAACAAACAACTAGAATATATAAACAACTAGAAGAAACAAACAACTAGGAGAAATAAAAAACTAGAAAAAACAAACAACTAGAAGAAACAAACAACTAGAAGATATAAACAACTAGAAGATATAAACAACTAGGAGAAACAAACAACTAGGAGAAACAAACAACTAGCAGAAACAAACAACTAAGAGAAACAAACAACTAGCAGAAACAAACAACTAAGAGAAACAAACAACTAGAATATATAAACAACTAGAAGAAACAAACAACTAGGAGAAATAAGCAACTAGGAGAAACAAACAACTAGGAGAAACAAACAACTAGAAGAAACCAACAACAAGAAGAAACAAACGATTAGTAGAAATAAACAACTAGGAGAAACAAACAACTAGAAGAAACAAACAACTAGAAGAAACAAACAACTAAAAGATATAAGCAACTAGAAGAAACAAACAACTAGGAGAAACAAACAACTAGAAGAAACAAACAACCAGAAGAAACAAACAATTAGTAGAAATAAACAACTAGAAGAAACAAACAACTAGGAGAAACAAACAACTAGATGAAACAAACAACTAGGAGAAACATATGTGAAAGATATACTCTGAGAGGTTTGGCTAATAATGCCCATATGTAATCTCCATATGCTATGATAAAAGGCTTCGTGTATTTGTATATATTATTTTGTCTGTATTATTCCAGACCAGTTGAATAATAAAGATTTTTCAATACGTTCGTTAATGCGTTGAGCAATAAAATTTAATTAAAAGATGTATTGATTCTATTTATACGTTGAAGTAACACCGTTCTTATGGGAAATTGAATTATTACAATTGGCAGAGGAATGCTAATGCTGGTCTAACAATGTTATTCCCGGGAAAAATTAAAAACGAGAATATATTATTCTTATTAATCAATTAAAAGTTTCAACTTAAAATTCCTAAAACGTCATCGAAAATGACAAATACCCGAGGAGACGGCCTGTGAGCAAAACAACCAAAACGTTATGACTAAAACAAGCAAGAATAATTCAATACACAGGTGGAAGTTCAAGGGACGTTACGGTTATCGACGTAGAAATTTGTATTTGTTACGACACCATCCATAAATTTTGTGATTCGTTTTTAAATATGGGAAATTTTAAAAACCTTGAAAATTCAACCCTAAAATTTAATGAAATTTTAATTTTTTACTAAATTAAAACACATCAAATATTTTCGAAGCTTTTTTTTTCGACTCGTTCTATCGACTTATTTTTCGAATCTTTTGTCATTTAAATGGACTTCTATTTCCTGTTCGTTGTTTTCCATGTACCAAACTGTCGTTCTATTCGAAAACATTATATATATATATATATATATATATATATATATATATATATATATATATCAATCATACAACCTAGTGTTACGTTCAAGTAATTAAAAAATCTATTGTCATGTAAACACAATGTATGATTATTAGTTTATATGCCAGCTTTTCAAACTAAACACGCACGAACATATGCAGATATTTTTACGAATTATTACTAAGTTGGCCTGACTTACAAGTAATTCCATTGTCATGTAAATATTTTTTTAATCTTTGTCGATTTGTAGCTGCATAGGAATGTTAAAATAATCAGAATTATATGAATTTGTTTTTTTTTTTGTTTGGTTCGTGTGTTTTTACTTTTACATTTTTAAAATCCTTTATTATTTAGTTGTACATTTTCTTTTTTCCACATCGCACGAAAGCGATGTGGACCGGTAGTTCAGTGGTTGAGTTTTGGTTCTGCTTTCTGTAGTCGCTGGTTCGATCTCCAGTGGAAGAGATCTCCGTATACAGTGCTGATGAGACCAAATAAGGTCGAAACAGCTGTCCAGAGTTTCCGTATGTCATGTGCAAGTGTTAGCCAGATTTTCTGATCATGGTAATTCAATTTATAATTCGGTTTTTAAAATAATTGTTAGATTTTCACGGGTGTAAAGACTACTCTCTGATCCTAAACAGAAATGTTCATTCCTGCGTCAATAATGCCCTCATTTCTGATGGGAACAATTAATTTATGTGTAAGTGTGGCGGGGGAGAGTGCATAGATGCACACACACACAAATCAATCCCTTCACACTATAAGATAAGGAAATAACAAGAAAAAAAAGAAAGAAAGAAAGAAAGAAATGAAGATTTTGATGGTGAAAGAAAAGTGTTTCATAATACTGAAATGAATTTGATATCATTTTGAAGTTATTTTGACGTTAAAATCAATAGAATAATTGAAAAAAACAAAACAAAAACAAAAAAACAAACAAACATAGAATTGTCAACAGCTAACGAATAAAAACACCATCAATTGTCTACGTGTGGGCGTTTGTCGATGTGTGAGCGCATCAAATTACTTAATCAACACACCTGTCTTTCACCACGCCCTACTCAAAGTCTCTTCAATACAAAGCCAGAATAAGGTAACCAGAACATTGTTATTTACTTATTGCCTCTAGTCTGTTGATTTCTTCCATTGCCAACATCAAAAAGAAGAAATCTATCAAGCTATAAACTTACCTAGACAAGAGAAAAATGTAACTTGACGTCTGCTGAATTTTTTTTTCCATTCTAATGACTTTTTATAGGAGGAGTGGGTGAGTGGTAGTTGAAAATCTGATGGTGTCGACTAATGGCAAAGGAAGTAATGTTATACTTAATGTACAAAAATATGAATAAAATGAGAAGTTAGGTATGTATAAAGATTTAGATTGATGCGTCGACTTGGGAGACTAGATCGATATTAACTGGTTAGAATAGATAGACATGGATGCTAATGTGTTAATAACACCTGTCTTTTCAACCTTTAAATGAAAATCCAACGAAAAAATCTCGATTGTTTCTTATTAATATCGATGTGTAAGACAATCTGTTCTTTAAAAGTCAGAATCGGTCAATGCAGCTAAACAACTGATTATACAGACAAAGAAAATACTGTTTACAATACGAACCATGAATCTGTTGTGTTCCCGTTGTGACATTGATTCTTAAATCAAATTAATGCTTCCATTTTGGAAGGAGTGAAGGATTCTAATTTGCATTTCATAGTTATTTCCCTTTTATCAAGGCTCTGAATGATAAGAAAAATGACATTCAACGCGACGAAGACCCCAAAAATATTCATGTGAAAATTGAACTGGAAATTGTTTTATTTTTCTATTTGACATTTTAAGTGCATTGCTCAAATAAAAACCTAAATATTTGTCGTTTTTACTGCATTGAGATTTCAATATATACACAAACATAATGAGAATTTTAATAACAAGCCCATGGGATAATATTTCAGTGCATCTTGCGTGTTATAATTGTTAACGAGCTTGGCTTGTAGACAATTGCTAGAGGGTTCGAATCTCTCTAGGTTTCCTATACTTCTAACCTGGGGCCAAATTAAACTTAGTAAATGACAATTAGCTGCAAATTAATTATTTAAAATGCTTGTTATTTATGCAACTGTATCCCAGATTTTTATTTATTTGTTTGAAAAATCCTTCATTCTCTAAGGCATATGTGTATGTGCATTTTATAAACTGGTAACGGCCTTGAATTTTCTGATCACTCCTACGGTCTTAAAAGTGCAGTAATTGTTGGTTTGGTTTGGTTTCTTTATTTAATGGCATATCAAACTTTGTAGGTTATTTAATGCCAAAGTCATTCTCCGAGAAGAACAGTGGTGTGGGGGAAGTAGTGGGGGGAGTGGTTCATACCTTTCCCAAGGGTATTTGTCCGAAAGTGAACGTAATAGCGCAACTGGAGTCGAACTCGCTTACAACGATTCCGCAGTCCATCGCTTTAACCATTACACCACGAGGACACCCCCCCAGTATTTGTTGTGATTTTTCATTTTTTTCCTAAGTATATTTACAAATCTAAAATGTTTATATGTTAAATATTGGTCATGAAAAATAATCATCTAAATTAAATACTGAATTTCTGAATATATTTCTGCTCATATATCAACGGCTGTCCGTTCCTTAGTGTTGACATCGTCAACTCGTCAATTATTTTAAATCTTATTTAATTAACTCTTCGTTGCTGGGGTCATTTTCATTGGCTGGAAAGTTGCAAATGCAACAAAGAATTTCACATCGAGGCTAGATTTTGCTTCCGGTATCTCGTAAATCTGACGGAAACACAACAAAGTCTGGTGGTACCAAAAGATATTCTAGTTGATTATGCTTTCACCTTAAAACCCTGCCTGGTCTCAGAGTCATCATTTTTTCTTTCGTTTATCTTTTGTTTTGGCAGCATATGTATGTAATATCATACGCGCATATGTGTTTATGTGTGCACACAATTGCGCATGTGTATATGTATGTGAGTATTTGCGTCAAACCCCATTGTAAAATATGACATGGATTTTACAAAGAAGATCTAAGAGGTTCCAACCTCATGTTTCTTGAAATCTAAGATTCTCAGTAACTCTAATTCTTGGATTTCTTTTTAACTTCCGTTCTCCTTGTCTTTGCCCTTCACGCTTTCTCTGAAGACTTTTCTCTTATTTTTTTTTCTTCCTTTGTTTCTTTTCTGAAGAAAAGATTCATATCCAGAAATCGAAGTCTCTGATATTTTGGTCTTCATTTCACACACACACACACACACACACACACACACACACACATATATATATATATATATATATATATATATATATATATATATATATATATATACTAGCTTAAGTACACTTTTACGCCAGATAGAAAGTCAAGACTTGGAATAAAAATATGATAAGATATCTGGTGAATGTAAAAAATCCCTTCAATTAATTTCATTTTTCTAAACAATGTCTACTTTTATAATCTTTGCTGTCAATTGAAAATGTATTCTGACCAAATAAAATATTAACTGTTTCTATAAAAGTGAATAAATTTTGATATAATCTTATGAAGTTAATTTTTTCTGATAATTTTTTCACACAATTCTGTACACTCACATATATACATAGGTTTTATGGCAAGTAATGAAAATCATCATTGTTGCCCCCATAAGTCTTTACAAAATATCCAAAAATACAGGTATATTTACAATGATCTAATAAATTCTGTTTTTATATTGTTGCGGTATTATTTTTCTATGATTTCATATATATTTTCCTTCAAGAATGCTAAGGTTAGGTGACCTACTTAGGTGCTATTTTAGTACCTCTAGCTGTTCCTAGGGTTGGATGTAATTTTTGTTATCGAATTGGAAAGAGTTATTATTTAGGGTGGGGCAAAATTTTAGACCTAGATTAATCTGATTTTTGATTAATTAATAGATTTAATATTTTAGGTTTTATCTAATTGGTTTTGATCGGTATGTAACCAAGACTGGTGTTTTTATTCGGCTTGTGTTGTCAAAAAATGGTCTCTTATTGTGTTGCTATTAGTATTTCTAGGGTAATTTGTGTTACTTATTTACTTGATGTAAACCGTCAGGTAGTCTCTTTACTTTCTTTTCCCATTATGGGGTGCACTAGAGCGAATGCTATTCAACCCATTCAGCATATTTGAGTGTGTTGGTGCTAGGGCCAATTTTTTTAATGTGATATGTATAGGGATTAATTTTATTTTTGCCAAAAAAAAACGGTTTCTTATTGAGTGTTTATTGTTTTGGGGTAGTTGGGCCAATTTTTGTCTGTGTGATGACGATCAACTTTTTTTTGTATGGGATTGTTTGTGCCTGTTGGTTTTTGTTTTAGAATTCTCTCTGTTGTACGGATATGCGTAGAAATGTGTATTTTGGGGATTTTTCTTATTGTTTGTGGCTGGTAATTGTATGTTTGTTGTATTCTCACACACATGAAATCCATTCAACGTTCTTGAAAAAAATATGTGCCTGTGTACATGTAAGTGTACATAACTATATACATGTGTGTGTGAGCACATACACACACAAATTCATTGAGGACACATACCCACACATACACACACACACACACACACACACATATATATATATATATATATATATATATATATATATATATAAAACATAGACTTTGAAATCATTTGCATACCTATTCATTTAAAAATATTTGCTTTTCTTTCGTTAAACAACAACTTTTACGTCTTTATAAACAAGAAATGGGAAAATAGCGCAATGAATTGCGAGGCATACTCCTCATTCGAGGGTGTGTCCTCCGATCACTGAATTATCACGGCAAAAATACGACTGAGCCTACGAAAGAACACCTCCCGAACAACGACCACCATACACTTCTTAATAACAAGGATATTAGAGATAAATCTGTGGTAGCATTAAGAAACAAATTCGATTCACTACAGGAGAAGACGGAAACACATACCCTGAATGTCGAATATGGGAATTTCGTCAACGCTCACCTAGAAGCAGCAGCAAAATACATACCAAGAAAACATATAAATAAATCTAGAGTCCCGTAGGAGACATTAGTGGTTAGATAAAAACGTGCTGATGTGAAAACTGCCTCCAAATGCAATAGGAAGAACCCAACGAACACAAATGCCCGGAAACTAAAAAGACACAAAATGAATTAGCAAGCCTATACCTAAACGAACAGACAGAATACATACAGAATCAGATAGATAAAATTAGAGACTCAATGGAATGCAATCTAGGATAGCGTGGCAAATGATAAATCAAGTGAGCAGAAGGAAGAGTAAAGCCAAAGCTAAACTGAAAGATACAAACCAACAAGAACGAATAAAACAATGGAAACAGCATTTCGAGAATCTGCTAGGAAACCCACCGAAAGTTACACATGAACCAATCACGAGAATTATTTGTAAGCAATTAGACATCAAACTGGGACCGCTTACTCTAGGAGAACTCGACTCAGTACTTATAAAAATTAAAAATAGAAAAGCCGCAGGGCTTGATGAGATTCCCTCAGAAGTATGGAAGACCAGACAATTCGACGACATACTGCTCCAACACTACAACGCAGTCTATAATCAAAATCCGATAGACAGATGGATGAAGGGATGCATCCTCCCTTTCCCTAAAAAGGGCGACCTCGGATTAGCCAAGAACTACCGAGGTATAACACTTACATCCATAGTAGCCAAAATATACAAAGCCTTGCTACGCAACCGCATAGAACCCAAAATTGACAACATTCTTAGGAAGAACCAAAATGGCTTCCGGAGAAATAGATCCATGACCTCACAAATATTGACTAGCCGTAGAATCCTTGAAGGTGTAAGGGCAAAAAAACTACAGGCGATATTACTATTTGTCGACTTTACCAAGGCCTTTGATTCCATTCACAGAGGGAAGATGGAACAAATTCTACTAGCACACGGCCTACCAAAAGAAACCGTTGCAGCCATAATGATTCTCTATAGAAACATCAAAGTGAATGTACGATCTCCGGATAGAGACACAGACTACTTCGACATTGTAGCAGGAGTACTGCAAGGAGACACACTAGCCCCATACAACTTTATCATCTGTCTAGATTACTTGCTTAGAACATCGATTGATAAAATCAAAGAAAACGGCTTCAAGCTGACAAAGAAAATAAGCAGAAGGTACCCCGCAAAAACAATTACCGACGCCGACAACGCCGATGACATAGCGATTCTAGCAAATGCACTCGCCTACGCCGAAACCCTACTGCATAGTCTGGAACGAGTCGCCGCAGGCATTGGCCTCCATGTCAATGCACACAAAACGAAATACATGTGCTTTAATCAAACAAGCAACATTTCCACGCTAGATGGAAGCTCTCTGAAACTGGTAGACAAGTTCACCTACCTAGAAAGCAGTGACTCATCAACCAAAAAAGACATCGACACGTGACTTACAAAGGCATAGACAGCTATCGATAGGCTATCGGTCATATGGAAGTCAGACCTGACCGATAAAATGAAACGCAGTTTCTTCCAAGCAGCAGTCGTGTCGATACTGCTGTATGGATGCACTTATGGATGAACTTATGGATGCACTTATGGATGCACAAAAGCTTGACGGCAACTACACAAGAATGCCACGAGCAATATTGAACAAGTCCTGGAGGCAACACACCACAAAGTAGCAGCTATACGGCCACCTACCACCCATCAACTATCCAAGTTAGACGAATCAGACATGCAGGACACTGCTGGAGAAGTAGGGACGATCTCATAAGGGATGTACTCCTATGAACCCCTTCACATGGCCGAGCAAAAGCAGGGCGACCAGCTCGAACCTACATACAGCAGCCCTGAGGACCTGCCAGAGGCGATGAACGATAGGGTGGAGTGGCGAGATATCCATGCTGGCGCCACGACAAGATGATATATATATATATATATAAATTTATACAATGACTACTGTGCAAAGAGCAGTGTAACTTCCAACAAAGGCCTCATCAGAAGATGACTCTGTTCAAGCATAGTTTTAGAGCCGAAGCATCGTTCCTATGAATCCTAAGTGTCCCAGCTGTACCTCATGATATCACCGGGCATTATATATATATATATATATATATATATTCAAATTTAAGGGCGTGACGCTTAAGAAATTTATTGATTTTATTTTTTGTTGTTGTTGTTTTGCTTGGTCATAACTCAGCAATAATTCTATGTAATTATTGCAGACATTCAAGTTGAAGAACAATTTAGGATTGCATACACAGAGAGTCAACGGCTCTGGATTACTGTCAGTTTCTCGCTTATTCGATCTTTCGACACTATCATATATATATGTGTGTGTGTGTGTGTGTGAGAGAGAAAGAGAGAGAGAGAGAAAAAGAGTAACCGTAACCCAGAAAAAGCAGCACAACGTAGCGAGAATTTTGATATGACCGCTATACTTAAAATACAATAGCATAAAATAATTTCCAATTTTATCATGTTTTATATGTCAACATTTCCGCAGTGTATCATGTTTTATGCGTCAACATTTCCGCAATGCATCATGTTTTATGCGTCAACATTTCTGCAGTGTATCATGTTTTATGTGTCAACTTTTCCGCAGTGCATCATGTTTTATATGTCAACATTTCCGCTGTGTATCATGTTTTATGTGTCAACATTTCCGCAGTGTATCATGTTCTATGCGCCAACATTTCCGCAGTGTATCATGTTTTGTGTGTCAACATTTCAACAGTGTATCATGTTTTATGTGTCAACATTTCTACAGTCAATCATATTTTATGCGTTAAAATTTCTGCAGTGTATCATGTTTTATGTGTCAATATTTCTTCAGTGTATCATGTTTTAAGCGTCAACATTTCCGCAATGCATCATGTTTTATGCGTCAACATTTCTGCAGTGTATCATGTTTTATGTGTCTGCATTTCCGCAGTGTATCATGTTTTATGTGTCAACATTTCCGCAGTGTATCCTATTTTATGTGTCAACATTTCCGCAATGTATCATATTTTATGCGTCAACATTTCCGCAATGCATCCTGTTTTATGTGTCAACATTTCCGCAATGCATCATGTTTTATGTGTCAACATTTCCGCAATGCATCATGTTTTATGTGTCAACATTTCCGCAATGCATCATGTTTTATGTGTCAACATTTTCGCAGTGTATCATGTTTTATGTGTCAACATTTCCGCAGTGTATCATGTTTTATGTGTCAACATTTCCGCAATGCATCCTGTTTTATGTGTCAATATTTCCGCTGTGTATCATGTTTTATGTGTCAACTTTTCTGCTATGCATCATGTTTTATATGTCAACATTTCCGCAATGCATCATGTTTTATGTGTCAACATTTCTGCAGTGTATCATGTTTTATGTGTCAACATTTCTGCAGTGTATCATGTTTTATGTGTCAACATTTCCGCAATGCATCATGTTTCATGTGTCAACATTTCCGCAATGCATCATGTTTTATGCGTCAACATTTCTGCAGTGTATCATGTTTTATGTGTCTGCATTTCCGCAGTGTATCCTGTTTTATGTGTCAACATTTCCGCAGTGTATCCTATTTTATGTGTCAACATTTCCGCAATGTATCATATTTTATGCGTCAACATTTCTGCAATGCATCCTGTTTTATGTGTCAACATTTCCGCAATGCATCATGTTTTATGTGTCAACATTTCCGCAATGCATCATGTTTTATGTGTCAACATTTCTGCAGTGTATCATGTTTTATGTGTCAACATTTCTGCAGTGTATCATGTTTTATGTGTCAACATTTCCGCAATGCATCATGTTTCATGTGTCGACATTTCCGCAATGCATCATGTTTTATGCGTCAACATTTCCGCAGTGCATTATGTTTTAATCATCCGAATTGTCAATGTAACAGGAATAATTGTAATATCATAATTAAAATGTTTCACTAATTTTTAAATAAAATTGTAAATTTTATCATAGAACAGCGCTTCCATAGAAAAATATTCGTCGTTTTGTGATGTGAAAATTTAGTAGTTTTGTATCAGTCCGTTTCGCTCTCTCGAGAAAATAAACAAACACAAATTTCCCAATTATTAATGTAGACTAATGACTACCAACCATTTTCTTGACACTTTCTACTCTTTCCTTCCGAGGAACACATCATCTGTCATGAGGAATTCTATTCATTTAGGAATCATTGATAATATTGTTGCGATGAAAAAATTCATAACTTTTCCTCTAACAAAAGAAGGGACATAGTCGGAATTTTTTAACATGTTCATCAGCCATCCTCCTATTCCCATTCGATCATTTCATTTTCCTCAGCAAATAATTCTCTTTTTCACTTTCTCCGGAACAAATTTTTATTTTTTTCATGTAGTCAATTCTATAAAGACCAAAATAAATATCAAAATAGATTAGCAATATCGGATAAATTTGAAAAAAAACTTGCCGGTAAAAGTTATATTATTTGCTTGATCATTAACGAAATTTTATACCTTTTCTGTTAAATGATTTTGGGTGGATATTTTTGTCAATCGGTATCGTCAGTTGATTTAATTGGGAACAATACTTGTTTGAATCAATCATTTGATTGTCTGGATGAATTTCATAGTAGATCATTCCATTCAAGTTCCATTAGAATTGCCTTTTTTGGGGGGTGGGGTCCGAGTAGTGTTTCATCGCATTTTTTTAACCTTCTGTGTTCCATAATGTTGTCAAAACGACTAATATAATCCAATAGAAATTAATTTTTCTCCGCAACTTTGAAAATCAATTATAAGACATTTAATAATTCTCTGTACCATCTTCATAAACTGTACAATTTTTTTATTTGAATCGTGTTTTTACCTTTCTTAAAATAAAAAGTATAATATAATAAAAATATTGCTTATTTTCTTTTAGGTCAATGGTAGAACCAATTAACAAAAATACGCCAATTTTTAAATTCTTTTTTATACTCCATATGACTAATGTCACAATACAAACAAAGGCAATGCTTTAGAATTAAGTTAGTTAAAATGAACACTTCTAATGTCACCTAGTAGAAAAAAAAACTTTTCAAAACCAAGTCTAAAAAATTGTTATTCTCTTTGTTTGCTCAACATTACCGAAACATTTAGCTTCACGCTTAATACTTTCAATCCCAGATTCTACTGCTGTGCTTCTCTTTTCAGAATCTGTAATATGAGCAGATCAATGAAAAACCCCAAGTTGATGTAGACAACTTACAAAGGGAAACATTGAAATGATATTCAGCATAAGAGAACATTTAAATCTAATTTCCGACTCACAGTCAAAGGATAAATTGTTCCCTTTTCGAATTACTGATGTCTTTATTACTCGTGCCAGATGTTAAGAAGAAGAAGAAGAAGAAATAATTCAATTAGTTTCTTAATTGATAATTGTACATTCAGAAACATAACGTCCCTAAAGTATAAAGGAAAAGGAATATTATTTAAATAAAGTTGTGAAGTACAAGTTTAGAAATCCATGGTAGTTTGAAAAATATCTGTTGTCTGTGTATCGGCTGCAAATATCATGCAAGTTGATTAATTGATTAATTCATAATATGCAATTTACTAATTAAAAACATTATTTGGATGAGCAACTGTCTTTAGACTAAACAAAAAATGTTATATAATTGCGGAAGGATTTTTTTTATATTTTCATTTTTCGTTTTGTTTATCTTACCTTTCGGTTTAGTTAGGCTGAGTACCTTTCGGCTTAGTGCATGGGTTAATTAGGTGCACACGTTGAGTGCAGGTGTTCACGCGCGCGCGGGGCGGATGTGACAATCACAGATGTCACTATAAAAACCCCAGATAGGAAATAGGACCGGGGACGTGAATGACGTCATGCCCGGAAGCGATGGGGTGAGGATTTTGGAATTTGAAAAAAACAGTGAGTTGAGATTTGGGCTTGGACGAAACAAGTCGATTTTCGGAGCTCGCCGAGGCCAGACCAGTAATTTGCGGCGGGGTGCCCGCACGTGGTGGGGGTCAGATGGAAAAGTCTGGATAGAAAGAAATTCTCTCTCTCTCTCTCTCTCTCTCTCTCTCTCTCTCTCTCTCTCTCTCTCTCTCTCTCCTCATGTCGAAAAACCTTAAACTCAAAAAGGTAAATAAAAGTTTCGTATCTGAACCAATTTCTTGTTTTTCGGATTCCTATGCGTATGAACATTACGAACGTTGTATGTATATATATATACGTATCTTGGTCGTATTTTTGGACCTATATTGCAAAGAGAATATCTTCTGGAAATTTACAATCATAAAATTCTCTCTATATTCATATATTTTTCTGTGAAACCCCAAACCTATTAAAATTTCAAGGAATCTAAGAAATAAATATTGTTACTTCCCTTGAAAACTCACCGTTCAGTAGATTTAATGCAGATTCACTTACCATGGAATCCTGTTGGCTTAGTTGACTATTACTACTGTAGTGAGTTTGATTCTCATTGAGTGCCCCATAATTCTGGCGTTGTGCTAAACTTAATTACCATTTGTAAAGGACGGCACTTTATCATTATATATTTTCGTAATCATATTGCATGACGTCATAACTATAATTCGAAAAATTAAAATTTGAAAAATCGCCTGTTAAAATCTTGAATTAGACGGAATTTAGAAAATACCAATTCTATATTTATTGTCATTTGTTCTTGCAAATAATAAAAAGAAATAACATGCATGAAGTCTTATTTTGAAAGTTTATTTTTAAATACGTTTTAAAAAAGAATAATTTAATTGACGACGTCACACGTAACAAACTTAGTCATTTCGAAACTGTTTTGAATGATAACTTCTAAGATTCTTATAAATATTTGATCTCTATTGATTCCTACCGATATTAGACTCATATCAATATTAGATCTATAATAATTCCTATTGATATTAGACTTATATCAATGTTATATCTTTAAGTATTCCTATCGGTTTTAGATGTATAATAGCAAATACGACCCATTTTTATACAGTAATTAACAAACGTCTATGACAACCAAGAAAAAGTTAAAAAAATCACAATAAACAAGGGAAAGTTATGTTTACAATATTTCTGATAATTAATAGATACTCCAAACCAAAGAAAATATTTTTCAAAAAAAGTTCAAAGTTACAATGTCCCTAACGTGAAAGATAATTATGTTAATCAATTGATTTTCTTGTTTTAACGATGTAATTTAAATTTAAGCAGCCAAAAAGAGAGGAGCCAAATACAGTTTTACAAATCAGTTTTTCTTCAGATTATGTCACATTCTTGTTCTTGAAAATGGCCAGTGAATGATCGAAAGTTCTTGAACTTGGAGAGAAAGGCTGTGGAGAGGTTTTAAAGCCCGTTTAAATCCTTTTATACGGTTCCTGTAAAAAGGAAGCGAGCTGAATAAAAAACTAATTGTGTGTGTGTGTGTGTGTGTGTGTGTGTGTGTGTGTGTGTGTGTGTGTGTGTGTGTGTTTCTATCTGTGTGTGCGCACACACAATCAATTGTGTGTGTGTGTGTGTGTCTTTGTAGGTAGGTAGTCATGTATGCACGTCTAGAAATGATGAGACATTTTGAGAAGCTACAATGCTTGAGTGTATTTCTGTTATATAATTATTTTTATATAAGTTTCGAAGTAACATCATCCGATACGTACATCCGCCACAGCTGATAAACTTATTTACAGCTACCAAAAGTAGCACCAAATGCATAGACATCGGAAACCAAACTGAATGCAATTAACTGCCTATTAATAACGATAGCAGATTACATATATATATATATATATATATACATATATGCCTTTATACGGGATGGAAGATAAGGAATGGAGCAGTCAATAATAAGTTGTTATTAAATTTATATACATATATATATAGGGTACTCAATGAGATTTGAACTCACTCTTCTGGAAACAAGAGTGAGTTCAAGTCTCATTGAGTACCCCATTTAAAAGGCCTTGTGCCACACATGTTCTCTGAGAAAAACAAATAAATCTAAAAAAATACAAATCTCCTCGTGGACCTTCCTATTTTAAAATATATCTTTAGTCTGTTTTTGGTTGAGGAAAAAAAAGTTTTTGTAAAAAAGTTGTCATGCGTTTATTTATTGGGTTTGGTTTCTTCATTTTTATGACATAGCAACCTTCGCGGATTATTTAATGCCAAACCCATCCTGGTAGAAGTCGTACTGTTTAACTTTAAATTAAGGGGATATGGGTTTTGTTTCCCAAGGGGCATTAGTCCTAAAGTAAACGCAATATCACTATGGGCGCTTCAATTTGATTACTACAATGTCGCAGTCTAGCATGTTAGTTATTGCGCTTCGGCGACTAACCTGTGTGTACTTATTTATGGGCGATCCGGGATATAGGAAGGGAAAGAGAGAGATAAGAGAGAAGTGGGGGAGAGGTTTGGTTATGCTTTATGGCATATCAACTTTTATGGGTTATTTAATGCCAAATCTTGTTTATAAATATTTATTAGATAAATAATTTATGAGCGAATAGTTTTTTGGTAAGATTATTTTTAAACGAGTCAGAGCTCATTTGTTTTTTTTGCACACAAATGATTTCTGTTATTGTTATCCAGCACTAATAATTCTATTAATATTAATATTAATTTGCTTGCGCACGGTTAAATGGTTTCAAGTCTAGTAAATGATGAAATAGTTCTATTTGACCCAAAGATGGGACATTAACGGATACAACCAATTCAAGTCAGAGTGGACCAGGAAGCAATGGCAAAGGAGGGGTACTCCGTATTTCCCAAAGTTCCAGAACTAGAGGTTTACTATCATTTTTTAGTGTCAAATCCAGGACACTCTTTGAGGGGGGGGCTTTCCTCTCTGCTGAGACACTGTCGGCGTATTCTAAATACCCAGCCAACTGAGTTAAGGAGGAAAGAGAGAAAGTGTGTGTGTGTGTGTGTATGTGTGTGTGTGTGTGTGTGTGTGTGTGTGTGTGTGTGTGTGTGTGTGTGTGTGTGTGTGTGTTTCGAAAGAGAAAAATACAGAAATGCAATTGTTATGCAAAGAAAGGAAAACATCTGTTACTATGAATTTAAAAGACAGTCAAAAAATAAGGATAAATACGTGGACGTTGCCCGATAACAACAAGAGTTGGGTAATATTAGTTTTGCTGTCATGTCCATAATCAGTGGAGTACTGGGAACAATTTCAAAGATTCTGTAGATATAAAGTAGAATTTCGGCATTGTAGACCCCAACATTGGTGAGAAATTTGAGGTAATTGTTGGAGATTCCAGAAGACTTGACGAAAACATCAGAGATTGAAACAAGAAGGCAACTAGCAATAATAATTTCAGTTTTGAAAAATAAAGATAATAATTTTTCAATATTAACAACAAGCACAAAAATTTTATCTTTAGCAGAGCGCACAGATACTACATTTTGATAATCAGCAGAAGTAACGATCCCTACATGAATAATCTGTTTTGTTTTTGTTTTTTTGACAGTAACTATTCTACGTTGTAGTAATTATAGCGAATAACTGTAAAAGCAACAAAAACAGCTTTTTTTTCTTCTGCGTTCAGTGTTGTATTTATGCAATAATAATAATAATGCTGATGACGATACCAATACTAGTAAGCAGCAACTATTATTATTAATATTCGTCCTCTGTAGATTGGACATTAATTAATTCAATCAACCGCCGTTGGACATTCCTCTTTATTTTCCCATCATTTGACTAGTTGTAACGAATATTTGAACATAGTTGGCCTCTGCTCGTCTAATTGAAACTTTATGGTAATTAATTTAATTTCATTATCCACTTCCCTCTTTCAATTTCCCCTGACACACACACACGCTCTCTCTCTCTCTCTCTCTCTCTCTCTCTCTCTCTCTCTCTCTCTCATTCACACACACACACACACACACACACACACACACACACACACACACACACAGAGTTTTACTGTCTTACTCTTTCTTTTTCGATTTCTTTTATGCACAAATCCTCTGTCACCTCTTCGTTACAAATCGTTTTAAAAACGTCTTTTTTTTTTCTTAAGAAGAAAAAACGAAATAAGTTAATTATTTCTTTTCTTCCTTTGGTTTTGTTCATTTCCTTTCTCTTCTCTCCTATTTTTCGTTTTTAATCCTTTTTTGTTTTCTTAATTTCCGTTTTTTTTTCTTTTCTTTCTTCTTTTTTCTTCTTCCTTTTTTCTCTTCTTCGATTTCCTTCTTCTTCCTTTTCTTTCTTCTTAAATTTTTCTTTAATTTTTCCGTCTATATAGAGCAAAACTCTTTAATGTTATTATTTTTTTTAAATGTACCTATATTTCACGAGGACTCTTCCGTTTTATTTCAATTTTTTGTCCTTTGTTTTAATATTTTCAAAATTTGATTTTTAATCTCTAATCTTAAATTTTTGCGTTTTGCTTTGAATTATTTTGCGCTTTTATTTCTTTTCGAAATTTTACATTACGTTTTCATTCTCTCTCTCTCTCTCTCTCTCTCTCTCTCTCTCTCTCTCTCTCTATCTATCTATCTATCTATCTATATATATATATATATATATATATTATCTTTCATTATAATATATATATATCTTTCATTATTAGATATATGTATATATTTCATTATCTCTCGCTCTCTCAGTCTCTCTCTCTCTCTCTCTCTCTCTCTCTCTCTCTCTCTCTATATATATATATATATATATATATATATATATATATATATATATATATATATATATATCATACGGTAACTGTAAGAAACAATTTAGGACATTCTTCAAGAGACTTCTGAAAGGCATGGAGAAAAAGCTTGAAGGGAACGACACAAAAATGCTACGCACTATCTTAACAAAGTACCGGAAGCAGCACCCCATAAAATAGCTGTTATATGGCCATTTACCTCTCATCTCACAAACAATCCAAGGAAGATTGACAAGACATACTGGGCACTGATGAAGAAGTAAGGACAAACTAGTAATAGACTTTCTCTTATGGAATCCTACACATGAACGCACCAGTGTTAGGCGACGAGCAAGGAGATATGCATCAGCTTTGTGCAGACACTGGATGCAGTCTAGAGGACTTGCCAGGAACGATGATGAAAAAGAGTCAGGAGACTCCTTACTATCAGCATAACCCCATGATGATGATCATCATCATCAACAGCATCATCATTTAATATTATTACCATTTTTTTATCTTCCATCTCTTTTCATTTTACCTTTTTATTTTTTTTTTTTTCGTATTCCTTTTCTGTCTCATCGTATCTCTCTTATCTTTATTCTGCCGTCTTCATCACTAGCTTTTTATTATCTTTTTTTTTTTTTTTTTCATTTTCGCCTGCTTTCTTCAAAGCTGGCAACACGGAAAACTGAATCGATGCGCTGAATTCGACTTTGGCTGATAATGTTTACTTCGTAAAAGACGTGTGTATTCATTTCTTCCTTTGGCTGTGATCGAGGGAAAAAATGTCTCGTTTGTGACATACTGTGACGATTCACAGACAAGAAACTGAATCAACATTTCAACAAACCTCTCTCTCTCTCTCTCTCTATATATATATATATATATATATATATATATATATATATATATATAAGCTTGTAATGAAAGTTCTATCCAATTTTTCGATGGAAAAGTTTGTAAAAGATTTAAGTCCAATCTTTAAATGATATTTGCCGATGTCTAGATGAATAATATATCAAATTTTCTTTCAGATTCTGTGAAAAGTTATTTAAAGAAATGCTTTCAAATTTCGTCCATATTTGCTCCAAGTAAAAAACCAACTCATCATATCAAATCCCGTAAATTTCACAGAGGGAATTATATATACAGCCGGGAAATCCGTCAAAAGGGCATAGGATGATGGCTCACAGTGTATGAAAGAACATGGCGAAAATGTTTTTCCCATTTCAAAAAATGGGGACTTTAGTCAAAAGAATGAACCAAGAGAAAGTCATAGAAGAGGGCTTTATTATGGGACGCTAAAAGAAGTTGTTGAAGCTAACCCTACCATTATCGTTAGGGAACTCAGCATGCACTTCAAAGAAAGCTACATGACTGTCCATCTCGAAATGAAGTCTTTGGAAAATGTGAAAAGGTTGGAAAATGGGTTCCACATGACCTGCTAACAAAGAATTGCAAACAACATATCATTGCGCATCATTCTGTGCCGCCAGAATTAAATGCCTTCTTTAGTTGGGGGTGCAGATTCATCAATAAGAATGACGAGTGGATCCTTTACTACAACGTTAAGAGAAGACATTACCGGCTTGGTAGTGCTAACAAGCCTGTACAGCTGCTGCAAAGAGCGCGATTATATCAAAAAGAGATTCTTCTGTGTGATTCATGCAAAGAATTTTTTTATTACAAACCGTTAAACAATAATCAAACAATCAAAAAAGCTTTCTGCTAACAATTAAAACGTCTCAAAATAACTTCGGACAAAAAATCCTTCATCTTAAACAAAAAGGAAAAGAATCATCCTTCACTATGATAACGTATGATCCCTCGGTAAGGAAAAAATGTTTCATCCACCATATTCCCCAAATCGTGTTGTAATTCATCTATTTAAAAGTTTGCCAATCCCGTTGAAAAGTCGTGGACTAACTTCAAAAGAAAACGTTCAAAATGATTTAGTCTCTTACTACAATTGATCAAAAATCTTGAAAAATATTTTTCACCTAGCATAAAAAAGATTCTTGACAAATGAGTTAAGGTCATTGGAAACGATGGTGACTATATCAATGATTAAACAAATCTAAATAGTCCTCAATTCTGTTTTATTAGTCCATTGGAAATATAGGATAGAACCTTCGTTATCACCTTATATATATATATACATATATATATAGTCATCCATTTACAGACTCTTTAGTGTGGATTGACACGTAGGACGCTTGAAACTAGGATCGAAACCGGCCCAACTTTACGTTACTTTGTATTATACTGCTCAGCCAGCAAGCGAACTACGTCAGCTCGGGAATTGTAAGGCATTATGTAGCAGCCTTCGTTTGTTTACATTCATATCTTACCAGATACAAGAGTGCACAATTCGTTCGAAGAGCTTTGCATTATGCGAGTGGCATATATATATATATATATATATATATATACATATATATATATATGGGGGAGGTCATTTTAGTCGCCCAGTCTATAGCAGGAACGCTGTTTATCCTCCGTGATTAACATTAACAAATTCTAAGCACTTCGTTTTTTCTCCTGATTTTCTTTCTTTCTTCCTTTCTGTCTTTCTTTCTTTCTTTCTTTCTTTCTTTCTTTCTTTCTTTCTTTCTTTCTCTTTTCCTTCCATTGAAGTAGATGATAAACAATCTAATGTATAAAGTTATTTGCTCTTTTTTTTATTTTTCTTTCTTTCTTTTCACAATTTTTCTCTCTTTCTTCATCTTTTCTCCATATTTTTTCTTCCGAGTAAATCTTTTGTTTTATTTTTTCTATCTCTATGTTTGATTTTTTTAAAATTTCTTTTCCTTCAGTCAGAGTATCTAATTCATCTTTTTCTTTTGTCTTCGTTTTTCTCTCAATTTTCTCATCTTCCTTTTATCTTTCTTCTTTCTTTATTATTTTTCCCATTTCTATGATGCCAACATTTGGTTATTGTCTATACTCTTTTTTTTTCTTCTGTCCCTTATCACATCCTCTCATTTTTATCTTCATTTTTTTTTTGTTTTTTTTTAATTTTCCTTTCTTTCTTTATCATTTAATTACGATTGCCAACTCAGACAGCAATCCATTGATTTAACAAGCAAAATCAAATAACTCATTTTCTCGCTTTTTATCAATATTGCTTAAGAATGAACAAAAATATAAAACAAATTCCAAGCGATTGCCCACAAATCCTCGAAGTGTACGCTGTCAAATAATATTTGCTAATTTTAATTAAAAAAAAATGTTACACATTTCTTTTATTGTTCCATTCATTTCTACTTTATATACGAGAGATAACTGACAGTTACATCAGTTACACTGTGATAAAATTATTAAAAATTCCAAATGAAAAATATATAACTACTTGCTGAAAATGTCCTCTATGCTGTATCGACTTTCATTGAAAAGACGCCGAACAAAATAACAAATGTCAAAAATCCCTTTTATCTTTTTCGTTTTTTTAAACAAGGCCAATTTTTCAATTTTTTATCGATTAAAAATTACTTTGAACGAATTACAAACAGGAAATGATAACTATAAAAGATAAATCAACCAAGCAGAAACGAGGTTTACTTATTAGATTTTTTATTATCTTAAAAAACTGATATTATTCTATAAAATTTTCACCGCGTTTTGTGGAGAAATATCTTTTCTTTTAACCTAAATGTGTGACACTTATAAGTATATTGATTTAAACATTATTTGTCTGAATTTTTAGCTCAAAGTGTTAATGCTATGTAATTATTTTACAGCTTGAAGAAATGCCTATAAACCTAATTAAATAATTTAATGTGAATAATTATTTTAAGACAAATAATTCAGTAATTTTCTTTTCTTTTAAAGTTAGAGAATTTAAATTCTGCATCATTAGTTACTAAAGATTCGAAGAAAACAATAAAATTGTTAAAATCTTGAAGTGTACCAAAAAGATTGTTGAATATCACGTCAGTTGACATCAGAAAAATTCAGTTGAAAACTAGTTGAAATACCCGTTAATGCCAGATGAAAGGACAAGACAGGAATGGAAAAAAGAGCGAGACTATGTCAAAAATCCCTTTTCCTTGTTTCTTTAAAAGAGAAATCTGTATTACAAAAACTTATTTCTAAGGAAACAGTCAAACCGACCACGCGCAGCACTTGATTTGGCCGGAGTGGAGAAGTAATCCCAGACAGTGCAGCACCAACAAGTGACATCGTCCTTTGTCGAGAACTCCTAGTGTGAATTCGGGACCGAACTGTGAAGGCATGAAAAACTTATGCCAGCAGATGGGTTTCGTTAATCACTTCTTGAATTGCCGGTAAAGATTTTAAACAGGCTGAAGCTTCCCAAGAAATAAAAGTAAAATTAAACTAAACTGAAATTCTACCAAGTTGAACGACTGAAAGAAAATTCAACTAAGAATTCTACTGAAAAGAACCTTACAGAAGACTCTCAATTAAATAAACTCTGAAACATTTCTACAAAACAAAAAGAAAAGAAAAATATTCAAATTCTAAGAACTTTGTTTCCCAGACACTCTTTCAGATAAGTTCCAGCAAATTGTACTAAACATTTGCCACACTTTATCTTTTCTATCCCTTTCTTTCTCGTTTCTTTTGTATAAAATTCCCTTTTGAAAACTTTATTGTCTGTGTTATCTTTTCGAATCAGTATCCGAACTAGAAAGCTGCGGAACTTACTGTTTAAACTTACTGTTTGAAATACCGTTTAATATTGCACACTAGTGTCACTCTAATATCGTTTAATATTGCTCTAGTGTCACTCACTTCAACAAATTCCCCCTTTGAAATTTCCTTATATTGAGATTTTATCCTTAAAATTTATTTAATATAAGAGGAAATAATACCTGCAATGTCCACTTTTGACATTGTGAGACAACCCAATAAAATAGGAGGCATTTATTTCGAAGTGACCTTATAACGAGTACAACTTACAGTTTCCATGAAATAGAAAAATTTGCATTTGGTGGTGGGGGATTCAATGTTATTATTTTGTATTTCCAATTGGAAGAACTTCTGCTAAATCTTATTAATATTGATTAATTTTAGTACGACATTATAAATCCTGAACGATTAGTTATGTCTAGCAGCAACATGACTTCTCACTGAATGTTGCTTACTGTGAGAAACCGCCTCTAAAAACCTTCTTATCCTCACAAGGAACATTTTTATATTATAAACTGCCCCTGGAGCCAATAAGAATTTATACCAAATTTCCTAACTCTACATCAAAGAACATTTGGTAATTCTTTTAACATTTATTATTATAGAGAGTGGATACAAAAATAATTAAAAAGAAATGGCAACGATGATAGAGATGATCGGGATTATTATGATGATTATTGATGAAATCATTTTTGATCTCCTAAATAATTCTAGGTCATACAAATAATTCTACTTACTATTCACAGTATCATGTAGTCACAAAAATCTTCTATGGTGACCATCACAGTTTTTGACACTTCGCCAAAGTTCTTGACTGTTTACATCATGAATTTCCCCAAAATCTCTTGGTTTTCTTCCAATATGGTGTGGAGAAATCAATGTTAAATCAAGAAGAAATATATCAGGTTGAGTTTTAATCATCCTGTTGTTCAGCTTTCAATTCTTTCTTGTGGTCTTCGCTTCTTTATATATCTGTGATATCATTCTTTCAAAAGACGTCAGTAAGGAAATTTGTTCAATTTAGCTTTTTCACTTTGCTCATATCTATCAATTTGTATATCAATCTATTTTCATCTTTATTATTCTAACATTTTATTTGTGTCTACTTCTTTCTTTTGCCGTAAGACATTTCTATAACAGATCGAATGTTTTAATATATTTATCTATATACTTCTTTAGAACTTGTTCTAAAATTATCTACGTTTTTTTTTCTTTTCATGTATCGTAATTTATATTGTTACAAGTGTTACTGAAACATATTTGTCCTTATAAGAACTCTATTTCGACAAGTCTCTTGCTAGTCTCCACTGCAGACGAAGTTGGCGTCCTTTCTTATCAGGTTACTCTATCACTTTGCTGGTCGTCTTCTGTATCTTCTGAAAAAATCACAATTTGGCAGCAGAAGTTGAACATATCTGAAGCATACATCGACAACCCGATATGTTGCAGTTCAATAGGCCCCACTTTTCATATCTTGCCAAATATTTATGGGGTTGTGGCAAGAGAAATAGGAAGTAAAAGTATAGTACTCTCTGCCATAGAGATACCTTAGGTAAATTCTCTATTAGATTGCAATCAACCATACCTCTTATTCGAAAGGTTGTACACACAAATCTTAAATAGGCATTAATTTGTTCCAAAAAGAAATGCTTTGGTAATAGTAATACATCGGAAAGTATTTTCGCGTATTAATGTAAGTAATATGTATTTACAATGGGGAATAACCCATCTACGCCATATACGATGTTTCTCGAATAATGCTAAAAAAAAAATATCAAAAATACATTGTTTGAAAACATTATCATGGAATCTACATTGATTTTTCTAAAAGGTTCCTGGACTTTTGAGTCTCGATTTAATTGTACTATATATATATATATATATATATATATATATATATATATATATATATATATATATATATATATATATATATATATAAAGTTCTTTTCCATAATTTGACGATGAAGAGAAAAACAATTACTGGCAAGCCTTTAGTATAAGATAATTGTTTTACAGTCATTATTATCAGCTGTGGTCAAAATCGTAGTGAGATTCTTGTTCGTGCAATAGTATTTAAAAGTTCAGTCCAATTCATAATTCAATTGTAATGTAGGGCCTTTTACAAGTTTACACAGATCATTTGAATTTTTTTTAGTGATGTCAACATCAAATACCAATTATAGAGTACTTCTCCTTAATTATTGCAATTGTTATAATATAGATTATGTAAATATGAAAACCTTAACTGTTACCGAAAAGGACCTTTAAGTGAATTGAATTTTAATAGATGTATAGGAATTAGTAAATACTCTTCTTCGTGAGCCATATGATATGAATTATGGCTCAAAGGATTTAAGCCATTGTAATTTGGAGATAGATAGATAGATATATAGATAGATAGATATTAATGTTGCATTGAATAGGTTTGTAACCAAATAGCGAGGTAGATATACAATAGCATTAACTCTATTTTCTAGAACTAATTTTGAATTATAAATATTCTCCGTTTGCCAAAATCTGTTCTGTGTGCCGTAGCCAAACGGTTTTCCCCTCTTTCCCAACATTTTAGTCTAATCAATAAAAATCATAATAAAGTCTGATGTGTAATTCAGCATTTTCTTTCTTTTTATTTTATTTTCCGATTCAAAGTTTCCATTTTGATACATATCCCATTTTCTATTCAATGCCTTACAATGACGTATCGACTATTTTTCTTCCTTTTTTTTTCTTTCTTTCACTTTTTTCTTTCACTTTTCATTGTTCTTCTTTCAATCTTTTACTTCTTCACTCTTTTTTGAATCTTTAAACTATTACAAAATTGTTTTTTTTTTTCTTTCTTTCTTTTCTATCATTCTATTTATGCATTAATGAATATTCTTCAAGTTTGTTTCAGTTATCTCTATCCTCCCCTCTTCTCCTCCTCGCCCCCTTCTCTCTCTCTCTCTCTCTCTCTCTCTCTCTCTCTCTCTCTCTCTCTCTACTTCTGTTAATTTACAGCTAGTCTTTACTTGGCTTGCTTCCCTTATATATAAAACCTCGCTTAAAGGACGCTTTAAGCAGACATTAAGCTCAGTCAAATCCAATTTATAGAATTGATATTATGATAGCAAATATCTACATAAGGGAAAGTACTCCATAACTGATATTCAATTGTTATCTCCTTTAAGAAATATATTAGAATATTTGATGATCGGTGGAAGCACGAATATGATTTTTGCGGTAAGTTTCATATAAAAAGCAAATCATAAAAATATACTCGCTTAAAAGTCGACTTCGACGGCAGTTAGACTCAGTCCGGACTTATTTATAAAATCTGTCTTAATTAATTTCAAATGAATAAATGCAAATTAGAAATCAACAGTTACTTCTTTCGAGAAATTATAATGATTGAAGTGAATGTCACACAAGATCTCAGACAATTATTGAATGTCTCACAGTCCCTGCGACAATTATTTTTAAGTTGCAAATCAAATTGAAATTTGCTTTTTTTTCAGCAAGAAAATCGAAATACAAAAATCGTAACACCATATATCATTTATTAATATGTTACAGTTACATATACACATCGGGTCTTTATATATATATATATATATATATATATATATATATATATATATATATATATTAATAGTGTTAGTTGTCACTAAATCACTTTGTGGTTTTGTGACGAACCAAGTGCAATATAATTTGGGGAGTGCTCAATATCTAGGATAGAGTTATTATATAATAATAATAATAATAATAATAATAATAATAATAATCGAGGACTTGAAAGTTGGCGGACGAGTGGAGACCATCCAAACTACTACATTATTGAGAACGTCCAGAATACTGAGAAGAGTCCTGAAGACTTGAGGAGACTTGCTGTCACTCAAACTCCAGTGAAAGACCATCAGCTAACGCTGATGTGAAAAACTCTAATGAGTAAATAATAAATAAATAGATAAATAAATATTACATTTATATATTTAATGCCATGGAAGTTTGTCTACGACCTTTGGTTTCATGAAGTTTTTACAAACAACTATAACCCACACAAACACACGCACGCACGCACGCACACACACACACACACACACACACACACACACACAACCACATTTAAAGATTTCTACTCAATCCCAACATTCATTATTCATTTGATTTTGTTATCTGCCTGAAGATTGTTGTTTGTAAAAACTTCATGAAACCAAACGTCGCAGACAAACTTCCATGGCATTAAATATATAAATCTAACATATATATATATATATATATAAGTGTGTGTGTGTGTGTGTGTGTGTGTGTGTGGTTGGGCAGCAGTCCTTCATTTAAGCAGGTTTGACTAAATAATAAAGACACATTTGGTCTATACAACTTTATTAGGATCCTTTCAAGTTTCCTGACAAGAGTTTTGATTTTAGGTTGGAGTTGGTAGATGAATTTACCGAAAATGTCCCAAGCGCCTTTGAAACCTTCATAGGCCATTATCAGGGATTTTGCAAATGTAAATAATATTTTTTTAAAGATTTTAAAGTTTTTAAATTCTAAAAAGGAAGCATTACATAAACGTATAGTTGGATTAAACTGAGATTCTAATGACATTAAACAGATTTAAAACCAAACGCTATCAACGGAAATAGAATATTTTCTGAAGAGAGATAGAATATTTTTAAAACTTATCTTTTTTATTTAGGTAATTGTTCATGCAAAATAAAAAAAAAACACTTAGTTTGCAACAAAATCAGTTCGATGATAAATGATATAATAGGAAGTGACATCAATGTTTGCATTTTGTCATCTTTTCATTTCTTTTATTTAACAGTTTATCATTATTCTTAAATTTTAGGATGTGCAGTTTTTCTTTATTCAGGTACATTTGTTTAGACAACCATGTATAGGCATGCATTCTTTATCATCAGCCATTTTATTGGGGGGGTCGTACTTGTTTCTTCTTTGATCTTCTTTGCATAGCTAAATAGTAACTGTCCTGTAACGAGCAGAAAATCCGGCAAACACTTGCACGCCACATACGGAAACACTGGACGGCTGTTTCGACCTTATTAGGTCTCATCAGCAGTGTATACTGTGATCTCCCCCACTGGAGATCGAACCAGCGACCACAGAATGCAGAGCCGAGACTCTACCACTGAGCTATTATTTCACTTCATATCGCACACAAGTGACGCCAATTCAACCTGTCAAGGTAATTGTGTGGCCAATTAACCTGAATGTCTAGTAAATTACATCCGTACTCTTTATAGAGGAAACGGTCACTTCTTGTGCCACATCTTCCCAGGAGGATTGGAAATACACATCCGCCTAATTATTATAACCTCAAAGGCAAGGATATAGATGTACAGTTTGAGGTTTTAACAATCACGCAGATGCCTATTTCCAATCCCTCTGGGAAGATGTGGCCTTGGAGGTGACTGTGTCCTCTGTAAAAAGTACGGATGTAACTTGCAAGACACATTCAGGTTAATTGGCTAAGCAATTACCATGAATAGTTAATTTGGGGTCACTTGTGTTCGATGTGGGATGATGGCTCAATGGTAGAGTTTCGGCCCAGCATTTTGTAGTTGCTGGTTCGATCTGCAGTGTGGAAGATCATGGAATACACTGCTGATGAAACCTAATAAGGTCGAAACAGCTGTCCAGTGTTTCCGTATGTCACGTGCAAGTGGTTGTCAGATTTTCTGGTCGTGGTAATTCAATTCACAATATAATTCCTCTACTTAAAAAAGAAAATATACAGTAACTATCCTGTTTTCATATTTCTCACTTGTTAGCATAATCTGTGATTAAACGATTCAATTTTTCCGTAAAACCAAAATACATTTTTCTTCTTTTTTGTTATTCATGTATACATTTACGGTGACTCTGTACGTTGCCCGGCTAACAACTACGGTCAAAAGAACAGTTCCCTCTGTTACGACAATTATATACAGGTTCACAACTACTATTTTCTGGTTTAATAACATTAGCATTGTGATTGTCGGTTATTTGTGGTTGCAGAGTAAGGGAGCAAAAATAGATGACTTTTTATGTCACAGAATTATAAGGTCATATTTCAATATTTTAATTCATATATATGGTTTCTTTTTCCCTTCTCTGTCTTTTCAATTGATCTTTCTTTTTTCCTTTTGTTGTTTTGAATATATAGTTGCTCTTCCATTTTGTTTTATATATTTGCTTTTTCATTTATTTATTTATCTTTTTTTTATTATCGGTTTATGATATAACAAGAAAATCACCGAGTGAGCTTCCGTACGTGTTTACTGATTTAATTGTTTTCATTGTACATCTTCCTCAATTTTTGGCTTTCTATGTTTTGTCTGATGCCAAATATACAAATAAATCGTTTCTTTTAAACCGAAATACTCGGCTGAATTGATTGACACATAACCTATTGGTAAATACTGTGCATTTGCAAAAAGAATCACGAATGCAAGATGTTTATGCATATGTGCACATCTCTTTATGTATGAAGTTCTTTCTATTTTGCACATTTCTAAGGATCAGAGGGGAATTCCTATAGCGTTGTGGTTAGCGTCCGAGACTGCAATAAGCGAGTTCGAACTCCAGTTGTGCTATTGCGCTCACTTTCTGACTAATGCCCTTGAGAAAGGTATGATTCCCCCTTATCCCCCTGCTGTATTTTTTAAAGTACCTCTAAAGTTCTTCTATAAGGATTGCTTCGGCATTAAATAACCCATAAAGTTTAATATGCCGTTAAACAAAGAAAGAGGGAATAAACGTAATAACAACTAAGAAATTTATACAGGTCTACTATCGTGCATTTACAAGTATTGGTCCACCAACAGATGAAATAATATTTTGACGCGATATCAATGTTTTTTTTCATTTCCATCAAATGATACTTAATTCATTAAAGTAAATAATGTTCTAATTAGTCATTCCAATGATAGCTTACAAAAAAAAAAAGAAAACTTTTGTTTAGCTGCCAAAGATGTTCGAACGAACTCGGAGAATTTTGGTGGTGCTGAATCTAAAAATGAAATTACTTTTGCCGAACTGGCTCCAGTTTTCGAGATAATAGATGTCCGTATAATTATTATTATTTTATTCCAATCCGTCCTGTAATTGCTGGCAAATGGATAAGAATTTCGTCGATCTTTTTACTCATTAACATTAGATTCTGTCAAATCTAATCTTTAATCTTATGTAGAGGATCCGTCTACTTGATTTCCAGAATTCAAGCTTTCCTATACATTTAAAATGAAAACATAATTTTGAACAAAAAAAAATCACTTCAGATTTTCTCAATATACATAAATATATACAACTTTGTAACGAGCATGAACCAGTACAAAAACAATTTCAGCGAATGTCCCTCTACAAAAATAAGTACAAAATTCGATAATACTAATATATGTCTGTTAGACATTCAAAATGTGCATATATCATACAATTCTTACTATAAATGCTTTAAAATTGACTCCTGGTCAGCCATTTTTTTTATTTTGTGTGCCCAAATTCTAAATTTGTTGCCGACTTTCTGATTCGTTGATTTTTTTTTTCTTTTTTGTAAATTGATAATGAATTTTCTTTTGTTGATTTGGAAGATTTAGTTAAATATTACTTTGCGAATTTGTCCTTGGCATATTAAATAAACTCGAAATATTTTTCAGAAAAATGAGTTCATTACGAATAGGTCACTTAATTTTAATGCATTCTGCTACATTCGTGGTGAATATACTTTGATAAACAAAAGAAATTCTCACTTTGTAAAACAGGCAATTGTTTTCGTCAAACTTGGATACGAAAGTAAGGTTTGGGCTCCACTTAAAATTTTCAAAATCTCTATATAATGCTTACAACAAGCATCTGCTACAGCGTGTTTTATAATACACCCCGAAGGGCACCTCTGGTGGTGTAACGGTTAGCAAGCTAGACTAGCCAACCTACATTAGTGAGTTCGAGTCCCATTGGGCGCCCCATTTATTCGGCCTTGTGCCACATCGAAGCAAATAGCTTTGTAAATTACTATAATACACCCAGAAAAAACTTGGCTTTGTTTTGACAGTTATTTTGAAAAACAATTCAAAGGCTTATCATGTATTTATTTTACTTAAAGTCATAAAATAGAAAGGAATCTCGTGAATTTATTACCGACATCTAGGAAAAGGCATTCGACGATATCAAACTAGAGTTAATTAGATTAACTAACTCCAATTAAAGAAGACGTTGTGTTTTTAAAAAATGACGAGATAAAAATACATTCGCTTCCTCCGCCGAAATGACTTAATTTATCAATTTTCAAATTCGTTTATGTATGAAACTATTCACGATAAATCTAGTAGGATACACTGTAATTTATATCTTAATCGACATATATAAGATAATGCCAGAGAAGGAGAGAGAGAAGAGAATTATATGTGAAGAAAAGAGGAAGAAGAACTAGAAGAGAGAAGTGTAGAGAAAACAGAACTGAAGACAGAAGAAGGAAAGGAGAGAAAAGATCTGATGGAAGATAGGAAGGGGGAGGAAGAAATAAAAGAAGGAAAGAGAGAAAAAGGAAAAAAAGACAAGAAGAAGAAACAAGAAGAAAAAAATAATTGAAGAAAAGAGAAGACTGAAGAAAAGAAAATACAGAAGAAACTCTCATTTAAAGAAATATATTTCAAATATAAACTCAACCCTCTCCACTCTAAACGCAACGTATTTCTGATCAACGTGCACCTCAGTTTGAACCCCGGGTGAAATCTCACTCTCTACACAACTGTCAGAATGGTGGGGCGTTTACAATTCGAACTGTCACAAAGTACCGTTTCAATCATCGATCGTCTAGCTTGATATACAAAAAGTGTTTTGGTTCCTATAGGTTAAGGAAATGGGTGTTTCCCAAACAAATAAGCCGTGGTAATCTCCTCTGGTGAGGAATGTTCAGAACAGAATAAATCGATGCCAGTGATTAAACATAATAATATAACACAATATCGAGGGAAATACAGTTAACTATCGTATAGCATCTATAGTTATGCAAAACAGGGTTCAGCGTTTGGATGGACTATATGTATATCGGTCTTAAGTTAACTTAAGCAACTTGGTGAAATGTTGAAACCATTTAGTGCTGAATGTGTAGGTATGTGTGTTTGTGTTCTTCTCACCGTGGACTGCTAGAGTTGCGTGTGTGCTCTGTCTCTCTCAATACGAATCGATTAGTTCTCTCCGCAGTTCAGACGTCAACTGAACTCGTGACGACAACTTTGTCGTTATATGTACGTTTCTTCATAATTCAAATTTATTCACTCGCTAAAAATACATCCCAAATCAGCTACTGTTCAAATCAACTTTAAGGATCATTTCATCTACACTTGCTGACCTAAAGCAAGATTCCAACATCGTCAGTCCATAGTTGTACCTCTGGCTAGCTTCAAAATCTATAACACTATTTTGGTCTCACGTTATACGGGATCACACCTGGTCTTCTCAAAAATCACTCTGTTCTCTGAAAAAATTACAAACCCCGATATTTCCCTTCAACTTAACCCAGACGTCTGTGAATAATATTTATCGTTCCGGTGTCTTGCCGGCAGACATCTTAAACAGGCTATCATTTGTGCAAAAATGGATATTTGTTCGATCGTCCTTGTCTTTTGCTGTCGAAGAACACTGAGAGCAGGGTTGATTCAAGGATGTCGCTCTGTTTCACTCCATTCAGAATAGGTAATGGTTGGGAGGAGGAATCACCGTGTCTGATTTCACCGAGCTGGTCCACATGGAGCTAGATGGGCTTCGGGGGACAACCCAGCTTTGCAGAATCTCTCCAACCCTGGTCACTGTGTCAAATGCTTTCGTCAAATCAATGAACATGACATACATTCCTCTGTTTTTGGTGCCCCTCTGGTGATCCAATGGTAAGCAAGCTAGACTAGCAAACCTACACGAGTGAGTTCGAGTCTCATTGGGTGCCTAATTCATATGGACTTATGCCACTTTTAAGCAAAATACTTAGTAAATTACAACATTCCTCCGTTTTGTTTCTGGCATTTTTCTTGATCCTAGCGAATGAGACAGACCACGTTCTGGTAACACTGGCTCTCCAGTTGTGACTCTCGTGACTGTGTCTCCGTGACTGACTATCTGGCGTGGGTGCCCGTATATACAATTTCCAAACGCCCATGCGTTCCGATTGTCAATCCATGAGACGCGCTTCCGGCTGTCAACCCACATGAGCTGCTTATACCCATCGCTGTCTTCCTGTTTACTTTGCTGTCAAGAGTAAATATGCAACAATTATTTATTCTGAGATGTTGATATGACAGAGATATGTTCCCTGTGAAAAGTATACCCCATTATTTACTTGTGTAAATGATATACAACTCAGGGAATTATACACTAGATTGCTATAATAGAGTGAAAAAAACTTCTTTTTTTTTACAGGAAAACTCTAATAGTTTTATTATACCAATTAAGCTTCTTTTAACAAAAATTAAACCAGGGCAACATTTGGTATATATGCTGCATACTGACCCTTGACCGAGCCGTCAAACAGATTTCCTTGAACAGGACGCACCTGGATAGATAAGCGGAAACAGTCTCGTGGTTGGGAAACAGTCATGGGCGTTATGAAATGATATATGCAGATGCCCATGTGAGAGTGGGGTGAGTTGGAGTCAGTGAGGGTCTGAGTCAGAACCATCTTGCAGTCACTGAGAGCGCCCACTAGGCTGGCGGCCCACAGCAGCCTCCGGTTGAGTATCCCCGGCGGGGAAGCAGAAGTGCTAAGTGGGGCCTTGAAGATAACACAGCGTGCTATGGTCAAGAGAAGAAGAAGTTATGGGTCAATATAGTGGTCTGTCTCTCTTACACACTACAGTGGTTTGACTCCTTTCCAAAGAATAAAATGACGTATATATATTTTATAACGAAGTATTGTGGTTCTTCCTTCATCGCGATATACAATATATAGTAATCAACTTTGTTTTAGAATTGACCTGACTCTTCATGTTTAATGTTTTAAGCTATTAGGCAAAATGGCAGTGACAGACACGTACATAAGTAGGTACATCAATAAGTTAGAAACTTGATTACGAAAAATCATTGATTTTACACGAAAAACATCCATTTTTTAACATAATCTCCTTCTTTGTAATTGCGCTTGATTCAGTGGGGAATATTAATCCTATAGATCGAATATCATGCAATAACATTTTTAAATCGAAATTCAGCCAATAACTAAAAGTTCTGGATTTGTCCAAAACTGTTGAATTCTATGGAAAGTTTTTGGAAGAGTTAATTTGATTAATGATGTACTTAGTATATTGAAATGTGTGATAAATAAAATGGAGCAACATCAAAGTTTCAAGATTTTTAGCCATTTCCTTCTTGTTCGAGATAAAAAGTATTCATTCATTGCCACCACTCTCAGGTCTGCTCTAACCCGTTAGGATCCCATCTATTGGTCAAATAGATTTCTTTGAAAAGTATTGGAATTCGAGTGGAACTAGGATTAGTATTGGATTAGATTGGATTGGTTTTATGGCATATCAACCATTATAGGTTGCACACAGTTAAAGGGTTTCAAATATTGTTATATTACAGTCAGAATTTAACATCAATCATTAATTTGCACACACAGTTTGTACATAATTTCATTTTTTAAATGTGTTAGAACTAATTTGTTTGCACACTAATATTGCTATTGTTTATACACAGTTAAATGGATTCAATTATAGCCAACAATTATGATTCAATTCAATATTAATCATTTGTTGGCACACAGTGAAGTGGTTAGAAGCATTGCTATTTAACACAAATTACTCTATTCAACACTATTCCTTTATTCGCACAATGTCAGATGGTTCCAAGTATTGTGATGAAATACGAATAATTCAATTTAGGCACAGTTAAAAAGTTTCAATTGATTTGATTGCGTTGGATTTTATGGCATATCAAACATTGTTGATTATTTTATGCCAAATCCTGTTTTTACGTATATATATCAAATATATATGATTTGTAAACTTATATTGTAGATCCATTTTTAAACGAGTCTGAGCTCATTCTTTCGTACACGGTTAAATGGTTTCAAGTATTTCTATCTAAGATGAATATTTCTATTTACTATAAATCATTTGTTTGCACACAGTTAAATGGTCTCACGTATTGCTATGTAACAGTAACAATTTAACATCAGTCATTTGTTAGCACACATTTAAATGGATATACATATGATTTATAAATGAAGATATAATTGTAGATACTTTCATTTTTAAACGAGTAAGAACTTATTTGTTTGCACTCCAGTATTACTATTGTTTCTACACAGATAAATGGTTTCAATTATTGCTATCTTCCACTTATGATTCATTTCATTATTAATCATTTGTTTGCACACAGTGAAGTCGTTACCAACATTGCTATTTAACACTAACTATTCTATTCAACATCACTCATTTGTTTGCACACAGTTAAATGATTCCAAGTATTGCTATGTATCACAAACAATTCAATGAAACATCAGTCATTTGTTTAAACACAGTTAAATGATCAAACAGTTCTATTTCAAGCAATTCAATTTAACGTAAGTCACTTTTTATCTCTCAGTTTAAATGTCAAATAGTTCTTTTTGACCAATAGATAGGACTCTATCAGGTGCTACCACTCCGGGCCAGAGTGGACCTGGGATCGATGGCAGTGAAGGGGCACTCCGCATTCCCCAAAGCTCAACATATATCCAGGACACTCATTGGGGTGGGGGTCTTACCCTTCTACAGAGAAGCAGTCAGTGTATTCTACAGCCTCGTCCCAGCCAAATGGACTAATTGAATAGGAATACCATATAATTGTTGGTTGATTACTTTCTTTGTTTTATGGCATATCAACCTTTGTGGGTTATTTAAGAATATCAATGATATAACTGGGGGATAAGGGGATTCACGCTTTTCCCGTGGGTATTAGTGCAAAATTGAATGTAATTGCAAGATTGGAGTACGAACCTGTTTACTTCGAGGTCGTAGTCCAGTACGTTAGCCATTACACACCCATATAATTGTGTGCAAACTAATTATTATTATTATTATTATTATTCAATAGGGAAAAGTTACTTGAAACTACAAAATTGTATATAAAGTTGATAGGGACACTTGAAGCCATAAAACTGCACAAATCATTTGTATTGGGTAGGAACATTTGATATCATAAAACCGTTTGAAAACAGATGATTATGGACAAATAAAAAAAAAAGTTGCAATGAAAAATCGAAAATGTAATTATGATTACGATCCACCATTTACAAATAAATCAAGTTTCTACATTAAATAACCCATAAGGAGTTGATATGTCATTAAACACATAAACAAAATGAATCCAAACCTATCAAACATGGTGGTTCGGTTCACTTACACGAAAATGCAGGACATTTTATTTTGCTACATTTCATAAAATACTTTGTAACAAAAAGAACAAAAATTTGGGACAGTGCAACAATGAAATATAAATCGTTTTATACGTTTTTGTTTGTTTTTGTCTTTTTATTTTGTTTTGATTGTTTGTTTTTTTGTTTTTTTGTTGTTTTTTTTGGGGTTTTTTTTAAATTTATCTCATGCATTGTTCATGTTTATACTACCGCATACAGTTATACATATATCCATCAACACACACACACACACACACACACATATATATATATATATATATATATATATATGTATATATATATATATATATATATATATATATATATATATATATATATATATATAGTCATGATATCAATGACATTATGCGTGTGGCTGGTACTTAATCTTTCTTGTTTCACATTCGTCTCTTTTTTCCCCTCTCACTATAACTTTCTTTTTTCTTTTAGTTTTCTTTTTTTCTTTTTTAATTTCTCTTTCTTTTCAATTTATCTTCTTCCTATTCTTTCTTTTATTTACACGAGTATATTTCATCTTGCAGTCGCAATGGCATTTCTAATTGTTTTTATATCATAAATGATAAATAATAAAATAATCACGTTCTATTTTCGGTATTGTGTTTGAGTAATTTTCGTTTACTTTACAAATTAAAATTACGGCTATATTTTTTATTATCGACAGTTTATCACGCCAATGACAGTAAAATATTATTTAATTTCTTTTCATCTTTTTTTATAGTTAATGTCATCGATTTTTTTATAAATGTTATTTCTAATGTTTTGATCTTTTTATAATTTTGATTATCTAACATACATATTTTTGCAGAAACATTTTTTTCTTCCGGCTCTCTTTATAGCTTTTCATTTAATTGGGTTCATTGAACTGAAAATCTTTTTTTTTTTTATCTGAGCTTTACGCTTCGGATAACTAGGTTTTTAATTATGTGTTTTTATTTTTCTTTTCTTTTTTTCCTTCTCATTCAGATTGTCACGTACAAACCGTTTGTTACTGACATTTTCCAAACTTTTATTTCTTACTTTCTTTCTTTTGATGCAATAAGAAACAAGCGAGAAAGAAAACACGTATACAGTACTTTGCAGCCGTGTCTCAAGCTGGAAAGTCTGGATTGTCCCGAATCTTCAAATTTGATAAAACACGAACAACTTCTAGCATATTTGAAAACATCAAGCACATAGAAAATGTAACTATAGTAGTTCTCTTTATCTTTCCCCCTCTTCTAACCCTCTCTCGTTCACTTTCTTTCTTTCTTTCTCAAATTCTCACGCTCTGTCTCCTTTCACAAATAAACTTGTCCTCTTCATTTTTGTTTTTCTCTATCTTTCTCTTTAACTCTCTATGCTACTCATACGAGTTAAATAGAATGTCTCTCTCTCTCTCTCTCTCTCTCTCTCTCTCTCACACACACACACACACACACACACACACACACACACACACACACACACACACACACTTTGTCCAGTCGGCTGTGACAGTAGAATACACCAACTGCACCTCTATAGAGGAGTATGACTCCTCCCAATGAGTGTCCTGGATATGACACTTAACAATCTGATGGTGAGGTTACAGTGATGCTGGAGCTTTGGGGAATACGGAGCACCCCTTCATTGCCATCGTTCCCAGGTCCACTCGGGCCCGGAATGGTAATCCCTGATAGGGCCCTGTCTATGGCTTGAATAGAACTAAGTGCTTACTTATGCTCAACTCAATTGTTTGAATTAGAACTGTTTGACTAAACTGAATAGCTTAAATAGAAATGTTTTTGCCAATTAAACTGCACTTACGTTTAAACGGTGTACTTATGCTAAACTGAATTGTTTCAAATGAAACTATTTTTGACATTGAAACTGTGCTTACACTAAATTGAATTGTTTAATATAGAACTGTTTTGACATTTAACTGTGTAAGTAAAGTTGTCTCCCTTTAGTCGAGGGCGACCCGAAGGCTCCCTTTTCAATAGCTACAACACTGAAGTGTAGAGGAGGGCACTACTCCATTCCCTGAATTGCTCCACTTTACCCTTGATCCTTACCTTACAAGTGCTCAGTGTTAAGCAAGGCGGCATCGAGTACTATTTTTTGAGTCTTTGGTATGACTCAACCAGGAGATTGAACCCCGGTCTCCTGGACCATTGGCGAACACTCTACTCATTAGACCAATGGCCCAGTACTTAAACTGTGTACTCATGCTAAACTGAACTGTTTGAAATAGATTTGACTATTTGCATAAAAATGGATTTGGCGTTAAATATCCTACAATGGTTGATATGCCATAAAACTCAACCAATTTCTCTCTCTCTCTCTCTCTCTCTCTCTCTCTCTCTCTCTCTCTCTCTCCATTTTTTTTTTTTTTGTACAGTACAATTATTTAAGTTTTCCTTGTCCTTCGCTTAAAATATTCTCTGTTCATTTTCTGAGCTTTTTCTTTCTTTCTTTCTTTCTTTCTTGTTTGCCGGTGACCCTCTTCTTCTTCTTCTTCTTCTTCTTCTTGTGTGCCCAGGGTTGCCATTACTCCCAGGTCCACTTTGACTCGGAACAGTAGTACCTGTTAGGGTCCCATCTTTGGATCATATTGATCTGTTTAAAAATGATTCGTATTCAATAGGATCGTGAGCAAAAAAAAAGACAGAAAGAATTCCCAACTTGCTGGCATAAAATAACCTCGGACAGGATGACATACCATTTAAATCAATCAATCTTCTGTTTGTTTTTTAATAATGTTGAAGACCAATATAATTTTTGATAACCCTCAAAAGACCTTTTTTTTTCTTTCACGTCTTATTTGAAAATTGAAGAATAAATACATACGACACTTTTCTCATTTGAAAAGGATTTTTTAAAAACGCAATTATTAAAAAAACTTCTTATTAAAAATTATGATCAGTTAATACCTTTGAAAATCAGTACCAAATGAAAAACACATCCTGAAATTCGCTAAGCCGATTTCTTCATGTAACAATGAAATGAAGTTTTCTACGTTGCTATAAGTTCGCCTAGGAAATAAAATGTTTCAAAAATGAAATTAACGATTGTTTTCTCGAATGAATTGTTAGTTTCTTGTAGAATCCGTGATGCA
This sequence comes from Sepioteuthis lessoniana, assembly GCA_963585895.1. Taxonomy (NCBI): domain Eukaryota; kingdom Metazoa; phylum Mollusca; class Cephalopoda; order Myopsida; family Loliginidae; genus Sepioteuthis; species Sepioteuthis lessoniana. The sequence goes on from OY757935.1 coordinate 79,110,892, forward strand.
ACGTTGCTGGGGACATTCAAAAGAAATGAAATTAATCAACTGATTTAACTCTTCCACTGGCGTGTGCACATGTACCCGAATTTTATACAACGTTCTCATTTACTGGTCCGTATTTTCTACTCACTGGGAAATTTTGTAGACAAGTTTCTTGTTATTCTATCACCTAATTTTATTATCTTCGCCATGTTTTTTTGTTTTTTCATTCATATTCTTGCGGGTTGCATAAGGAGATACCACGTGATCAAGAATTACAAATGCTAATTATAGAAAGAAAAAAAAATATTCAGAAAACCTTTTGTATTTATCATTTTATTTTTAAAAAACTTTTTCCGTTTTTTTCTATTTTTTGTTTTGTGGAAAATGCTGCAATGGGAACTGCCGAAGACTGGAAGATGCTGCAGTGAGAACTGCCAAAGACAGGAAGATGCTGCAGTGGGAACTGTCAAAGACTGGAAGATGCAGTTGTGGGAACTGCCGAAGACTTGAAGATGCAGCAACGAAAGCGTTAAAGAGAATATCGATTAGAGTGAATATTGATTCCAACTATCAGATTGAGAGGTGACAATAAAAACAAATCTTTAAAAGAAACAAAATACATTCATTTTAATAGCAACTATGTTCTGTCTCCTGCAATCATTTCACTGCAGATAAAATCTTTTCTACTTATGCGTGTCCTGTTCTGAAAGATCCATGTTATCTTGGTTTTTGAATAAAAGAAAGAAAAAGAACGTCTATAGAGAGAAAACACTATTATTGGGATAGGCAAAGGATGAGTCAAATGCTGGAGACACGGAATAGAATGTTGTCATTTTATTGGTCATCAAGTGACGTCATATGATTGATTAATATATCGAACATAAAAGAAAGATTAAGCTGTTTACAATGGAAGAGACAAAGACGTTTCTACTAGCCAAGAACATTTCTAACTATTGATGAATTATACATCGATCAAAAGACACCCAGCACAGAGACACAATTTGTCTAGGCATGTCCTTTTATTTCCTGCCAAACAAGTCCGTAGACTTCTAGCTATCTGTCTTTTCTTTATAGTATTACATTTTACATCAACTTACTTTGCCTCAATTAATTTCAGATAAATTTATGATGCAGAGGTATATCAAACTAGCAGAAAACCCACTCTATGGATAGGATTTTAAGTTGCATTTGTTACTTCTTTTCATTTGCTTTGGTTTTATGGCATATCAATCATTGTTGTTTATTTAATATCAAATCTTGTTTTTACATATATATATTGAATATATAATTTATAAATACATTTTATTGATATACATAGTTAAATGATCAAGCTGTTCTATTTCTAACAATGCAATTTAGCATAAGTCAACAAAGTTAAAATATTGCTGTGTATTACTAATAATTCAATGAAACATCAGTCATTTGTTTACACACAGTTAAACGATCAAACAATTCTATTTCAAGCAATTCAATTTAGCACAAGCTATTGGTTTGCTCTCAGATTAAATGTAAAACAATTCTATTCGATTCATAGATAGGACTCAAGTGCTACCACTCCGGGCCAGAGTGAACCTGGGAATGATAGCAGTGAAGGGGTACTCCTCATTCTCCAAACCTCCAGTATTACTGGACCCTCGCCAGCAAATTGTTTAATGTCATATCTAAGACACTCGTTGGCGGGGTTTTACCCCTCTACAAAGATGTAGTCGGTGTATTTTTCAGTCCCAGCTCACTGGGCTCTTCAAGTTACATAAATTTAACATAGATTTATTGGCTTCTCTTTTTTTTTTCAGCAATAAATACGTGTTATAAGATTAAGGAAGGATTTTTTTAAATCATTTTTCATTAATTATATATATTATATTATATTATATTATATTATGAACAATTTGGTTGGGATTTGAACTAATCGGGTTAAGAGTTCGGGTGTCTAATCAATTTGTGCATTTTACGCTCGTGCGCAAACGATATAACAATCACCATTGTCATAATAAACCCCAGACTGAAATGTGGCTGGAATGTGGATGACGTCATGCCCAGAAGAGATTTGCTGAGAATTTGGAAGATTTTGAAAAAGATTCAGTTGAGGTCCGACCATGGTGTTGAGAATTGGGGTCCGACCATGGTGTTGGGAAGTTGAAGTCCAACCATGCAGTTGAGGATTTGTAAGATTGGGCCATGCAGGCAGACAATTGAGTTTCTGCCATTGGGGCTGAGAATTGAGTTCTCTGCTATTGAGTTGAGTTTTCTACCGTTGCAGCGGCGGTTAAGTTTGAAGTCCTATAGCAGTGGAAAATATATTCAGCATAAATGCGTGGTCTATGGTGTAGGCATTTGGCGTGTTGCCAGTAGTTTGAATTTATCGAGGGCGTAATATTTTCGTCTAATTCATGTTCAACTGAGAACCTTTGGTCTAGCAGAGTAGACTCAAAAGGTCCATAAATTAGACGGCTTTCCTCATGGTGTTGTGATTATGCCGCTATTTAAGGGAGCAGACAGAAAGACGTCCGTCCTGCTCGAAGGCTTCTGAGGAAGAGATATATTAGCGCTCTTTCACCGTCTTTGAATTACCCGGGGAAGGTCCGAGCAGAATGGGATAAGTCATCCTCATGGGGTGAAAATATCAGACGAGACCAACGGTCAAGTTTATTTACGCGCCAACAAAAATTTGAAGTTATTTCTGCTACAGTTCTTTATAGAGTTCAGCAAAAATATTTAGGAAGGTTACAGTTTATGTTTTAAATGAACTCCTCAATAGAAGGGTCAAAAGACTATTTCAGAAACCCTGATTTCACAAAAAAAAATCAATTATGTAACTTTTCTTTGCTCTTTGTATCAGCAACCTCAATGATTCACTTCAAAAATAAAGAATTCAATGCGTCCACTTGACTTTATACAAAATGTTGTGACATAATAACTGCCCACAACACCCGGATACTCCAACTGATTTGTGGAGGAGTGATAAACAGGTGACGGGTCAGGATTCACTCCCAGCTGAGCCCTCGTGATTTGATGGAGATTTTCTTGAGGTCGAGTTTCTAAAAACAACAAAAACTGATTTGGGGGGGGGGGCTTTAGGGGTTTAGATTTTTCAATGGAAATATTTTGACGATGCAAAGCATTTTGTCCTAATGAACAATGGTTGGGAAAGCCACTGAAGAGTACCATCTGATAAATTAAAATATCAATAAACGAGGGAACCAATGGACAAGTGCGTGTTTTTCAATTTCTTTGGATCGAGTGACAACTTGATGATATTACAGTACATTTTTAGTTTAAATCCTCAAAGAAAAAAACAAGAAAAAGTATATACGATGGATGGACATTTGAATTTTCATTACTCCCAAATGTTTGTACAAAAATGAAAGGCCAGTCGTCTGTGGCTGTAGAGTACACAGGCTCCAGCCAGCAACGTTTGTCCTAGATATGACACTAAGCAATCTGATGGTGAAGCCCCTGTAATTCTGGAGCTTTGGGGAATGCAGAGTACCCCTTTATTTCCATTGCTACCTGCTCTACTTCTTAACTGGAAGAGTAGCACGTTAGGATCCTATCTATGGGTGAAATTGAACTGTTTGACATTTAAACGGAGAGGAAACAAAAGACATGTTAAATTGAATTGTTAGAAATAGAACTGTTTGACATTTAAACAAATGAATGATATTAAATTAGATTGTTAGTTACGCAGCAATACTTGAAACTATTTACCCGCGTGCAAATGAAAATAGGGTTGAATAGCATTAATAGAGTTGAATAGCAATATTTGGAACTATTTACCTGCGTTCAAATAAAACTATTAGTGTGATTGATACTTGAAACTACATCACTGTGTCTAAAGAAATGATTGATATTCTATAGGATTATTAGTGTTTGATAGAAATATTAGAAAGCTTTTGTGTGCAAACAAATCAAATCTGCCTCGTTTAAAAAAATTATCTACAAACTATTCGTTTACAAATCATATATATTTAATAAATGTTTAAATAGGATATTGGCATTAAATAACCAACAGGGGTTGACGTGCCATTAAATCCAACCAACCAAAAATGAAACCCCTTGTTATACTTGTACTGAACAGACCATCTTTTGTGAATCTGATTCTCACTGGGTGCCTTACATATTAGGCCTTATGCCAAACTAAGTTAAGCTTAGTGACAACTGAATTATTTGGTCAGAAAGAAAGTCATATAAATGAAATCTTTCAAATATATATATATATATATACATCTGGAGGGTGGGATTTTAAAAACAACATGACATATTAAAAAAATCTTTCAATATATATATATATATATATATATATATATATGAATGGTAGAATTTTAAAAACAACATGATTTTGGTATATGGAGGGTGGGATTTTAAAAACAGCATGATTTTGGTAAATCATTATAGTCTCGATCGATTTTAAATTGTGTGGGCACTAAATGTTTAGAAAAAAGGAAATGACATGAAAGAGAAAAGATATAGAGAGAAACAGATTTGTTATCAGTTGCCGCCTTAAATAACACCAAAATATAATGAAATTATTATATAAAATTACGTATTATGTAGATAATTATTGTTGTATAGCTGTGATACATGTACAACTATACACATATACACGCGGAAACAAAATGACAATAATAATGACGAACGAATACACTTCTTTAGAAAAATATATCTCTTACACTTTATGTGAAATGGTTGCGAAAGGGTTGCGAAAGGGTTATGTGTGAGAGGTGAGTTGGAGACTGAACAAACTGCAACATATTGACCCCCAGTTCCTTTGTCTTTATCAGCACTTCTTTCTCGTTCTGCTGGGCTGTTCAATCGGGGGTCCTGAGGGCTCATAGCCCTCTGCTGGGTGCTGGTTCTCTCTACAGCATCTTATCTCCAATTCTGACTCCAACTAACTGAACCTGTCTGTCGCACCAGGTTATATAATTGTTTGACATCCACCTGCTTCTTGTGGGCGTCATATCTGCGCCCAATTCAACCCGTCCACAGTCAAGGTTATACCCTGATATCTTCGACCGGATGTACCTGCTATTTACACAGGTGCATTTCTTATTTGACAGCTCGGCCGAGGGTCAATATGTTACATTATTATGTATAATTATTATGTATAATTGCGAATTATTATGTAAAAAGTAGAATAGATAGAACTCAAGAGAAAAGGTACTATTGACTATGTGGGGATATATATATATATATAGAGAGAGAGAGAGAGCGAGAGAAAGAGAGAGATGAAACAGTAAATCATATAATATGCGACTGCAGCAAACTGACCCAATGGAAGTACAAAAACAGGAACGACTGGACAGAGAAGTTAATCAATTGGGAACTGTGCAAGCGCATGACACTATTGACGCTTGTGTGGTAGTATGTATAGCCTTTAAAATATGTATGTACGTATGTGTAGACATATGAGTAGATGTGAGTACATGTATTTGTGTATGTATGTACGTGATGGTGTATGCATATGTGTATGGTTTTAAGTTGACCAAAGGTATGCATATATGTATGTGTATCTATGTGTATGTCCATATAGGGGCCGGGAGATATTTGCATGGTGAGTGGGTAGGTGACTATGTATTTTGTGCAAGAACCACTAATTTAGCACTTTGAATAAAAGTGAGATGGTCAGATGAAAGTGGAGCCGTAATTTAAAAGAGATTCAATTTCATTATCCCACCTTTTAGGTTTCCCAGAGACACATTCTAGAAATATTTTTATGTCCAATCAATGGGTGGCAGAAAATCCGGGAGTAGAAAATGTTCGCTCTTTTATATATCCAAGTAAACTAAGTCTGCTTGATAGATAAGCTGAGAGGATCAGACAACAGATAGACTCAGGTAGAACGAGAGAGATAGAGAGAGAGAGAGAGAGATGCAGATAGGCTGAGAAGATGAGAGACGACAGATAGATACAGATAAACCAGAGAGAATCTGCTGGACAGTGGCAGTGGGGGGGTGCATTCAACGTGAAATCCAAAAAACTAGCTGTCTTAGTTTTTTTAGTTAAAGGAATTTGAATTCATACGACTAAAAGCTTACCATTCTGACAAATAGTACATACACAAACTAAAAACTGTCCTAGAATATAAGACCCAGAAAATCGTTTGAAACTTTGAGATGAAAAAAAACCAAGCCAGATTAAATCTTGTTGTAATAAACAAGAAATGTCAGCTATCAGTTCCGACGGATCATTATGTTAAAATAATCCCAAATGAAAAAAAAACAAGAGATATTAGGACTTTGCAGAATTTTATTTTAAATTGTGGAACGCTGAAAAAAATCCCGAAAATCTTTTCAAAAATCTGAGGAAAATAGCAATCAGTGGAAGAATTGAGACCATTCAGACCACAGCACTGATGAAATCGGCAAGAAAACTTAAAAGTGTCCCAGAGAATTGAGAAGACTTTCTCTCAGTGAAAATACCAGTTACTACAAGTGTGAAAAACTCACCAGGAGTATAACAGAATGTAAATCTCCTGTTGTTTTAAGAGGACACACAAAACTTTTAGTTAGGTTTTATGGTTTAATTGCATAATTAACCTTGGTGGTTATTTTTGCCAAATCCAGCCGATAGCGTAAAATGTAAACAAAAAAGTTGATACATATACGCTAAATTCCCCCGTTGATATTAATTTGCATACAGAAGGTTAGGGTTATCGGCCTGACGAAAAGTTAAGCGGGTTTCATTCTGGTTTGAACGTCTCGCTTGTCTAGCCACACCGAAGAGTTGTGATACAACGAAACAGTCTGCCTGTGGATTACTATATATATATATATATATATAATTTGTAAGCAAATACTTTCAAGGTAACATTATTTTCAATCTAATTTGAACTCATTTATTTGCATTCAGATAAATGATTTCAAGTACTACAATCTAATACTAATAATTCTATTTAATATTAATCACTTGTTTGCACACCGACAAATAGTTCCAAGTATTGATATTTAATACTAATAATTCTATTTAGTGCTAATCATTTGTTTGCACATAGTTAAATAGTTTTAAGTATTCCTATTTAACATTAGTTATTTAATTTATCAAGTATCCTTATCTACTGCGCGCACCTGGTACACTGATGTATGATTTCAAATTGACGAATTATAATACCTAGCAAGATTCACATTAATTCTATTTTACTCATAGATGGGACATTTATAGGTACTACCACTCCGGGTCAGAGTTGGCCTGAGAGTAATGTTAATGAAGGGGTATTCCACATTCCCCAAACTCCAAAATTAATGTCATACCATCAGATGCAGTTTAATTCATACCCAGGACGGAGTATACAAAAAAGAATGATTGAAATTTGGGAAGAATACGCTAGATTTAATATATCCAGCCAAAAACTCGCTGACCAACGAGAATGATTTTAAACGAATGTTGACTTTCTGGCCGTGAGATACTAGAAAATATGAACAGGTAAATAATGAAGAATATGCTCAAGAAGAGCCAACACAAAACACTGAAAAACTAAAATACCACAAAATCAAGTCCCACAATATCAATGTTAACATAAGATCAAAAAATGAAAAGTTGATAAAGAAATAATGACTGAAAAAAGGACTACATTACAATCCCCAAGAATCAAGACTGGAAAACAAATCATGATAAAAACCGAAAAGGTAAATAAATTCTTAAAAAATATCCCAAAGGACATCATCACTGAATTAAACTAGCTAATGTATGCAAGAGTAAAACTAGTCAGTGATAAAAATCGGTATTTCCCAAAGAGATCCGAACAAAAATACAAAACCTGAATGGGAAATTAAGCCAGAAGGGTTAAAACAAAAACTGCGATAAACGGAAGGAAAGAAGACATACAAAGGTACATTGTAATAAAACGATTAAAACTAAACAGCAGACAAGTCTAACAATACAAACGGAAGAAATAAATCAAAAAATATTGGCGAAAGAAAGGAGACTCAATGATACCGGCACAGGGTCAATACTCCAAAATGTACCAAATTTGAAAACGTCACCCCATAATGGCATATACAGATCCAGGTTTGTAAAAATTCCCGTCCATCCATGACAGACTGGCTCTGCAACTGAATAAATGCCAAGAAGGTGACTAAGGGGAAAACCACCTTGATCCAGAAACATCCCCAAAAGAAAAAAAAAACATTCCCCGGCAATTATAGATCAATAATGTTTGCTTATAATGCGGAAAACCTTGACTACACATATTTAAGAGGAAATCTATTTCTCGCTTGAATATCGCAGACTATTTCCGGGAAAAACAGATAAAATGCCGTAAGATATCAAGAGAAACAGATGACCCATAATATATAGATCAGCATATCCACAAATAAGTCAGGGTTTGTCCTCGTGGTGTAATAGTTAAAGCAGTGGATTGCGGAACCGTAGTAAGTGAGTTCGAACACCAGTCACGCTAGTACGTTCACTTTCGGATAAATTCCCGTGGGAAAGGTATGAACCCCCTTATCCTCCCTGCTATATGTTAAATAGTATCACTACTGTTCTTCTAGAAGGATGACTATGACATTAAGTAACCTACAAAGGCTGATATGCTATTAAGCAAAGAAACCAACCAACAAAAAAGCAAAACAAAGCGGAAAATTATCGTCATAGCATGGATTGACACCAAAAAATCTATGATGTAGTCCTACAAACTTGGATAATAGAAGGCCTGGAAATTACCAAAATATCCGACAAATTCATAAAGTTCATTATAAAAGTCAACAAAAAAAAAACAAGAAAGTAGACTAAATAGTAGATGTACCAACTCTTGCAAAGGTGAAAATTCAAAGAGGTGTGTCTTCCGGAGAGACTCACTCTCGCCATAATGATTTCTTATTACGAACGGGGGGGGCTACAAATTTACAAAATAAAAGATTAATCAACAATCTACATGGAGGATATCAAGCTATTTGCAATCAATCGAAAAGAACTGGAGACATTAGAACAAACAATAGAAATATACAGACAGGATATAGGAATAGAATTTGGCATTAAAAAATGTGCCATGCTGATAATGAAAAAGTAGCAACGGAAGGAATAGAACTGCTAAATCAGGAAATGTACAACTACTTGGAAATATTGGAAGCAGACACTATCAAACAAGAGGAAATGAAAGAAAAATAGTAAAAGAGTGTCTCGGGAGAACGAGAAAACTTCTCGAAACCAAACTCTACACGAAGAATCTCATCAAAGAGATAAACACCTAAGCAGTCCCTTTCATAAGATACTCGGGACCATTCTTGAAGTAGGCGAGGGAAGAATTTCAACAAATAGACCAGATTACAAACAAAACTAATGGCGATGCATAAACCCTTACCCCCGAGAGATGACAAAGATTATATGTGTCAAGAAAAAAAGGCGGAAAGGACTCGCTATCATTGAAGATAACGTCGATGCATCAATACGATGACTCAGACTACACTAAAAAGAGCAAAGAAAGACTAATTACAGCGACCAGAAACAGCACAGTCAACATAAGGATTAATGGAACAGTCAAGAAACAGAAATGGGGGAAAAACTGCATGGATATTTCAAGTGAGAAACTGGCGAAATCTCATACGAGAAGACCTAAACATGGCTAAGAAAGGGAAACCTTAAGAGAGAAGCTGAATCTCTTCTAATGGCAGTACAAAACAACGCTATAAGGACCAATTATGTTAAAGTGAAAATAGCTAATGTAGGTTATGTGGTGTTAGCGACGAAATGATTAATCACATAATAAGCGAACGCAGCAAACAAGCGCAAAACGAGTCAAAGACTACACACAACTGGGTGGTGAAGGTAATCCACTGGGAATTGTGCAAGAAATTAAAATTTGACCATATTGCCAATTGGTATATGCACAAACTAGAATCCATCCTGGAGAATAAGACGCGCAACATTCTCAGGGATTTTGAGATACAAACAGATCACCTAATCTCGGCCAGAAGACCAGACCTAGAGATGATTAACAAAACAGAAAAAGAGAACCTGCAGAATAGTGGATTTTGCCTTTCTGGCAGACCAAAGAATAAAAATCAAAGAAAACCAAAAAAGAGACGAGTTCTTGAAGTTTGCCAGAAAACTAAAAAAGTTGTAGAACATGAAGATGACAATGACAACAATTTGTAATTGGTGTTCTTGGAATGATTACCAAAGGATTAGTAAGGAAAAACTTAGTTGGAGGAATTGAAAATCAGAGAACTAACCGAGACCATCCAGATTACACCATTGTTGAGGTCGACCAGAATACTAAGAAGAGTCCTGGATACCTTAGGAGATTTGCTGTCACTTACACACCAATGAAACGCTAGCGTGAAAAACTCGCAAGAAATAATATAATAATACAAAATCTATAAATTGATAAAACTAGTTTTGGCTTCAAATCTAAATCACATCGTGGATGGAGAAAGGGTATTTTGATGAACGAAGACGCCGTGACGATAGAAAACGTTATCCTGAAAAGTTGACAAGGGGCCATAATACTCCATGTGTGTGCGTGCATCCGTACATGCGTGTTTTTTTTGTGTGTCTTCTCTTTGTATACCAACTTTTCTATAATTTTATGTTATTTTTTTATTTTTGTTTAAGTCATAATTTTTCTTCGAATTTTTTAAGATATTATTTAAATATTTTTCTATCCGTTTTCGAGTGATTACTTTTTCATATTTTTTAGAACTTCAATTAATTTTTTTTTTTCATTCTTTATTTTCAACCTCCCATCCTGGTACCCACTCCTTAACCAATTCATGAATTTTATTTAAAGACGATGGGCCACTTCTGACCAATTTTATATTGAACAAACTGCCAAAAATAAATGTTAGGGAGTTTGGTCTCTCGTTCTTTACCGAGTCAATTGGTTTATGCATATTTCGTTGTGAAGGACGACTGTTCGATGTCTTTATCAATTTATCGATCTGTTGGTATTTGATTTGTTTTCTTCTTCGTCTTCTTTTTTTATCGATGTTATTTAATTTTGGCTGCAGAAATTTCGTAAGCAAAAAAAGAAAAAAAAGTTAATCGAAAAAGAAAAGAACAGAATTATAGCGACAGAAGAAAAGTGAAACAAAGATTAAACGAAGGAAGAAAAAAGGGAGAGGAAGGTGAATGGTTGAAAGAAGAAGAAGAAGAAGAAGAAGAAGAAGAAGAAGAAGAAGAAGAAGAAGAAGAAGAAGAAGAAGACTGGCAAGGCGGGATAAAATGAAAGGAGAAAAAAGATTAAAAGAAGGATAGATGAATAATCAAAATTGGGAGGGAAGTTCTTGTGGCGTTGCGAATCATATATAGGACTTTGATTGTGGGGTCAGTCTACTCGGATTAAAAAATAAAGTTTATGTCCGAGTATCTTGTCCACAATTACAGAACAAATTTATAAAACAACGCGAAAAAACAATGAGAAAATCAGATTGAATTAGTTAAAGTTTTATATACATATTAACAAGTGTATTTACGCGCTTAGGTTGTTAGTGCTTCGGTATGTTGTGGGTGTAAAAGACTAAAAGTTTAAAAATGTTCTTGGTGAGTAGTTAGTATAATGTGTGTGTGTGTGTGTGTGTGTGTGTGTGTGTGTGTGTGTGTGTGTGTGTGTGTGCGCGCGAGAATGACTGCTAATTGGAATGGGTGTGTATATAGAAGCGGAAAAGTGCCAAAGTGTGACTGAGGCGATTCCATATGAAAATGGGTTGGCAGAAAAATGGTAAACTCACTGTCATTGCGACTGTAAATGTTGTTTTTGGATGTGTGGACTCTTGTTTTCATTATAATGAAGTAGAATTTTGGTCGTTGTAAGAATCTCGATATAGCAGCCAGTGTATTTTCATTATGATGGAATGTTTGCGAATATTAGCAAGAATCGTTTAATGGACGTGTTGCTGTGTCCGGCTGTCTGTTGCTCTGTGTGGCTGTGTCTGGGGATCTGAAAGCTTGTTGCCATCGAAAGCATGAAAAAAGTTGGTCTCCTAATCACGTGACCGGTTCGAAATGAAAAATTCTATTTTAACGCGGAAAATCGTTCCAGACAAGTTCATTTGAAGTTCGATAGTGTGAACGTAGTTGAAAATACCGGCACGTGACAATTCTGTCCAATCAGGTTCCAGAAATCACTTGTTTAATTTTTTACTGATTAGAACTAAAGTTTGTGTTTTTATGATTTTGATCCGCTTTATGCGTGGGTGTTACTCATATATTTGTACTTTCCTTAGGGGTTATAGAATAGAGAATTTTTATATCCTATACGATATCACAGTATGTGAGTTCAAACTCTTGTCACCCTATTACATTGACTATCAGACTAATACCCTTAGGAAAGGTATGAACCCCCTTATATCTTCAGCAACGGGTAAAATAGAAACATCAACTAACCCACAAAGGTTGATATACCTTTAAAACAATGAGTCAAAAGAAAGGAAAATAAGAAAAGAGAGAAAGTGTGAAATGAAAGAAGAAAAAAAGATGATAAATACGAAAGGGCAGAAGGGAAATAATTATCTATTTATAATAAGTTGATTGGAAAATAATGGCCTATTCTATATCTAAATGTGTAATAAGAATGGTCATGAATTTCCAAACAGTCTAATATATTAAACACCTCGTGACTCTCTCTGTCTCTGTCTGTTTGTCCGTCTGTCTGTCTCGTTAACGCAGCAGAGTCTCACTTCCGTTGTATTAAGGCATTACTGTACGCCTCGTTCCTACTTTTTTTCCTTTCTCGGTTGAATACTTGTCGCTTGATGATTCGCTTCGGTTCGATTAAAGAATAAACTCAAGGGTTTTTTTTTCTATGGAAAATAATCTCTTTTTTATTTTGCTAGTTTTATCTTTCGAACGAGGACTTAGCGTGGAAACCCTGAAGATCGAAATATTCGGCCGGTGCGCCAGAAAGAGAGTTTTAATTTCGACCCGATGATGACGTCATCATGTAAGACATTTTCAGTCGTTACTTTAGTGCATCTGCGTAGGTTATACTTGACAATCTGTCGAATATGAGGTCCGTGGCCTTTTCATCTCAGTATTTTGAACCTGCACTCCATAACCTCGTTTCTTCTGAGCCCAGATCGACTCTTTGGTACCAACTTTAGCGCTAGGCCCGCTGCTCCGGGTACCTCTCCCAGTACACACGTTATATAACACACCTCTTCCACATACATAAAAAAAGAAAATTTTCATGTTTGCAATTTTCTTCGTTTTTATCTTTCCTATTTCGCTCTCCACCTCACAACCCCTAAATTCGTTGTAGTAAGAATCAAAACCAAATTCTTATGAATTCTTATAAAAGAAAACAAATAACAAACGACAACTATTTCAGATGTCAAACTATTTTCTCTGTGGTAAGTGTTTTGTTGTTTTTTTATTGTTTTTGCTATGTTTTTGGGGGGTGTTTTGTTTTTTGGGGGTATTTTTGTCGTAGACATTTATTTTAGTGGACGTAAAAGGATTGAAATCACTCGTGTTATCCCCAGGCATATCAATGACCTCGAGCCTCTGAACTAATTCAAATATCATAGGTGTATGAGATGAAAATCTACATGACTCACTGATGTACACATAAAAGCTGGCAGATTTCTTTCTTTAGCGGAATCAGAGTTTCTACTGCTTGAGGGTGTAGTCGAAAATTACCGATGGTGAGGATTTAGTGACAACCAGAATATACGAGGATCATTAAATAAGTTTACATATTTTTTTCTTATGGGCACTTCTATTGATAGTACACACATGAAACTCTAGTCCCCTTCGAAGTAATCTCCTCCGGCGGCAATGCACTTGTTGTACCGTTCCAACAACTTCTGGAAGTCCACTGATGTCAGCGTATCAATGAACTTCGTCACAGCCTCTTTCATCTCCTCAGTTGTCTCATAACGACAGCCTCTAAGGTTTTCCTTGAGCTTAGGGAATAAGAAAAATCACAGGGAGCAAGGTCTGGACTATAGGGAGGCTGAAGAACTGTCTTGATGCCCATCTTGGTCAAAAAGTCTGTGATAAGGATGGAGTTGTGGACTGGTGTATTGTCCTGCTGGAAATGCCACTGACCCGATTTGAAGAGTGCTGGCATCTTCCCAAGGAATCTCTTCCGGAACGCCCTTAAAACCTCAACATAGTATTCCTTGTGACTGTCTGTCCAGTGGGAACCCAGTGCATGTAGATCATGCCAGTGCTGTCAAAAAGAGGGATCATCAAAAGTTTGTGTGTGGATTTGCTCTGTCTGGCCTTCTTGGGTCTGGGAGAGCCAGCATGCTTCCACTGGGAACTCTGTCTCTTGGTCTCAGGGTCATAGCGGTAGATCCAGCTTTCATCGCGTGGCATTTTTTCCAAGTTTAAAACAGAATTTTATAGCATATGGTTCTTCAAAAGTCCAGATTGCATTTTTGAAATTCACCTGCTGTGACAATCAGGCTTTAGTAGGATGTATTCCAATTGCTGCTGTAGCTGTTCATTTGAACCTGAAATCATTAAAATTGGTCAGTCATCTCGTAAGATGTATAGCAATAACATACCGAATTTTCAAGAGTCTACAACAATTTTAAATGCCTGTACAAAATAAGTCTGGAAACTTATTGAAGGCACCACGTACTTCGATCATTACATACAACATTTGTGTAATCCATCGATCTGCCCATAGCTTGTTTTTTTATTCAACTATGTTCCTAATTTTTCTCAAAGTTTTTATCAATTTTTCTATCTTCAATTCAGTCTGAAAATCATTCCCCCGTAAAAGACGTTGACCAAAATACCGATTTTAATAAAATCGATCCTTGCAAATGATTTTGATCAAATTCCAAGCCCCGAACGTGCGTATTTACTATTGTTTTTTTTTTTTTTTTCCGTGCCTTTATAGGTTCGCGGAACAACTGAGTGTGTGAATGATTGCATTTTTCATATTGCTATTAGTACATCCGATTTCCATTTTTTTTTTTTTTTTTTGGTTTACTGGTCAAAGGGAGAGAACTTCGTTTTACTATACACTTTTTCATTTTTAATTTGCCGATTTATTAGCATATATTCCCCAAAACAAAATTTTTCTTAAACTGAGAAAAAATTGTATTTAGCCGTGGTTTACTTAAAAACATCCCTAAACTTAAAAAAAAAAAGAAAGTCCCATACATTTATTCTATTTCGTTCATTTCAAATCGCATATCTGCAATTAAATCTACCAAGTTTTTCAACCATTCCTTTTTCTTTTCTTTCCCTTCTTCGTCGCCTCACGTTTTCATAACTAGCCATAGGGAACGTCTTTGGTATCTATCCAAGCGTTGTCTATCTGAATTTTCTAACTCTATTCCTCATCTGAAGCCACGTCTGAATAAATTTCAACATTGCTCACCTTACCTGCTATTTACGGCCGAAACCTTTCTTTTCTTTTCTTTTTGTGTACATGTGTTCCTCGTTTTTAATTATTTTAGTGGGGGAGGAATTCTGACTTGGCGTTCCATAATTGGAACATTCGTTTCTATTTCTTGGCTTTTTTCCCACTTTTACCCGTTTGTATCTCAACATTATCTTCGGTGGGGGAATTTCCAGAATATTCCCCAGGGCGAATAGGTGAGGCCAAAATAATTCACTGAGTCTCAGGAATTTCCTATTTTTCAAAGTCTGCGTGATGGAGATGTTCAGCATGAACTTTTGTTACAAAACTAGTTCGCTTGTCCCTAATCTTATAAAACACTGGGCCTGTCTAATCCGTGATTACATAATATGGCCTCCACTTTTTATCCAACTTTCCTCTCTTATAATAAACTCACACCAAATTCTACCTCCTTTTGAACGGAACCTATCTATCACTTGTTTTCACGCATTCTTTAGGTAAGTCTTTATCATGGTGAACGTACGAAGTATTTTTTGTCATGCAATTTCAAGAGAGTCGTTACCATAATACAAATTTCAGGGTTTTAAGATATTATAACATGAGGGCAGATAATATTACCATTTAAACATAAATGGCAGTTGACGTTGTAGAGTTCTGTTGCCTCTTGTTATATTAAAAGAAAGAAAATAAATAACGAAGGCGTTGACGAAGATATTGATAGTTTTCAAAGAGGAAGCTTTAATGGCAGCTTGAGACAAAGTTTTCCTTTGTGCTGTGAGTCGCAGGTGGATAATGACAGTTGTAAATAGCCGTGCAGGAATTTAGTTACTCAGCCAGAAACTTCGGGGTCCATTTGATTTTGGAGGGAGAAATAATTGATAAGGAACGGTCTCCTAAAAGAAGCGTAGGAACAAATGTTGAATGTGCTCTCTTGAGATGAAAAGTTCCTCGTGGTTTCGTCCCAGGATTGAGAGAGAATGTTCTCTCTCGTGTCGACTGGTCTGACCTTGCTGCTAGCAAGGAGGAAAAGAAAAGAGAGGGCGAGCATGGTTAGCGCTGCCTTTTATGTTGCTCGGGGAAGTGTGCCCGGGCAGAATAGCATTGGTCATTCTCATTGGATGAAATATATAATTTCGAACTCCAACGGTCAAAGCAATTCCCGCACTAAATAATAATTTGAAACTATTTCTACTACAATATTATCCAGCGGCAAGACAACATCCCTAATGTAGACCAAATAAAATTATGAAAAATTTGTAGTCTCGCTTATATTGAATCTTATAACTGCTAATATTTGATTAATATATTAGTCCTTTGACTGATTATTATCTTAAATTCTTTTAAATAGGATATCGTGCATTGTCCAGTGTAAACTCTCAACCTTATCATTTCGTGGCGGTGGATGCTAAAACGAGACAGTCACGTGGTGCACGTTCAATTTTTCTAGCGTTTTTCTCTTCATTTTGTTTATATTTTTTGACCCGTAATTGGTAACCAGTTGAAGTGGTGCCTCGAATCTGGGAAAATTTTCCTCAATTATTATCTGTCACTACTGTCACAACCTTCTTGTTGGACGCATCAAACGAACTACATATCGATTAACTTATCTATTGGTTGCCAGGATGAGTCTTGAGATCCTGATATATTTAGCGCTAACTTTGCAAATAAGAACGACGGAGTGTCGTTTACAGTGGGACTGTTGCTTCCTTAGATTCCTAATCTGATTCAGAAAACAATTACCCATAAATTCTGCCGTTTCCTTCAGTAGACAAGGCCAAAAACATTTAATTGAATGGAAAGTCTTTTCCACGTCCATGTGGCAATTGTCCTCCTTGTATTGCTCGCGATCCATTTTTCTTAAATGAGATGGGCAATATAATCTCACCACAGATTCGTCGTGTAGCAGCCACAAATAATAAAGTGTCTCATCCACTATCAGGCATTTTTCTTTTCTGGCTTGGTCACCTTATCATTCCTAAGCCTGTTTTTTGAAATCTAAGATTTCTTTGTCCGATTCTTGTTTCCACATTAAAACTATCCCCAGCATCGTGGGTCACCATATGAGTTGTCTCTGTGCCCTCGTTTCTTTCCTATGAGACAAATTGCCTGGGTTCAAACCGATTAGAAATTATTGCACTGACCTCATAATACCTGTCGTCGATATCCACCTGTATCTCCTCGTCTTTTTCAGGTGCAGGTGCCTCTAGTGATCGTGACATTAAGTACACCCACAAATTGTCATTACCCTGTAGATTCTTTATTCTGCAGTCATAAACTGAAATTCCTATCTGTATTTTTTGTTCTGCATTTGGAGAGTTTAATGAGTACTCGAGGGGTTTGTGGTCAGTACAGATGATGATTCTTGCATTATGAACGTATGTGATTGAGTTTCCGAAGAACAGAGTGAATTGTGTGTATGTTTTCTTCTTTATTGTCGACCATCTCTGTAATATAATGGCCGAGGGATTTCGTTTTATATATCTTGCCTTTGGGTTTAGTTAGGCTGAGAACCTTTCAGATCAGCACATGGGTTAGTTAGCTGCAAACTTGAGCACAGGTGTTGATGCGTGCGCGGGGAGGATGTGTCGTTCACAGATGTCAAATTAAAAATCCCAGAGAGAGGATGTGACCAGGGATGTGAATGACGTCATGCACCGGAAGCGTGCGCGGAGGATTTGGGGAGAATTGAAAAAGTTAGGAGTTGAGTCTTGCCGTCCGAAGAAGAAAGGTGACTTTCGCTTGCTCAATGAGGCCTTGTAGCGGGTGCTGCACGTATTGGGGGGGGGAGATGAAAAAGCCAGCATAGAAAGATTGTGCCTCTCTCCTTATGTCGAAAAACCTTTAAACTCAAAGGTTATAAAAAGTTTCGTACCTGAACTAAGAAGTCGTAAGTGTTTTTCGTGTTTCGGGATTCTTATGTTTTATGTATATATGTTATGAACATTCTATGTACGTTTCGCATATCCGTATCTGACTATGGTACATCTCTTCTGTATGTCACTTAGTTTATGAGAAAAGAAATAAATTGCTTTCTCTGTTTTTATTTTTATTTATTTATTTTATTTATTTTTATTTTATTTTTTTGGTTATCGACCTGTTGGGTCAGACATGCACTGATCGAGGGATCCGACGTATCTGAATACAAATCAAACT
This sequence comes from Sepioteuthis lessoniana, assembly GCA_963585895.1. NCBI lineage: Eukaryota > Metazoa > Mollusca > Cephalopoda > Myopsida > Loliginidae > Sepioteuthis > Sepioteuthis lessoniana. The sequence goes on from OY757935.1 coordinate 79,129,283, forward strand.
CTTTATTTCTATTTAAGCTAAAATCAACATCTCTGAGATCTTCTTTTTCAGGTATTCAAATGCACTTTGGCTTACATCATCTCACAGAAAACGTGCTAATATTTTATAGTCAGTTTTATCAGGGATTCGGCCAAGTCAGAAAACTTCTGATAAAACGGCGGTAATAATACGAGGTTATTCCAAAAAAAGACCTGACTTCTCTGACCGTTCTTGGAGAAGCCACTGACTTAATAGCTCTGATTTTATCATGGTTGGCCTGCACTTCTTTTTCCCTAATTTTAAAACCTGGTCTATTATAGGAAGAACTCACTCTTTGAAGGGTTCGGCATGAGGGGTTATGTATTCTCAGACGACTCAAATCTTTCGCTTAACCAAACGATGAATCGATATCATCCTTAACAGAGAGTGGATGTACGTTTAGTATCTTGAAATCTCCTCCGTCTTTTTTCTATCCAAACACTACAAGGAGGCTTCAGGGGGTTCTTGACCGTTCGATTATTTTCGCATCAATCACCTGATCAACCGCCTTTTCCACCAATTTTCAGTCTTTTCTTTATTGGTTCATTTATTCCCGTATCTATGCGCATTTTGTTTTCATATAAGCTATACCTTAATCTCTATTCTCCTTAATAAACAAGTCCCTGTTTAATAAACTATCCACTCTTGATTTAAACTCTTCAGGTTCGTCGACCTGTTCTTGATTCTTATCTCTGATTTTTTCATCCTATCTGTCAAACCGATTTATTTCTCTAATATAACTGAACGCACTTAGTCTCTTTATGGGACGTTCTTTTCATGACGATACCGTCTGATTGGTATCATTTGATATATTGGAATCTAAGAATGCCGCTTATTGTAACTACCACGTTTGCAACTGATATTTCACTTGATTTACCAGCGTATCCACATTTTAGCTGTTCGATTTCGAATACTTTCCCAATATACTCCTTGTTTTGGGGTTTGTTTGTTTTTTCTTTTTTTGTTTGTTTTTGTTTTTTGCCTTCGCTATGCACATGTGTAATCTAACTTAGAGATGAAATGTAAATGTCTTCTTCAAAGGCAACGTACTCGCCCTACATTTGAAAGGCACTTAAATAAAAGTGCATTCTTATTCGTTTTTTTTTTTTTTTGACACAGTCTCTGTCAAATATTACGTTTCTATTTAAATTTCTGATCCCAAAAAATTCATGAAAAGTAATCTGATTTCTTATCTTTAGTTCTCGTCAGGTCAGGTCGTTCAATTTTAATAAGGATCGGTTTGCCGTTTCCAACGTCATCAATCTTTCCTAAATTCGCTTTCCAACTCAACATCCGATAAACTCTCTTACTTATAACTAATGCCTCTTTATCCACTAAATCTTGACATTTCTTACATCCTAATCTAATCCAGATGGAGTTGGGTGAACCTTGGATGACCAACAACCTTCGACGGTACATACCTTGTCCGATCGCTGGATCTCTTACGGACAGGCTTCTTCCATTTTCCGAGTTTCGCCATGGGCATTAACTCCACATGTGGCCCACTTTTCCACGGTGCCAATATACAAACCTACACTTCATAGCCTTGCTTCCTTTGAGCCATGGTCGACCCTCTGGCCCCATGTTTGGCACAAGAACCTCTGCTCCGAGCGCTTGTCTCAGCGCTTACTTTATACAGCATCTCACTAAAACTTTCTACACTTGTTTTCTCACTTCTCTTCACTTTATTCTTATATTTTGAAATAATGATTGCAATAATAAAGTTGGCGACCTTAGTCGAGGGTGAGCCAACTCTACTCATTTTTGCCAATGGTCTGGGAGACCGGGGTTCAATCCTATGTCTAGTCATACCAAAGATTCAAAAATGGTATTTGATGCCGCCTTGCTTAGCACTCAGTGCTATAAGATAAAGATTAAGGGTAAAGTGGAGCAAACCAGGGAATGGAGTAGCGCCCTCTTCTACACCTTGGTGTTGTAGCTATTGAAAAGGGAGCCTTCGGGTCATTCTCTACGAAGGTCGCCAAATTTACAATAATAATAATAATAATAATAATAATCCTGCTGTTTAAGAGAGCATGTTTAACATAAAACTGTGATTAGTGGGCGGATCTCGAAAGCTATTGAAAATTAACTCGACAACAGCAACAAATCTTTGCTTAAGTCCTCATTGACTTCTTTTCTTTTGTATTAATCGATTTAATAATTCTAACATAATTAAGCAACTAATTTGCTATTGTTTGTATTTTGTTTCAGAAAATTGCCACTAACCATGATTCATTAAAGTAATTAATGACTAATTTGAATTGGTAAGACTTCAAATGAACTTTATATTCAGTCACGGGTGGCCACGGACAGGGTTCGGCAGAATGTTCTTCAGGATTTAAAATTGCCCCGACAGATGCATTTGTTGTGATGAGTTGGTAGGGGTATTTTTTTTTAAATCATCCTCATCATCATCATCAGCAGCAGCAGCAGCAACAGTCATGCCATTTTAATTTCCATGGCATGAAATGGAAAACATCTTGAATTTGACATTTTTTTTAAAAATGTCGACTATCTCTCTGCGTAGGGATTTCCCATGACCAGCTCGCTCATTAGATCTATTTTTCTTGTGATTACTTTTTCTGGGAATACCTGAGAGCTCAAGTGTGTAAATATAGACCACAAACAACTGACGAACTAAAGTATTTCATTTGGCGTAAAATCGCAACGATACCCACTAAAAGGATTCATTTTTCTTTAAAAAAAACGAATCCTTTCACGGAAAATAAAACAGCTCTTTGAAAAAAAAAAAAAGGAAAATAAAAAGACAAACGTGCCTCGTGCGTACAACTAAGAACTATTTATTACCAAGTAAATAAAAATGAATAAAAAGGAGTTACAAAGTTTTGAAGAAAACCATTAGTTGCTAAAAATTAATTTCTATTTTAGCGATCTGTCAAAAATACTGAATCAAGTAACAATGATACAAATTGTTTCGAAAAAACACTGGATCACTCATTAATTACAAGGAACTGATATGTCTTCAACAAACAAAGGTTCTAGTACTTACAACTCAAAAAAGGGGTGTTGTATGAATAGAAAAAAAGATTTGGAAGAGTCTCTTAGGCGAAAATTATCTCTCGGGAAAACCAGTTCAATTTTCCGTCAAGAATACAGCGAATAATGCAGACCCATGGGGGTTCATTCAGCAATTCTTCCAGCATTTGCATAGGACAAGAAATTCAATTGTAGACCTCATAGTCTGAGTCAAGATAGCACAAATTCACAGATATAGGCAACAGCATACTCCGCTTGGAAGAATACAGAACAGTAGGGTAGTTCTGTTGACAACACGTGGTTAAAGTCGAGACAGCACAAATTCACAGATATAGGCAATTGCATATTTCTCTAGGAGCGGTCAAGCACAGCAGCAAAATTCTCAGAGGGGTTTACTCCCTATTTCCTATTTTCCCTTAACTGTAGGGAATAGCAAGGTTTAAAAACCAGCACATCCTGCCAAAATCCACAGGACTACTAAAATTGGCGTCTTGACTGCCTTGTGGCTTGAGCCGAAAAAGGGTTACTCTCTCAAAAGGCGGTGTTAGTTCCAAAAAATCCTGTCATTTCTTTCCGGCGGTGATAACCATAAAAGGCCCTTCCAAGATGTTCCCATTACAATAAAATAATTCCTACACCGAAGATGATAACTCGGCGAACGTGATAGAACTTCAGGATGCTTGTGAGGACAAAGCATTTAGATGATATAATCTTTAAAACAAAATGACAATAACAAAATGACAAATATTGTTATTTTTATTGAAAAATTAAATTTTGAATTGGATCTATGATGCCTTTTTTTATTTACGTTCCAAATCAAAGAGATTATACGATCTGACCATTTATTATGTTCATTATAAATGTCCAGTGAGAATATATATATTTCAATGGTCAATGAAGAAAAAATTGAATTTGGGTCAAATTTGTCAAACTGCAAAATCTTTAATTGTCATAAGTGTTTTCTATTTTGAGGTGGGGTGGGGGGTTCTTATGTTCACATTTTTGTATTTTATCGAAAAACAATTTAAAAAATGAAAGGCGGAAAGATTAACGCATTGAATCAGTGGGAAATAAAAAGAAAAGGAATGCAGTCAAATGAAAAGAAGGAATTAACAAAAGAATAAAAGGAAAAAAAAAAGAATTTAAAAAAAGAAAGATTAATGTAACACTACGGTACCAAATAGACTTATGTAACTTTACCTCACCGACCCGGCACCATCTCGAACATCAATACGTGTTACACTTCTCAAATACAAAATGGATCTGTTGCTTCAAATATGAAGCGTTTATTGGCTGACTGTAACATTTCATCAATAGTCATCCACAAAACGAGAGAAATAGGGTAAAAAGTATTAGTTCTTAAATAGAAACGCTTCCAGATACAGGGATGGTAGACAAACAGAAGCAACTGACTTTGATTACTTCACACTGCTCATCCCCTTGCCCAGAGGCCTCTCACAGCTTCAGCATTCTGCTCCAGACTCTGATCTCTGAACTTCCCAACTGATGAAAAAGATTTTGCTTAAATAATGTCTCTTAATTATTCTATTCACTAATTCATTAAGGACACGTGTCTTTAACTTTCTATACCAGATATTTAAATCAGCTGTAATTGAATTCAAGACGTGTTTATTTTAAACATCCGACAACAGCGATTTCAAAATAAATCTCTAATATGTTGTCCCAGGTGATTTCCAAAACAACCTGTCAATTTGTTAATCTACTGATACGTGCGACAAGCGCACCATATGACCTATATATGCGACCGACACTTACAATTTATTAATACAAACAAAATAATTACCTAATATGAATAATTCTCACCCTTAATTATATTACATTTCATCTCCTTTTCCATTCTCTGCTGCTAAAAAAACTCACTCTATTTCACTCTGTGTATCTTTTTTTCGTTTTCTTTTTTTCTTTTTTCTTTACACTTTTATGTCTTTCTATTTCACTAAATTTTTTTGCTCGCTTTCTTTAAAGACGAAACAGTTTTTTTTCTTGAGTTTTTTTTTTTCTTTTGTGTTTTTATTTTTCTTTGTCACTTTTTTTTTCATTCTTATCAAGCCTAGAGCAACTTTTTTCTTTCTTTTATGCTCGATTGTCTTTCTTACTTTTCTTTATTATCATATAGTTGTTCTTACCACAATTCATTTCTTTAATTCTATTCTTTTCTTGATTTTTTTTCCCCTTTTTCTTTTACCCGTACATTACTTCTTTTCTTCCCTAGTAATCTTTCTTTCTTTTTTTTTCTTTCTTTCTTTCTTGTTCCACTACTTTTTCTTTTACCTGCAAATCACTTCTTCTCAACATTATTCTTTATCTCTCCTTCCGTTCTCTCCGGTCTCCCAGTCCACCATGAGTTCACGCTATAATCCCTCCAATTAACTAACAGGCACCCCCCCTAAACCAATCAAGGCCTGTATCCAAAGTGTCGTCATATCTCACTTCTTCCTTTTCCGATTAAAACATCATTGTTCTCGTTTCCTGCTCACTTTTACAGTGAGATAAAATCTCTGGCACCTTTTCCCAATCAACACAAACTTTTCCTTTCATCCTTGACCTTTTTTCGAGGAGAATGCTTCAAGAACTATTCGCTCACATTTTTCAGTGAGATATACTTTGGGACGAATCCTTGCCAGTACAAACGTTTCCCCCTCGTCTCCCTTTTTTCTCCATCCTCACAACCTCCCCATTCTTAATTTCTCAATTTCTCGGGACCATAAGTACCATCCTCTTTCCCATACAATTATCACTGCGTTGCTCGTGAACGAACCAGAAACATCAATTGGCACCAAAAATTTTGGAGAGATCACCAACAAGTTGAAATCCCCCCCCCAAAAAAAAATCTACTCTTTTAAGACACACGGAACCGGCTTTACTACCATTTAACACATCATAACCTTGGAACTTCGAAAAACGCAGCCAATTAAACCTTAACGAAAACTATCCCTTATCCGAGTTCTATGGAAAGAAAGAACAAGATGAAAAAAAGCACATCGATCAAAAAAAAAAAAAAAGCTCAAAACGAAAAAAAAAAAAAAAAACGGCAAAGAAAGAACTCAAAAACACCAGAAGACGAAGTAGAGACTGCCCAGACGAACAAAGACAAAAAGAAAAAAACGGAAAGTAAGAACAAGATGAAAAAAAAAAACGAAAAACAAGAAGAGCAAATACGTTATCCGACCAAAATGACGAAAAATAGAGCAAAAAAAAATCGAATATAATAAAACAGAAAGTCTTGAACGAAAAAAATATTGAAAAATAAAAAACTGGAAAGAAACCAAAAGACGTAGTAAGAATAAGAAAATAAAGAAAAAGAAAAAAAACAAGAAAAAGTTGAACTAAATGAAAAGACGACAGAAAAAAAGAAAAAAAAAAAGAAGCAAGGACACCGCCATTTAGAAGTAGGTATATTGCTCAATCTGCAATCACGTTTTTTGTGGGGGAGTGAAGTTGTTTCTTTCAAGTTTCGTGTGTTCGTGCTTGACAGACTTAAAATAAGTAAATCATTGTTTGTCTCGGGCTGTCTCTACTTCGTCTGTCTTTCTCTCTCCCATTTGAAACAGAGGTCACTTGGGCCACCTTCGGGTTGGCAGTCATTGACAAGCATTGCATTGCAATGAACTCCTTGGGCCAGTTTAAGTATAACCTGGCATCTGGACTCAGGTTTAAGTTCATGTCCAGGCTCATCAGGCTCACATTGCACTAAGTGAGCCCATGTCCAACATAGACTCGTACCCGATCTCCTCCTCCCTTAACCTCCACAATAAAGAGACCTTCGGATCATTGACCGGGTGTCAAGTCCTGTCTGGTGGGCGACAGAAACAAATATCAGGTCGCTTGTACAAGTATTTTCATCTCTCGTGACCATTTCTTCTTTGATCGTCGAACGGATTGTCGTGTCTTCATGACCCAGGCTTGAACTCATGTCATGTCGGCCTGAACCGTCGCAACACCAAATGGAAGCGTGTAACGTTGCTTTACCGATCCCGCACCATCCCGAATATCAATAGTCGTTACACTTCTCAAATACAAGACGGATCCGTTGCTTCAAATACGAAAAAGTTTATTTCTGACTGCAACATTTCATACAGCAGTCGCCACGAACACAAGAGAAAGAATAAAAGATACATTGTTACGACATGGAAAGGCTATGAGATTCAGGGTAGGTAGACGAACAAAAACACCCGATTTCGATTCCTTCACACCGCTCGTCCACTCGCTCCAGAGTGCTCTCAATTCAACCGACTGTCTCTACCTCTGAACTGGCCTGCCCAAACTGACTTCACTTCCAAAAATCTCTTGCTTATATAATATCTATTAATTATTTCATTCAGTAATCATATAAGAACACGTGTCATAAACTTTTATGTATGTTTGAATTTATTTTACCCTTAGTCAGGCGACAGAATGTTTCCTCCCCAATACCCGGCTTCCAACCTTGATTTCAAAAGAAAACTCTCACATGCCGTCCCGGGTGATTTCCAAAACAATCTGTCAACTTGATAATCTACTGACACGTGCAACAAGTGCACCATATGACCTTCGCATGCGACCTACACTTTATTCAAAGATTTTAGAAAACTTACTATTTATCGCCACTAATAAAATAATTACCTAATATTAATTATCATCCTTAAAATGAAAAGAAGGAATGAAACAAAAGAATGAAAGGAAAAAAGGACAAAAAAGGCCGATAAACACTTTGAATCACTGTGAAATAAAAGAAAGAAAAAGGAAGGCAGTAAAATGAAAATAAAAATGAATTGCCAAAAGAATGAAAGGAAAAAAAGGAGAACAAAATTTTAAAAAAGAAAGAAAGAGATGGAAGAAAAAAGGTGGAAAAGTGAAGAAGGAAACAAAATAAGAAAAGAAGGACATAAAAAAAGAAAATAACTCACACAAAAGTATTGCACCAATGAACACTTTATTGTGGCTGCCGCCAGGGCGGCTTTTGGTAAAACCAACAGGTTTGCTTCGCCAAGTTCACCATGTGACTAAGACCACGTGTGACCTGGTCACTTTCAGTAAAATTACTCTGAAAACAAAATAGTCCCCTAGTTACTGATAACCTAAGTATTAAAAAAATAGCCGAAAATAAATAGAGAAAATCTTATTTTGGCAAAATAAAAGTAATTAGATTGTATAAAATGGTACAGTTAGTATCCCATAAAGCCTTTGGAGATAAACGTTCGAATATTTAGCTAGTTCCGGTTCTAGGGTGCTGGAATTTGGCCCTTTTCTTCTAGGAATTCAAAGAGGTTGCGAAAAATTAATAAATAAATTTCTAAATAATTTTGTTTGTATCTCATGAACATTTTCCAATGTTCATAGGTCAATTTTTCTTTTTCGTTTTTAATTGCAGTTTTCATAGCCTCACATGTATGTGAAATAAAATATTTTTCTACATATTTGGGCAGTCTTGTCAGTTCTCTTACGCATGTGAAAAGTTCCCGGCTATCAACAGTTACTCTTATGATATAATTTCCTTTAATGTTTCTCGTGAAAATAATTAATATTCAATAGTTCTGTTTTTCTCAAAAATGTACCTACAAGTAAAACATTTCTCTAAATAACAATTGATCTTTACTGGAGTCATATTAGCTACTTACAACCTTTGATCATCTCTAACAGATTAGATTTCGAATGTTGTATCAGTTGCTATTTATTTATTCATTTATCATAAATTTCGATACGGCCTGGCAACCATCTGCGTTTGGCCAGATCTACCTTCATTTATTCATTATTATTTCTATCACTCTCATCCTCAATGTCTGCGGAGAGACTGAGTGACAACAAGTCTCTTTAATTCTTCGACTTGCATTTTACTGACCACAATCGTTAAGGTGGTTCGTGTGATGTAATGGTTAGAGTAGAAAGAAGTGGACACGGATACTTGAGTTTAAATCCTGAACGATGCTGTTTGTATTTCATAGGACGTTCATATTCATGGGAAAGGTATAAATCTAACCATTTTCCCTCAAGCTAAGGGTAAATGATTGCGAAGAATGGTATCTCTAAGCTTGATAAGGCAACCAGTGTAGGAGAAGGAAAACTCTAAATTCAGATCAGACACGCTACGTGAGTAGGTTACAGGACGAGTGAAAAAATGGAGACGTTGTTCCGATGATTTCAACCGTTTTTGTTTGTTTGTTTTTTTTGCTAATCCCTAATTCTGCTGGTCTCTTCACAAGGCTATGATTATAATTTTATTTTTGAAGAATTTCATTTTCATATCACTCTTTTCGAGGGCGGACATCGAAAATTTTTATTGAAAAAAGTTTAAACCTAGGGTCATCTCCCTTGGTCCATACACAGAAATCTGATCACTATCAGGGTATGCGCAAAAGCTTACACCACATCATGAATTATTAAGTTGCGAATTGGACTAAAAATTGATTTGTTCTCTATGTTAAGGGATTTTGAGTGTATTGCATTGACAAAAATCCCGCTACGAAGTTCTGTTTTTTTTTGTGTCATTAAACTAAATATAAAAATCATATCATTCTTATATAGACACGTTAAAAGATATCCTTTTGTAGATATTAAGTTCGATAAGTTATAGCTTATTTATTCTCAGTTTATTATTATATACATTGGTATATAATAATCAATTGATTAGGGGAAGTAATCTATAATTAACATGAAATAGTTATCTCCGTTGAGAATCTATGATGATTAGGGTGAACAAAAATGAGAATACACAGTATTATGGTAAACTGGAAATACAAATTGCTTTCTTCTCTAAATGAAAACATTTTAATACTAATGTGCTAACAAATATCTCGCTACAGTGTGACGTATTTGATGATTTATGGTGACACACAAAATCATTATGGTATAGACTACAGAGCAGTTTTTTTGATTTTTAGAAACTGAAAATAGTTTTTTAAAAAATCAGATTAAAGAATAAATGAGGTGAAAGCCGTGTTATTATAGAAATATTCTTTTTAACTAAAAAAAAAAAGAAAAAAAGATTGTGTCTTGAAAGCAATAAAAATTTTGTTTTGTTTTTCAGATTGTCAACCCTAAATTGAAAATCAGCTGATGAATATCAACTGATCATTTTCGACATTCAACGTCGATCAGGTCTGGTGAAAGTTCTTGTAATATTATGGCTCTATAATAGTCAGTACATTGTGAATAAAATAGAAACAAGTCATGATACGATGAATGAGTTGCCATGTTGGCTATCTCGTTTATTGTTCTAAACTGCGGGGACGGAAGTACCTATTATCATCTTTATTTTCTGAGGGTGCATCTAGGGGGAATAACTCATACTATGACAGTTCTCACTTTTGTTATATTTTCTTCACTACGTGAAGTGATTAATCAACCAAAGCAAAATCTCTTCGCCATCCTAAAACGCTTTGTGCCATCTAAAAATCTGTCACAAAATAAAACTCCATCTCTACAAACCTTTGATTAATAGTCAGAATATTTTGTCTCATTGTTCGACACAATCTTGAGCATCAATTTTGTAAAAAACTCAACTAAACAAACTTAAAAATTATCCAAGTAAACAATAAATCAGACAAACATCAATTGAATGTTTTCACGTGGATTAAACGTCAAAATTGATCAGCTGATTTTCAAATAATGAATGGATTACACATTTTATAGCAAACATGATCCCCTATTTCTATCTTACAAAGTTTGAAGCAACACAAATTATATTGTAAAAGGTTTGGTCCTCAATAAATCTGCACCAGATTTGGTAGATATGTTCAAATGAAATATTGTTTTCTCTTGGTGCTCCATAAATAGTTGATCTAGAGTTAAAAGGTGGCGTCGCCTAGAAAATATTTAAAATATTGATACGTAATCACGGCTTAAATAATTTGCAGCCAGTTTTAATAGTAGTAGTTTCTAGTGGAACGAAAAAGATAGTTTGGAAAATCATATTGACATGTTTTGTGATTAGAATGCAAATAATTTCATTACCAAGACAACGAATCTACATTAAGAGGAGAGAAACGAAATAATTGATGTACAGCGTCTGAACGCTTAATTTAAAAAAGATTAATGCATTTACTTCCTTAATGTAGACACTTTTTGCTGATAAAATCATTTAGGTTTTAAAATTGGAGCGGCCAAGACACGAAAAAATAACAAAATTGCTTTCTTTGTACAATTTTACTTAAATCATTTAAGGTCGAATGTTTTTATTGCTACTGAATTACCTCTCTCTCGCTAAGAAATTATCTTGTAGTAAGCCATATTTAATTTGGGAGAGGGAGGAAAATGATGCATAAAAAAGAGAAAACGATGGAGAAAAGAGAGCTAATACTTATTTGAACTGAAAATAGAGGTGAGTCGGCTCCTTGGTTTAGTGGTCCATAAGACGTAATGGTCCGTAAGACATGGGTTCAATCCGAGGTCGCGTCATACCAAAAGACTTTTAGAATAGTACTTGATGCTTCTTTGCTTAACACTTAGGTACGTATCAAGGGTAAAGAGGACCAATCCAGAGGAAGAAGTTGGGCCCTCCTCCACACTTCAGTGTAGTAGCTATTGAAAAGGGAGCTTTCTGGTCGCCGTCGATTACGGTCGCCAACTTTATTTACTTATATGTTTCTTTATAACAAAACAAAAGTTTCCCTCAAAAGTATTTTATTTCAAAGGAAACAAACTATACATCCATTTGACATTCATAAGCACATCCACATTGCATATTTTGCCTTATGTATGTCGAAAAACATCCAAGGTTGGTAACGAAGAAAGCGATTTATATTCAGAAAACGACAATATTCGTACATAAATATAAGGAGGGAGTGAATGGTATACGACAGACTTACAAGAACCAGCACCGTCAACTTCTTACGGTTTTATGCTCTTAGCAAATAATGATGAAATACCATTCTCTGGTATTTTATCTCAAAGTTCTTTTTTTCAAGCCTATTTTCCGGGTTTTTCCTTTCTGCAACGCTTCCTTCATTTGTAGAAATAATCTTCAGCCCCTGGTCTTGTGTTGACTTGAAAAAAGAAGCTTGTTGCGGGGCCTATAAGTATGTCGACCCCGCAAATGAATTTATGTGAATGAGAACAGCCAAAGCAATAGGAAGGAACAAAGGTGAGATGATGATAATTACAAATGACAATTTATTTTGTCGTATTTACAAGCGTGAATGTAAATGTCCGTGGCGGTTGTATGTCTTCGCAGCTGGGCGTTCGACGAGGGTCGCTGGCGTAGGTCGAGTCGTTGAGTACAGCTAGATGTTGGATGCTGGTAAGCTGAGGTCGGTCGAGTCGTTGAGTTCAGCTAGATGTTGGATGCTGGTAAGCTGAGGTCGGTCGAGTCGTTGAGTACAGCTAGATGTTGGATGCTGGTAAGCTGAGGTCGGTCGAGTCGTTGAGTTCAGCTAGATGGTCGGTGCTGGTCGTTGGGTACAGCTAGATGGTCGATCGAGGTTGGTAGATCGATATCCCTGGTTGTGACGGTATGTTGTGGTTAACCAAGGGTGTGTCGATCGGGTTGTTGACTCGTACGACGGGTCGTACGTGAGTCAGGTGTTGCAGTGGTAGGACCGTCCGTAACAGCGAGTCGTTACGTGGACTGCGTTGTACCTTGCAAGAGCGTCGAGGTCGAGGAAAAGCTAGGGCCTTGCTGGGCCCCCTAGCCGTGCGGACGTATCGGACGGGAGTGAAGGCTTTGTCGTCTCAAAGCCGTGCGGATGAGCGGACGAGAGCGAAGGCTTTGTCGGGTCAAAGCCGTGCGGACGAGCGGACTAGTGCGAAGGCTTTGTCGGGTCCCAAGCCGTGCGGATGAGCGAACGAGAACGAAAGCTTTGTCGGGGCAAAGCCGTGCGGACGAGCGGACGAGAGCGAAGGCTTTGTCGGGTTAAAGCCGTGCGAACGAGCGGACGAGAGCGAAGGCTTTGTCGGGTTAAAGCCGTGCGAACGAGCGGACGAGAGCGAAAGCTTTGTCGGGTCAAAGCCGTGCGGACGAGCGGACAGCAGCGAAGGCTTTGTCGGGTCAAAGCCGAGCTGTCGAGCGGACAGGCCAGAAGGCCGAGGCTAAGATGGGCGTTATCTTAGCGCTGCGCAGATAGCGAAGGAGTAGCTAAAGGCTGGACCGTGCCATTAGCGCTGCGCAGCTTATCGGACTATCGGAACCGACTGAGAGTTAAGACCGGTTGGTCTTAGAATCCGTCTTCGTGTTTGCCGCCTGGCCGTCTACTTCGACTGATCATTACTGACCAGTCAGAGATGCTCTGACCCGCAGACAGAGACCTCTTATGGTCCTAAAAAGGACCTTTGTGCATACCTATGTAGGTGGGGAAAAAAAAGGGGATCTACCACGAGAAGTGGGATCAACGTCGGAAGTTAAGGTGAATGCGACCGCACAGAATGCAGGATTCCTCCTTAATGAGCTTCGCTAGGAGCGTGCCATATATTTGTCGCTGCCTCCCACCAGACACGACTTGACACAAGGTCAAAAGCCCGAAGGCCGATTAAAGTGGGGATAAAGGGGAGGGGAAGGTCGGGAACGAATCGAGACTCGAACCCTGCTTGTCTGTGCTGCTCATCGGCTCACTTAGTGCAATGTGAGCCTGATGAGGCAAGCGGTTTCACGAACCCAAATGTGGGTCCGGGCACGTATGCCAGTTTACGGCTTAAACTAGACGCTTGGTCTAGTGCCGTACAAGGGGGACAAAAGTGCAGCTCGCCCACCCGAAGGTTGCCCAGCCGAAGCTGGGGGCCTATTCGGCCCCGAGTCTGCTCTTAGTTTCGAGCACCCATCCGGCACGAATGCCAGACGGCCCAGCTAAAAAGCCGGGGCCAACGAGGGTTGAAAAGGGCTTGCTGATATTACGAAGGTGCTGTGACACACAGCTCCAGCCGCGTGGATATAAAATTCTTTGATAAAAAATGAGTGTAGCCGTAAAGTATTTTCCTAACCTGCTATAGGCTGGCGACGACTATTAGTTCAAGTCTTATCAGGTAATTTTTGGCCGAAGTGTTTTGTGAATGTTATTAATTTTAATTCTCCCTTTTCTTTTAGCTATAACTAGATGTCAAGGTCGTTAGCAAGAAAAAAGGGCTTAGTCAGTTCCGGTCGTACTCGGATATAATCGTCCTAACTCGGGCGTGTAATTTGATATGTTTTAGGTTTATCGGCAGGTCGCGGCAAGGGTTTGTCGGCCGGTCGCGGCAAGCTTACTATTTTTTAGTATATGTCTCGTGTTGAAACCACTGCTTCTTCCTTTTCGAGCCAAGATGAAATTTTTTCTGCTTCTTCTCGAATATATACTTTTGGTTGAAGTCTACGAGGATTGTTTCCGAATTTATACTCCAGACCTTAGACTCAACCTTCTACAGATAGGGAAAAACAAAACAAACCAACGTGAGCCTACAGTAGGATCATTATTCTAATAAGTTCAAACCCTCAAATCAATCTGTAAAATATATTATGTTAATGAAACTAATAATTTAAAAAAATGAAATAATCGATTCTTAAGCTTGTGCTTATCTATAATAAAAAAAAAACCTTGTCCTAAAAAAATGGTGTATTATTGGGGTAATTCCTACAAGTTAGAGGTCCTATTATTTAATTTTTCATTTTTCTTTTTTTTTTCCTACTTAATCATATTAATATCTTTTACTGATTAATTCCTTACTTATTACAATTATTTAACGTTCGATATGTGAATTGCATATTAATTATGTGTTTATTACGATTGACTTAACTTTCGGTTATTAAATTTTTCTTAAAATAAATAATTTGAATTCGTACAATATCTTAAATAACAAAAATTAGATGTTGTAATTTAATTATTTTCCCTTGTATTTTTGATCTTGATAAAACATAACAGTCTCAATAAAAGTAGAGTGATAAAGTGGGGGTAAAGGTCGCCGAGAGGGTTTTCAATTCCCGTTGGAAAGTTGACAACGACAACTTAATCCTTTTACACAACGTAGTAATGTTTGGACGAGTTTCTGCTAACCTCTGTTGGTATTCCTTGAAGTGTCCCTTTTGCGAGTACCAAAGTTCGTACTGCCTCGTTGGTAAAGAAAGTGTATGTATATATATATATATATATATGTGTGTGTGTGTGTGTGTGTGTGTGTGTGTACGTGTTTGTTGAAACGTTAGCCTAGTAGGCGAGTTACAGCTTTCGTCATGTTAACTCCACGGTGGGTCCTGGTAAAAGTGACCGAATTCGCTTTTTCATTTCCCTCACAGAAGGCCCGGCTTTCTCTCACGGAAGGCCCGGCTTTGGTATTCTTCCGCCGACTGATTTGATTGGTTCAGTTCAACCAATTTACTTCTGTGTGGGAATTCGTCCACTAGTGGGAAATAAATCTAATTCCCGCCACAGAGTATAAACTTTATAGATTCTAAAAAAGTCGTGTACCAGGAATTATTTGTTCTGGGATTGGTTTTTTAATGTTCTGTAGTGTGTAAATTATATGGTAACGGTATATTTTTTAGAATATATACGTATATTTGTTTGAAAAATACTAGATATAATATCTTCAACTTTTTAAAAAATTTTCTTGTTTAATAAATAAATAAAATAAACCATTTTAGTTTAAAAAAATAAAGAAATTGAAAAAAAGAATTTTTTTAAAAATTCCATTCTCGCTGGAAATAATATGAAAACATCTAAATATAATATTGGACATCTCATCTGAAGATAGCTTTTATAAAACTAATAAGTTAGCTAATAAGGTACCCGTGGTGTAAGGGTTATAGTCGTAGGAAATGGACACGGCGACACGAGTTCAAATCCTAGACGAGACTGATTGTATTTCACATTGCACTAATACCCTTGGGAAAGGTATGAATCCAATTAATCTCCCTCCAGCTATGGGTAAATAGTAGGGCAGACTGGTTTCTTCAGCAACTAGTCTAGGAGAAGGAAAACTCTGAATTGAAACCTGTTAAACTCCGCTTAAAAATTGACCTTGTGTCATATCCTGCCCGAGCGGAGAGGTTGGGTAAATATGATAAATATGATAAGTTAAACTTATATGAATTTGTAGGAGCCGGAAATAAATTTATAATGACACCTAGAAAGTGAATTTTTTCTTTATATAAAAGGGCTATATATATATATATATATGTATGTGTGTGTGTGTGTGTGAAAACTTACTTAAATCCAAGAGAGAATAATGAGAAATGCCGTTGGTATGGTAACATGAAATAGCATTCTAAATTTCTCGTTATTCAGTTGTGAGACCAAATTCTAAACTAAATGTATTTCGACCAAAGAATAATATAAATATAAATACAGATAAATATTATTTCAATGTTTATCTTAATTATTTTCTTTTTTTTTTTTTTTTGACATATGTTGTTTCATTATAAAAAGTTTGTTCAAATTTTGTCAGTTTGAAACTATATAAGTCAAAAAATATTATTACAATTTTATAAAACTATTATATGTTTAATTGTGTTTATAATTATTTACATTTAGAAGGATGAACAGATACTACATCTGGATCCCATACCGGAGCTGAAAATTCGATAGTATGATTTGTATTTAGTTACCTTCCCATGGGTTTTCAATCATCAGTTTAATATGAGTATCCACATTATTTGTAAGCAAACAAAAATTAGTGTCACGTGGACATCAAAGTACACCGAAACCCTCCATTTGTTCCGGATCAGAATTTTTGGCTGCCTCCTGCTTAAAGAGAAAAATGTGACTGAAGAAATGAAACATATACTTGGCATTGTTTCTTAGCAGAAACGCCTGTGAGCGACACTTTGATCCTAGGCAAAGTGCACAGATATTATACTCTCATCTTCAATAGATGTGCCAGACTATACATAAATAGTTCTGTAATTTCGACAGGTACTATACTAGTTCCGAAATGATAAATGAGAACGATGTTTGAGGGAGAGTTTTTGATAAATTTAAAAAACAGAACGCTAACAACGGAAATAGAATATAATCAAGAAATATGGAATATTTAAAAGAATAAACAAAAAAAAACTAAAGTCATTTCAAAACATTGTCGCACTTTTCGAAAATAATTCTATTAATTTTACTTTTTTTTTTCTTTTTTTTTTCTTTTATATTTCGGGCTTCTAGGATTTGTAGTCGTAGCTTATTAATTTCGTGTGCTATTATGGTGATGTTTTCTGTTTTTTAAATTCATCAGCATATCAGTTTTATCCAACTCTTCGTTTACGTAATTATGTAAAATCCTAAAATCCTAAAAAAAAAAAACTCTTTCAAAAACTCTTTTAAAAACACTCTTTATACATGCAAGCAAACCCTGATGATGGCCTATGAAAGGTCCGGAAGCGCGCGGGACAATTTTGGTAAATTCATCCACCAATGCTAACTTGAAACCAAGACACTTATCAGCAAACTTGAAAGGATCTTAATAAAATTATATAGACAAAATGTGACTTTATTATTTAGTCAAACATGCTTAAATGAAAGACTGCTGCCCACACACACACACACACTCTCACACACACACATGTATATATATATATACATAAATATTGTTAGTAGTTGCTAATAATACATTTAAAAAATGCTCAGACAAACAAAGGGGTTTATTTGTGGTTGATGGTTAATTGATTGGTTTTGTTGGGAAATTCTGAGATTCGTATCAGACTCTTTTTCTTTTTGTCTTCTTTTTGTCAGTGGAAACTGCAAGAGAATTGAGGGTGGGAGGAAAGAGACAAGGATACATTTAGACTCAAACTTTATTTTCGGGTTTACGACAATTCTGTGGTAAAAACATTTTTCTGAACCAGTAGAAATAGTCGTGTTTCCCAGACGAGGCGTGTGAAGTATATAATAGTGTCATTTCGGCAATTACAATTTTGAGGGTCCGTTGCGTGTTCAGTGCAAAGGCTGCTACTAGTAGAAGATACAAACTACCACTAAGCTCCGGGACTTAGCGAGCACGTGCGCTACCTTCTGTAACAGAGCTGGTTGGAGCTAAGGAGTATAGTATTGTAGATTTAATAATGAAAAAATATTCGACGTGGATTTTAGAAGATTGGGACAGTAGACTGTTTTTTAAGAGTGAAGCAATATATTGTCATCATGAGAAGGAAGAGAAAAATATTGTTTAATTTTTGGTAAGCAGAAAAATTACAAAAGCGTTGAAATTGATTTTTCTAACCTGGAAAGAAAGAAAGAAAAGCTCGAATCGGAGAAATCACTTGTCAAAACAAAAGATGAACAGGAAATAAAAGGTTTCAAGAGGTCAGCCTATGTGCAAGCCGCTGGTCTGAGAAAAAATCAAGCTTAGAGAATTGAAAAATTTTGCACGAATTTTGGAAGTGGGGACATGTGAATCACGTGAGGAGAAAAAGGCCGTCCCCTTGCAGAGAAGAGGATATAAAGCATACGTGATGAGACAGGAGTGGGGACGAAACCCTATGGTAGTAGTCGCACCAGATGTTGTATAGAAGCAACCCGCCTCCAAGTAGCAGGCACAGAGGTTCACTGTTGGGGTAGCAGAAAACAACAGTGAATAGAATTAATTGTTGAAGATTTAATTCAAAAGTCGGCTATTGATGGAATACGCCCACTTGGAAACAGAATAAACAATTATATAAACCGGATTTTTGCTGACAACAGTGCGACGAGAGACCTTGTGGACTTGACTTGAGGTTCCTATCGAAAGGACCTTGCACCAGACTCGGAGATAAGCAGATCCTCTCAAATCTCTGTTGTTTCAACAAGCTGAAGATGATATTAACGTAACACACTGAGAATACTAAGTGTCTAAGAGAGAAATAGGGGGCGCAGAACCTACAGGAGTTTAGAAGAGACCCCTTGTGTCTGCAAGACTGGTTACAAACCTTACGGAAGAAGCGCTTAATATTGGGGCAATCGGAGGAAGAACTAGTACTGCTGGCCTATGACAGGTTAGTGGGACCAGCATCAGAATTTATCGGGGGCCTGTGTGAACAGAGCCCCCCACCCCGATAACTTAGGAGGACTTAAGGAGAGCCCTAGTATGGCGATTCGCTAGTGAGTAAACTGCTATTTAGGCAATGAGGGTTCTCATGAGATTGGAACTTGTGGGGGGATGTTACGGAATTAGGTGAGCGATTGAGTAGGCTGGCAGCCTTTGCGTACCCTGATGACTTGGAGAGAGAGGGGGGTTCTTCTAGTCCCAATTAACTGACATTTATGTAGAGGCTCTCCGGAGAGGAGAAATGAGAAGAGATATGATAAAGGGCAATCCCAAGTGGCTGGAAGAGATTATGGCTCTGGTCCGGGAGAGTGAGAGGATCTGGGAGCGAGTGAATTGGGAGAAGTTCAGGAACTCGAAGGGAGCTCAGAGGCAGAGTGATATAACAAGGGCTTGGGGGAGAATACAGACCCATAAGGAGTACACTGAGGATTGGGAGAAAGAAGCGGACCGCGGGAGAACGGAATGGTCGACGAGGCATGGATTTTACCAACCCACCCAGGGGAGGTATGGGCTGGTGTTCTGGAGGTGTGGGTATGAAGATTACATATCAAAAGATTGCCAGAAGAGTTGGGGGTGTTATTCCATGGGTAAAGTGAGAGAGATGCAAAAAGAAGGGCCATGAGGCTAGGTGGTGTGGGTATTCAAAAGGGGTCCCGGGAGGACCAAAAAAGATCCCCAAACCCAGAAATCCGACACATACTAGAGACCCCCAGAGTATCACGGAAATGGAAAAGGGGCCACCCAGGGAAAGTAAGGCGGCATCAGCGATTATAGCAAAGGCCAAGTCCGAGGGTGTGGTCACTGTGGGTTAATTGAAAAGTAAAAGAAAATGTGGGTCGAGTAGAGATGGTTATTTTTGTATTCCTTGCAGGAATGGAACCCAGAGTGTTAGTAGCAGTGCTTGTGCTGATGTGCATGGTGGAATCTTGGAAGCGCAGGCACAATGGGATTTTTAAGAAGACGGGTGAGGTAACCGTTACCCGATCGAAATGGTTGATCACCTTGATGATCGACCTGAAGCCTTATAATATGCTAGTAGACGAACTGAGCGAGCTCTAGTTGCTCAAAAATACACAAGTAATGACGATTACCTTAGATTATTGTATTCTTTCAACCTCCTGTCATAGCCCCTACCCCCTCGGAAAACCGCTACTTTTTGAATTTTTTCTTTTTAATCCCCACATACTTAAAAAATTAAAATTTTACTTTAAAAAATGTTGCTGTTACTTTAGGTTTCATACTAGTATTGTTACATCCATCAAACAGCTCAACTTCATTTTCTCTGTTCGATTACTTTCATTGTAGATTCATCAATCAACCAGAATCTATCTTCAAAGATTTTTTTCTTGGATAATAAAACAGGCATTTTTACTAACCATTAAGAACTGTCCATCAAGACAAAATACCTCCTATCTTTTTCTACCTGTCCGTTTTTTTTAAGCAGGATTGCAAAGCAATTATTTACTTCGTAACATCATATTAACAACTCTTTTGTTTTGTAGACTTTCCTCATATTTAAACACTAGTCTTTTCTTCAAGTAGAACGAACACACTTATCCTCTCTTATCATGTCCTTTTATCCTCCTCAGGGTGATTGCAATAAAGGGTAACTCCACATTCCCCAAGACTCTTATCCTCTCTTATCATGTCTCTTTATCCTCCTCAGGGTGATTGCAATAAAGGGTTACTCCACATTCCCCAACACTCTAATCCTCTCTTATCATGTCCTTTTATCCTCCTCAGGGTGATTGCAATAAAGGGTTACACCAAATTCCCCAACACTCTTATCCTCTCTTATCATGTCCTTTTATCCTCTTCATGGTAATTGCAATAAAGGGTTACTCCACATTCCCCAAGACTCTTATCCTCTCTTATCATGTCCTTTTATCCTCCTCAGGGTGATTGCAATAAAGGGTTACTCCACCTTCCCCAACACTCTTATCCTCTCATATCATGTCCTTTTATACTCCTCAGGGTGATTGCAATAAAGGGTTACTCCACATTCCCCAACACTCTTATCGTCTCTTATCATGTCCTTTTATCCTCCTCTGGGTGGTTGCAATAAAGGGTTACTCCACATTCCCCAACGCTCTTATTCTTTCTTATCATGTCCTTTTATCCACCTCATGGTGATTGCAATAAAGGGTTACTCCACATTCCCCAACACTCTTATTCTTTCTTATCATGTCCTTTTATCCTCCTCAGGGTGATTGCAATAAAGAGTTACTACATATTCCCCAACACTCTCATGCTGTCTCATCATGTCCTTTTATTCTCCTCAGGGTGATTGCAATAAAGAGTTACTCCACATTTCCCTAACACTCTCATCCTCTCTTATTATGTCCTTTTATCCTCCTCATGGGGATTGCAATAAAGGGTAACTCCATATTCCCCAACACTCTTATCATCTCTTATCGTGTCCTTTAATCCTCCTCTGGGTGGTTACAATAAAGGGTTACTGCACATTTCCCAACACACTTATTCTTTCTTATCATATCCTTTTATCCTCCTCAGGGTGATTGCAATAAAGGGTTACTCCACATTCCCCAACACTCTTATCGTCTCTTATCATGTCCTTTTATCCTCCTCAGGGTGATTGCAATAAAGGGTTACTCCGCATTCCCCAACACTCTTATCCTCTCTTATCATGTCCTTTTATCCTCGTCAGGGTGATTGCAATAAAGGGTTACTCCACATTCCCCAACACACTTATCCTCTCTTATCATGTCCTTTTATCCTCCTGGGGGTGATTGCAATAAAGAGTTACTCCACATTCCCCAACACTCTTATCCTCTCTTATCATGTCCTTTTATCCTCCTGGGGGTGATTGCAATAAAGGGTTACTCCACATTCCCCAACACTCTTATCCTCTCTTATCATGTCCTTTTATCCTCCTCAGGGTGATTGCAATAAAGGGTTACTCCACATTCCCCAACACTCTTATCCTCTCTTATCATGTCCTTTTATTCTCCTGGGGGTGATTGCAATAAAGGGTAACTCCACATTCCCCAATACTCTTATCCTCTCTTATCATGTCCTTTTATCCTCCTCAGGGTGATTGCAATAAAGGCTTACTCCACATTCCCCAACACTCTTATCCTCTCTTATCATGTCCTTTTATCCTCCTCAGGGTGATTGCAATAAAGGGTTACTCCACATTCCCCAACACTTTTATCCTCTCTTATCATGTCCTTTTATCCTCCTCAGGGTGATTGCAATAAAGGGTTACTCCACATTTCCCAACACTCTTGTCCTCTCTTATCATGTCCTTTTATCCTCCTCAGGGTGATTGCAATAAAGGGTTACTCCACATTCCCAAAGACTCTTATCCTCTCTTATCATGTCCTTTTATCTTCCTTTGGGTGATTGCAATAAAGAGTTATTCCACATTCCCCAACACTCTCACCTCTCTTATCGTGTCCTTTTATCCTCCTCATGGTGATTACAATAAAGGGTTACTCCATATTCGCCAACACTCTTATCCTCTCTTAACATGTCCTTTTATCCTCCTCATGGTGATTGCAATAAAGGGTTACTCCACATTCCCCAACACTCTCATCCTCTCTTATCATGTCCTTTTATCCTCGTCATGGTGATTACAATAAAGGGTTACTCCATATTCGCCAACACTCTTATACTATCTTAACATGTCCTTTTATCCTCCTCATGGTGATTGCAATAAAGGGTTACTCCACATTCCCCAAGACTCTTATCCTCTCTTATCATGTCCTTTTATCCTCCTCTGGGTGGTTGCAATAAAGAGTTACTCCACATTCCCCTAACACTCTCATCCTCTCTTAATATGTCCATTTATCCTCATCGGGGTGATTGCAATAAAGTGTTACTTCACATTCCCCAACACTCTTATCCTCTCTTATCATGTCCTTTTATCCTCCTGGGGGTGATTGCAATAAAAGGTTACTCCACCTTCCCCAACACTCTTATCGTCTTTTATAATGTCTTTTATCCTCCTCAGGGTGATTGCAATAAAGGGTTACTCCACATTCCCCAACACTCTTATCCTCTCCGATCATGTCCTTTTATCCACCTCAGGGTGATTGCAATAAAGGGTTACTCCACATTCCCAAACACACTTATCCTCTCTTATCATGTCCTTTTATTCTCCTGGGGGTGATTGCAATAAAGAGTTACTCCACATTCCCCAACACTCTTATCCTCTCTTATCATGTCCTTTTATCCTCCTAATGGTGATTGCAATAAAGAGTTACTCCACATTCCCCATCACACTTATCCTCTCTTATCATGTCCTTTTATCCTCCTGGGGGTGATTTCAATTAAGAGTTACCCCACATTCCCCAACACTCTTATCCTCTCTTATCATGTCCTTTTATCCTCCTCATGGTGATTGCAATAAAGGCTTACTCCACCTTCCCCAACACTCTTATCCTAATTATCATGTCCTTTTATCCTCCTCAGGGTGATTACAATAAAGGGTTACACCACATTCCCCAACACTCTTATCCTCTCATATCATGTCCTTTTATCCTCCTCGGGGTGATTGCAATGAAGGGTTACTCCACATTCCCGAACACACTTATCCTCTCTTATCATGTCCTTTTATCCTCCTGGGAGTGATTTCAATTAAGAGTTACCCCACATTCCCCAACACTCTTATCCTCTCTTATCATGTCCTTTTATCTTCCTCAGGGAGAGTGCAATAAAGGGTTAGTCCACATTCCCCCACACTCTTATCCTCTCTTATGATGTCTTTTATCCTCCTGGGTGTGATTGCAATAAAGAGTTACTCCACATTCCCCAACACTCTTATCCTCTCTTATCATGTTCTTTTATCCTCGTCATGGTGATTACAATATAGGGTTACTCCATATTCGCCAACACTCTTATCCTCTCTTAACATGTCCTTTTATCCTCCGCAGGGTGATTGCAATAAAGGTTTACTCCACATTCCCCAACACTGTTACCCTCTCTTAACATGTACTTTTATCCTCCTCTGGGTGATTGCAATAAAGGGTTACTCCACATTTCCGAACACTCTTATCCTCTCTTATCATGTCCTTTTATCCTCCTCATGGTGATTGCAATAAAGGGTTACTCCACATTCCCCAAGACTCTTATCCTCGCTTATCATGTCCTTTTATCCTCCTCAGGGTGATTGCAATAAAGAGTTACTCCACATTCACCAACGCTCTTATCCTCTCTTATCATGTCCTTTTATCCTCCTGGGCGTGATTGCAATAAAGGGTTACTCCACATTCCCCAACACTCTTATCCTCTCTTATCATGTCATTTTATCCTCCTCATGGTGATCGCAATAAAGGGTTACTCCACCTTCCCCAACATTCTTATCCTCTCTTATGTCTTTTTATCCTCCTCAGGGTGATTGCAATAAAGGCTTACCCCACATTCCCCAACACTCTTATCCTCTCTTATCATGTCCTTTTATCCTCCTCAGGGTGAGTACAATAAAGGGTTACTCCACATTCCCCAACACTCTTATCCTCTCTGATCATGACCTTTTATCCTCGTCATGGTGATTACGATATAGGGTTACTCCATATTCGCCAACACTCTTATCCTCTCTTAACATGTCCTTTTATCCTCCTCAGGGTGATTGCAATAAAGGTTTACTCCACATTCCCCAACACTGTTACCCTCTCTTATCATGTCCTTTTATCCTCCTCATGGTGATTGCAATAAAGGGTTACTCCACATTCCCCAACACTCTTATCCTCTCTTATCAGGTCCTTTTATCCTCCTGGGGGTGATTGCAATAAAGGGTTACTCCACATTCCCCAACACTCTTATCCTCTCTGATCATGTCCTTTTATCCTCCTCAGGGTGATTGCAATAAAGAGTTACTCCACATTCCCCAACGCTCTTATCCTCTCTTATCATGTCCTTTTATCCTCCAGGGTGTGATTGCAATAAAGGGTTACTCCACCTTCCCAAACATTCTAATCCTCTCTTATCATGTCCTTTTATCCTCCTCAGGGTGATTGCAATAAAGGGTTACTCCACATTCCCCAACACTCTTATCCTCTCTTATCATGTCCTTTTATCCTCCTAGGGGTGATTGCAATAAAGAGTTACTACATATTCCCCAACACTCTCATGCTGTCTCATCATGTCCTTTTATTCTCCTCAGGGTGATTGCAATAAAGAGTTACTCCACATTTCCCAACACTCTTATCCTCTCTTATCATGTCCTTTTATCCTCCTCATGGTGATTGCAATAAAGGGTTACTCCACATTCCCCAACACTCTTATCTTCTCTGATCATGACCTTTTATCCTCGTCATGGTGATTACAATATAGGGTTACTCCATATTCGCCAACACTCTTATCCTCTCTTAACATGTCCTTTTATCCTCCTCAGGGTGATTGCAATAAAGAGTTGCTCCACATTCCCCAACACTCTTATCTTCTCTTATCATGTCCTTTTATCCTCCTCAGGGTGATTGCAATAAAGGGTTACGCCACATTTCCCAACACTCTTATCCTCTCTTATCATGTCCTTTTATCCTCCTCAGGGTGATTGCAATAAAGGGTTAATGCACATTCCCCAACGCTCTTATCATGTCCTTTTATCCTCCAGGGTGTGATTGCAATAAAGGGTTACTCCACATTCCCCAACACTCTTATCCTCTCTTATCATGTCCTTTTATCCTCCAGGGTGTGATTGCAATAAAGGGTTACTCCACCTTCCCCAACATTCTAATCCTCTCTTATCATGTCCTTTTATCCTCCTCAGGGTGATTGCAATAAAGGGTTACTCCACATTCCCCAACACTCTTATCCTCTCTTATCATGTCCTTTTATCCTCCTAGGGGTGATTGCAATAAAGAGTTACTACATATTCCCCAACACTCTCATGCTGTCTCATCATGTCCTTTTATTCTCCTCAGGGTGATTGCAATAAAGAGTTACTCCACATTTCCCAACACTCTTATCCTCTCTTATCATGTCCTTTTATCCTCCTCATGGTGATTGCAATAAAGGGTTACTCCACATTCCCCAACACTCTTATCTTCTCTGATCATGACCTTTTATCCTCGTCATGGTGATTACAATATAGGGTTACTCCATATTCGCCAACACTCTTATCCTCTCTTAACATGTCCTTTTATCCTCCTCAGGGTGATTGCAATAAAGAGTTGCTCCACATTCCCCAACACTCTTATCTTCTCTTATCATGTCCTTTTATCCTCCTCAGGGTGATTGCAATAAAGGGTTACGCCACATTTCCCAACACTCTTATCCTCTCTTATCATGTCCTTTTATCCTCCTCAGGGTGATTGCAATAAAGGGTTAATGCACATTCCCCAACGCTCTTATCATGTCCTTTTATCCTCCAGGGTGTGATTGCAATAAAGGGTTACTCCACATTCCCCAACACTCTTATCCTCTCTTATCATGTCCTTTTATCCTCCAGGGTGTGATTGCAATAAAGGGTTACTCCACATTCCCCAACGCTCTTATCCTCTCTTATTATGTCCTTTTATCCTCCTCAGGGTGATTGCAATAAAGGGTTACTCCACATTCCCCAACACTCTTATCCTCTCTTATCATGTCCTTTTATCCTCCTCAGGGTGATTGCAATAAAGGTTTACTCCACATTCCCCAACACTCTTATCCTCTCTTATTATGTCCTTTTATCCTCCTCAGGGTGATTGCAATAAAGGGTTACTCCACATTCCCCAACACTCTTATCCTCTCTTATCATGTCCTTTTATCCTCCTCAGGGTGATTGCAATAAAGGGTTACTCCACATTCCCCAACACTCTTATCCTCTCTTATTATGTCCTTTCATCCTCCTCAGGGTGATTGCAATAAAGGGTTACTCCACATTCCCCAACACTCTTATCCTCTCTTATCATGTCCTTTTATCCTCCTAGGGGTGATTGCAATAAAGAGTTACTACATATTCCCAAACACTCTCATGCTGTCTCATCATGTCCTTTTATTCTCCTCGGGGTGATTGCAATAAAGGGTTACTCCACCTTCCCCAACACTCTTATCCTCTCTTATCATGTCCTTTTATCCTCCTCAGGGTGATTGCAATAAAGGGTTACTCCACATTCCCCAACACTCTTATCCTCTCTTATCATGTCCTTTTATCCTCCTCAGGGTGATTGCAATAAAGGGTTACTTCACATTCCCCAACACTCTTATCCTCTCTTATCATGTCCTTTTATCCTCCTAGAGGTGATTGCAATAAAGAGTTACTACATATTCCCCAACACTCTCATGCTGTCTCATCATGTCCTTTTATTCTCCTCAGGGTGATTGCAATAAAGAGTTACTCCACATTTCCCTAACACTCTCATCCTCTCTTATTATGTCCTTTTATCTTCCTCGGGGTGATTGCAATAAAGGGTTACTTCACGTTCCCCAACACTCTTATCCTCTCCTATCATGTCCTTTTATCCTCCTCTGGGTGATTGCAATAAAGAGTTACTCCACATTTCCCAACGCTCTTATCCTCTCTTATCATGTCCTTTTATCCTCCTCGGGGTGATTGCAATAAAGAATTACTCCACATTCCTCAACGCTCTTATCCTCTCTTATAATGTCCTTTTATCCTCCTCGGGGTGATTGCAATAAAGAGTTACTCCACATTCCCCAACGCTCTTATCCTCTCTTATAATGTCCTTTTATCCTACTCGGGGTGATTGCAATAAAGGGTTACTCCACCTTCCCCAACACTCTTATCCTCTCTTATCAAGTCCTTTTATCCTCCTCAAGGTGATTGCAATAAAGGGTTACTCCACATTCCCCAACACTCTTATCCTCTCTTATCAAGTCCTTTTATCCTCCTCAGGGTGATTGCAATAAAGGGTTACTCCACATTCCCCAACACTCTTATCCTCTCCGATCATGTCCTTTTATCCTCCTCAAGGTGATTGCAATAAAGGGTTACTCCACATTCCCCAACACTCTCATCCTCTCTTTTTATGTCCTTTTATCCTCCTCGGGGTGATTGCAATAAAGGGTTACTCCACCTTCCCCAACACTCTTATCCTCTCTTATCAAGTCCTTTTATCCTCCTCAAGGTGATTGCAATAAAGGGTTACTCCACATTCCCCACCACTCTTATCCTCTCTTATCAAGTCCTTTTATCCTCCTCAAGGTGATTGCAATAAAGGGTTACTCCACATTCCCCAACACTCTTACCCTCTCTTATCAAGTCCTTTTATCCTCCTCAGGGTGATTGCAATAAAGGGTTACTCCACATTCCCCAACACTCTTATCCTCTCTTATCATGTCCTTTTATCCTCCTCAAGGTGATTGCAATAAAGGGTTACTCCACATTCCCCAACACTCTTATCCTCTCTTATCATGTCCTTTTATCCTCCTCAGGGTGATTGCAATAAAGGGTTACTCCACATTCCCCAACACTCTTATCCTCTCTTATCATGTCCTTTTATCCTCCTCAGGGTGATTGCAATAAAGAATTACTACATATTCCCCAACACTCTCATGCTGTCTCATCATGTCCTTTTATTCTCCTCAGGGTGATTGCAATAAAGAGTTACTCCACATTTCCCTAACACTCTCATCCTCTCTTATTATGTCCTTTTATCTTCCTCGGGGTGATTGCAATAAAGGGTTACTTCACATTCCCCAACACTCTTATCCTCTCCTATCATGTCCTTTTATCCTCCTGGGGATGAGTGCAATAAAGGGTTACTCCACATTCCCAAACACACTTATCCTCTCTTATCATGTCCTTTTATTCTCCTGGGGGTGATTGCCATAAAGAGTTACTCCACATTCCCCAACACTCTTATCCTCTCTTATCATGTCCTTTTTTCCTCCTAATGGTGATTGCAATAAAGAGTTACTCCACATTCCCCATCACACTTATCCTCTCTTATCATGTCCTTTTATCCTCCTGGGGGTGATTTCAATTAAGAGTTACCCCACATTCCCCAACACTCTTATCCTCTCTTATCATGTCCTTTTATCCTCCTCATGGTGATTGCAATAAAGGCTTACTCCACCTTCCCCAACACTCTTATCCTAATTATCATGTCCTTTTATCCTCCTCAGGGTGATTGCAATAAAGGGTTACTCCACATTTCCCAACACTCTTATCCTCTCTTATCATGTCCTTTTATCCTCCTCAGGGTGATTGCAATAAAGGGTTACTCCACATTCCCCAACACTCTTATCCTCTCTTATCAAGTCCTTTTATCCTCCTCAAGGTGATTGCAATAAAGGGTTACTCCACATTCCCCAACACTCTTATCCTCTCTTATCAAGTCCTTTTATCCTCCTCAGGGTGATTGCAATAAAGGGTTACTCCACATTCCCCAACACTCTTATCCTCTCTTATCATGTCCTTTTATCCTCCTCAAGGTGATTGCAATAAAGGGTTACTCCACATTCCCCAACACTCTCATCCTCTCTTTTTATGTCCTTTTATCCTCCTCGGGGTGATTGCAATAAAGGGTTACTCCACCTTCCCCAACACTCTTATCCTCTCTTATCAAGTCCTTTTATCCTCCTCAAGGTGATTGCAATAAAGGGTTACTCCACATTCCCCACCACTCTTATCCTCTCTTATCAAGTCCTTTTATCCTCCTCAAGGTGATTGCAATAAAGGGTTACTCCACATTCCCCAACACTCTTACCCTCTCTTATCAAGTCCTTTTATCCTCCTCAGGGTGATTGCAATAAAGGGTTACTCCACATTCCCCAACACTCTTATCCTCTCTTATCATGTCCTTTTATCCTCTTCAAGGTGATTGCAATAAAGGGTTACTCCACATTCCCCAACACTCTTATCCTCTCTTATCATGTCCTTTTATCCTCCTCAGGGTGATTGCAATAAAGGGTTACTCCACATTCCCCAAAACTCTTATCCTCTCTTATCATGTCCTTTTATCCTCCTCAGGGTGATTGCAATAAAGAGTTACTACATATTCCCCAACACTCTCATGCTGTCTCATCATGTCCTTTTATTCTCCTCAGGGTGATTGCAATAAAGAGTTACTCCACATTTCCCTAACACTCTCATCCTCTCTTATTATGTCCTTTTATCTTCCTCGGGGTGATTGCAATAAAGGGTTACTTCACATTCCCCAACACTCTTATCCTCTCCTATCATGTCCTTTTATCCTCCTGGGGATGAGTGCAATAAAGGGTTACTCCACCCTTCCCAACACTTTTATCATGTCCTTTTATCTTCGTCAGTGGGATTGCAATAAAGGGTTACTCCACATTCCCCAACACTCTTATCCTCTCTTATCATGTCCTTTTATCCTCCTGGGGGTGATTGCAATAAAGGGTTACTCCACATTTCCCAACACACTTATCCTCCCTTATCATGTCCTTTTATCCTCCTCAGGGTGATTGCAATAAAGGGTTTCTCCACATTCCCCAACACTCTTATCCTCTCTTATCATGTCCTTTTATCCTCCTGGGGTTGATTGCAATAAAGGGTTACTCCACATTTCCCAACACTCTTATCCTCTCTTATCATGTCCTTTTATCCTCCTCAGGGTGATTGCAATAAAGGGTTACTCCACATTCCCCAACACTCTTATCCTCTCTTATCATGTCCTTTTATCCTCCTCAGGGTGATTGCAATAAAGGCTTACTCCACATTCCCCAACACTCTTATCCTCTCTTATCATGTCCTTTTATCCTCCTCAGGGTGATTGCAATAAAGGGTTACTCCACATTCCCCAACACTCTTATCCTCTCTTATCATGTCCTTTTATCCTCCTCAGGGTGATTGCAATAAAGGGTTACTCCACATTCCCCAACACTCTTATCCTCTCTTATCATGTCCTTTTATCCTCCTCAGGGTGATTCCAATGAAGAGTTACTCCACATTCCCCAACAGTCTCATCCTCTCTTATTATGTCCTTTTATCCTCTTTAATTACTACTTTCCCACCTCCTAACTTTTTAGTTTTCCATTTTAGTCCTGATAATGTTGTGCTCTTTTCATCAGTGGAATTCAAGAAATTTACATTATGATTATTCCAGCATGTTTTCCAAGAACCTTCAGTTGCTCCAATGCAGGTTTTTACTTCCTTGGTCTCCATTGTTCACTGCAGCTTTATATACAGCATTTTCCTCAAGAATACCTCGACTCCAAAGAGTACTCCTTCATTTTTCTACAATTGCACAAGCCCCACTTTCTCTCTCTTTCTCTCTCTCTCTCTCTCTGCTCTGCTCCAAAGAGTACTCCATTTTTCTACAATTGCACAAGCCCCACTCTCTCTTTCTCTCTCTTTCTCTCTCTCTCTCTCTCTCTCTGCTCCAAAGAGTACACCTTCATTTTTCTACAATTGCATATGCCCCGCTCTCTCTCTCTCTCTGCTCTGCTCCAAATTGTACGCCTTCATTTTTCTACAATTGCACAAGCCCCACTCTCTCTCTGCTCCAAAGAGTACGCCTTCATTTTTCTACAATTGCACAAGCCCCCCTCTCTCTCTCTCTGCTCTGCTCTAAAGAGTACTCTTTCATTTTTCTACAATTGCACAAGCCCCACTCTCTCTCTTTCTCTCTGCTCTGCTCCAAAGAGTACTCTTTCATTTTTCTACAATTGCACAAGCCCCACTCTCTCTCTCTTTCTCTCTCTGCTCCAACGAGTACTCCTTCATTTTTCTACAATTGCACAAGCCCCACTCTCTCTCTTTCTCTCTCTCTGCTCCAAAGAGTACTCCTTCATTTTTCTACAATTGCACAAGCCCCACTCTCTCTCTCTCTCTCTCTCTCTCTCTCTCTCTCTCTCTCTCTCTCTGCTCCAAAGAGTACTCCTTCATTTTTCTACAATTGCACAAGCCCCACTCTCTCTCTTTCTCTCTCTCTGCTCCAAAGAGTACTCCTTCATTTTTCTACAATTGCACAAGCCCCACTCTCTCTCTCTCTCTCTCTCTCTCTCTCTCTCTCTCTCTCTGCCCCAAAGAGTACTCCTTCATATTTCTACAATTGCACAAGCCCCACTCTCTCTCTTTCTCTCTGCTCTGCTCCAAAGAGTACTCCTTCATTTTTCTACAATTGCACAAGCCCCACTCTCTCTCTTTCTCTCTGCTCTGCTCCAAAGAGTACTCCTTCATTTTTCTACAATTGCACAAGCCCCACTCTCTCTCTCTCTCTCTCTCTCTCTCTCTCTCTCTCTCTCTCTCTCTCTCTCCTTCTCTCTCTCTCTCTCATCTTGTTCTTCGATCAGATTTGCTTGGCGTTTGCTTATAAGCTTTTTGCATGTCTTTTCTGATAGAATAACATTTTCAAATTATTCTATTCTAGAGTTTTCTTAATATTTCTAATCTGCTAAAATGTTTTTTATCAATTTGAAAAATATATTTCTTATATTGATTGATAATGTTTTTGAGAAGGTAGTATAAACCAAATGATATATCTGCAGCGATTTTTTTAGGGTCATTGCTACTTTTGTATTGTAAATATAAGCCATCATTTTTCATGGCAGACGTTTTGGGGGTGGGGGTTATCGAGTACTTTAGCTCTGCAAGATTTTGTGGAGACTCTGCTTTTAATGGATTTATAAATGTGTTTCTCGACCGTCAGAGATTGGGTTCATCCTGCATTTACGTAAATAGGATCGTTGATGGCTTTTCTCTATAAAACGTCAGCTGCGTTTCCCAGATGAAAAGTCACATCCAAAAAAATTCACCACTTTCTCACTGCTTCATATTTCTATTTTCAATCCTAAAGTCATTGAAGAATTTTTATAATTTCTTTTAGATTATATCTCTCTTCCGTATTTAGTTGTGAAGACCATTAATTCATCGTCATGATAAAGAACCATGAGTCATCGAAAATATTCACCACCTTCAATAGTATATATATATATATATATATATATATATATATATATATATATATATATATATAACTAAAATTTTGAAAAACAACGAAACAGAAGGACCCTTTCGACTGGTGCTTTTTAATAGCTACAACTGGTAGAAATTTCACTAAAATTATAAAAATGTGAAGGAAATTCGCAAAAACGTCGTAGTTTTTTTAAATCCTTCCATTCCATGATTTTTGTGAATTTCCTTCCCATTTTTTATAATTTTAATGAAATTTCTACCGGTTGTAGCAACTGAAAAGTATCGGTCTAAAGGATCATTCTGTTTCGTTGTTTTTAGGGGTTTTTTTTTTCCTTTTTTTATTTTAGTCGGTTTTTAATAAAGTATTATTTCCCTTTCTAAATTAATTATTAATATTTGATGTACAAAAAATTTATATATATATATATATATCATTTCAATAATCTCTCCACCCCGACGAATGCTCCTATTCCAACGTTAGATTTTGGGTTTAATTCTTTATTCGTCCAGAGTTGTTGTTGTTGTTGTTGTTGTTGTTGTTCTTCTTCTTCTTCTTCTTCTATATGGAATCACACTTTGGCAGTATTTTATGATTATTACCTCTTCATCATAAAATGTGACAAATTGCCTTGCCAATTCTATTGTTTTATCAAACAACTCTTCTGTGATTAAACGAGAAGAAAAAATGCATTTATATACACATTTGATACAACTGATATTATGCTCATCATCATCATCATCATCATCAATGTGTGCTGAAAGCATGGTTTCCTTTTACTCTTTCTCGCCATTCATCCCTATAGGTCATCGTTCTGATCAAGTCTTCTAGGCGACGTCCAGTGTCCGCACAGAGCTGTTGAATATGTTTTTAATGGTCGGCCAACATTATCCATGTGTAGGAGCCCACTGGAAAACGTTGATTATGAGTTCGTTCTTATTTCATTAGGGATGCCCAGCATGTCTTGGTCGTCCAACTTGGATGGTTTGTGAGATGCGAGGTAAGTTGTTGTACAACTATTGTTTTGCGATGTTCTGCTTCAAGGATTTGTTCAAAACAGCTCGCAGCTGGGTATTTTCTATTTAAGTTTTTCTCCGTGTGAATATAAGTGGTGGATCTATACAGTAGTACTGACACGATTACTGCTTGGAAGAATTCTCGTTTTATTTTATCAGAAAGATCAGAATTTCAAATGGTCGTTAATCTGTTAGCTGTTCTTGAATTTCCGAAGCGTATATTGATATCACTTTCAGTAGATGAGATATTACTACCGAAATATTTGAACTGGTCTACTCATTTCAGAGGTTTGGTATTTACTAAAATGGCACCATATTGATCAAAACACATGAATTGTTTTAACTGAGTTCACGTACAGATTTGTTCCTCTTGCTGCCTGTTCTAGATTATGCATCAGAGATTCGATTGAACGGGTATATTTTCAAGAAGCGTTCGATCATCTGCGTTGTCAGCAAGGTAATAGTTTCTGCTGGATGAAAATTTAATCCGTTAGCTGAATTTATTTAATAGTAATTTTTTTCCGTTGAATTTAAATCTTATTTGTCTTGTCTAATATGCATGAATACCAGATTTGGTTGCTAGCTCTATTTAAATCATTTGACAATCGTCTATTGTAAATAAATACATTCTTCCCAATTATATATATATATATATATATATATATATATATATATATATATATATATATATATATATACGAGGATCATTGAATAAGTTTCCATACTTTTTCGTATGGGCACTTTTATTGATAGTACACACATGAAACTCTACTCCCCTTCGAAGTAATCTCCTGCACTTGTACCGTTGCAACAACTTTTGGAAGGCCCAAAAGAAGTCCTCTTGTGTGAGCGTGTCAATAACCTTCGTCACAGCCGCTTTCATCTCCTCAATTGTTTCATAACGACAGCCTCTGAGCTTAGAGAATAACCAAAAGTCATAGGGAGCAATGTCTGGACTATAGGGGCGGTGAGGAACTGTCTTGATGCCCATCTTGGTCAAATAGTCTGTGACAAGGATGGAGTTATAGACTGGTGTATTGTCCTGGTGGAAATGCCACTGACCCGATTTGAAGAGTGCTGGCATCATCCGACGGAATCTCTTTCTGAACTCCCTTAAAACCTCAGCATAATAACCCTAATCTTAAACCTTTGGCCAATCAACTCTGGTGTATTGACTTGCTTACTCCTCCCACACCTCTCATCATCCCTCACAGACTCCCTGCCTTCCTTGAATCTCTTATGCCACTCAAAAACTGATGCTCGATTCATGCAAGATGGTCGAAAAGTAGTCTGAAGCATTCCATACGTTTCTGTGGCATTTTTTCCAAGTTTAAAACACAATTTTATTGCATATCGCACCTCATGTCCAGATTGCATTTTTGAAATTCAGCAGCTGTGACAATCAGACTTTAGTAGGGTGTATTCCAATTGCTACTGTAGCTGTTTATTTGAACCTGAAATCATAAAAATTGGCCTGTCATCTCATAAGATATATAGCAATAACATACTGAATTTTCAAGAGTCTACGACAATTTTAAAAGCCTGTACAAAAAAAGTCTGGAAACTTATTGAAGCACCACGTATGTATATATATCTTTATTACGTTGTGCATCTAGTACAGATTTCCCTAACTCTTTCTTACCGCTCGTCTTGATTGTCCATCGGTTTTGGCTGGTCTTCTA
This sequence comes from Sepioteuthis lessoniana, assembly GCA_963585895.1. NCBI lineage: Eukaryota > Metazoa > Mollusca > Cephalopoda > Myopsida > Loliginidae > Sepioteuthis > Sepioteuthis lessoniana. The sequence goes on from OY757935.1 coordinate 79,164,698, forward strand.
GGCTACATCCTGTGTCCGCACAGAGCTACTGTAGGTAAGTTCTAGCTGGTCGTCCAACACTTGCTCGTCCGTGTGAAGGGGTCCATAGGAGCACGTGGCTTATGAGTTCGTTCTTTATATATATATATATATATATATATATATATATATATATATATATATATGTATATATTCTTGTTCATTGCTCGACAGTGCAACAGTATTATTATTATTATCATGGTAGTTGGGTTTTAGTGTTCCGTTCAGCTGTTACACCTCGACGACCAACATAGAAAAAAATGACTTATGAGGAGAGTTCACAAAAGATCTGCTGTTTATAATTGCTGTCAGAATTGGCTTATGTGACCCTCAATCGACAAACTCATCCTTTATATTTTATCACTGGTCCCTTCTTCAGTCCTGGAGATTTTATCATCGACGAAAGATCCAGTTGAAAGAAAACTGATAAGAAATATCCCCTTTCTGACCCGCGTAGTGACACCATGTTCAGTCCTGGAGATAATCTCAATAATTTCGTACATACCAAGGAAAAAGATGGCGACCAGGTCGATGTTGAGGGGTAAATGTTTTGGGGATGTCTCGAAGAACAAAGTCTGGAGGAATGAAAGGCAATCACTCAATGACTGATGTCTATCAGTTGTCCACTTAGAAATCTGATAGTATTCGTATTTGATTTTTCAAACATACACAGGGATTGGCATCCGTGTGGCGGTCTGTGAATCATCAGGATTGCTATGCTTTTTTAATCTGTGACCACAACTTGTTCTATAGAGAGAAAGAAAGAGTGAATCGAGGATTGGACATTGATTAGCATATTATTTCGTAAGCCTTTATCATTAAATTACTAAGAAAGAAAGAAAGAAAGAAAGAAAGAAAGAAAGAAAGAAAAGTAGATGTTTATATTTGAACTATTATTGATACGAGTTTGTTTCTTGAGCAAGAAAGTTTTGTTCGAATTTAAATTAAAAACGTTCATTTTCGAGGTAAACACACACGCAAAATAGGGCCACAAATCTTGGCTGTTTCCTTCAAAGATTTAGCACATTGTTGGAAAAAACAACTGAAAAACAAACACATTGATACATGTGTGTGTGTGTGTATGTGTGTGCGCTCGTGTGAGAGAGGGCGAGAGAGGTAGGATAGAGAGAGAGAGAGAATGCCTATCGTGAGAATGCGTTATATGACCTTTCAACCTTTAGAAGTGTCCCATAACTTTTAGTTTTTTTAAGCGCCATTTTGACATATAATATAAAAAAATGAATGAATATATATAAGTTTATATATACGAGGATCATTGAATAAATTTCCATACTTTTTTCGTATAGGCACTTTTATTGATAGTACACACATGAAACTGTAGTCTCCTTCGAAGTAATCTCTTCCGGCTGCAATGCACTTGTACCGTTGCAACAACTTATGGAAGGCCCCATGGAAGTCCTCTCGTGTGAGCGTATCAATGACCTTCGTCACAGCCGCTTTCATCTCCTCAATTGTCTCATAACGACAGCCTCTGAGCTTAAGGAATAATCAAAAGTCACAGGGAGCAAGGTCTGGACTATAGGGGCGGTGAGGAACTGTCTTGATGCCCATCTTGGTCAAATAGTCTGTGACAAGGATGGAGTTATAGACTGGTGTATTGTCCTGGTGGAAATGCCACTGACCCGATTTGAAGAGTGCTGGCATCATCCGACGGAATCTCTTCCTGAACTCCCTTAAAACCTCAGCATAATAACCCTAATCCTAACCCTTTGGCCAATCAACTCTGGTGTATTGACTTGCTTACTCCTCCCACACCTCTCATCATCCCTCACAGACTCCCTGCCTTCCTTGAATCTCTTATGCCACTCAAAAACTGGTGCTCGATTCATGCAAGATGGTCGAAAAGCAGTCTGAAGCATTTCCTACGTTTCTGTGGCATTTTTTCCAAGTTTAAAATAGAATTTTATTGCATACCTTTCTTCTAAAGTGTCTTCACATCCAGATTACATTTTTGAAATTCACCAGCTGTGACAATCAGGCTTTAGTATGGTGTATTCCAATTGCTGCTGTAGCTGTTCATTTGAACCTGAAATCATAAAAATTGGTCAGTCATCTCATAAGATGTATAGCAATAACATACTGAATTTTCAAGAGTCTACGGCAATTTTAAATGCCTGTACAAAAAAGTCTAGAATGCACCACGTATATATTTAATTGCATGGATGCTTATTTGCAACCATTGGTTTCATGCCGTCTTTATACGACAATCATCGGGCAGAAAAAGGAAGATTTTGAAGAAATCAAAAAATACGGTCAAAAGAACGTTTACGTTAGAATTGCGTATAACTCTTTTTTTCTGTTTGTGTATGTATGTATGTAAATATGTATGTATGTATGTATGTGTTGATTATATTTGTGCCTTGTGTGTGCTCGTATATGTGATCGTTAGTATGTGTGTGTGTATGATAATACCTGCGCCACGTTGTCTCATGAATATGTGTACGATGTGTAACAAAAACCAGCGGAAGTCGAGATACGGTTGGAGATTTGGTCAAATAAAATCTTTATTGTGCAAAGTGATGATTTTAACTAAGGGACAAATTTATCATCATCATTACATTATGAAGAAAATTAATTTTTAATTTGACATGTATGATAGATGAAATGGATGCTGGATTTAAAACGTCTGAATGATTGGTTCTGAAGGAAATTGCAATATGTACATTATAATAATTTGTATTTGTTGTCTATGTGACGTTAAAGTTATATTACGTATATGTTATTGTAATCTATGATGGCATGTAAATAGGGAATATGGTTTACCGTCGTTGCTCTGAAAAAAAAAACTAAAGGAAAATTATTTTTAGGTTCTCAAAGCCTCGTTCAACATTGTATTGCTGGTTCTATAATGCTTTTGAGAATATGTAGAGACATTTTTCACTGTTTATCCATGAATACCTATCATATAGCTGGCCATATCAAAAAATAGATCTGATTTGATCTGTCCAACCATTTACGAAATCACAAAATATTTTTATGCTACTTATTAAATTCTCAGTGTCACTTAATTTGGACGAAAATGGCATATTTTACCATCTGATGGTCATATGAGGTCAAAGGGGGCCTTTGACCTCATATGATCTTGTGGGTGAAACTAGAGTAGTCTAGGTTGGGATCTGGGACCAAATCAATCCAAAAAAAGTTTAATGGGACTTCTTTTCGGTTATGATTTCCGGATAGACGTACACACAAGTACATGCTCTTCGGCATAGTATATATATATATATATATATATATATATATATATATATATATATATATATATATATATAAATATATATATATGTGTGTAATGGCAAAAACTTTGCTAGATAGCACGACTAAACTATATTTAGATAGGTAAAATAGAAGGCTCCAATACATCGTAAATCCTATAATCGTATTTGTCTCCCATGTGGCAACTTGATATTGAAAAGGTTGATAATCATTGGAGTCGTTGAACGGCTGTCCAACACCCGGCCAAGAATAGTGAAGTGGAATTGCTAAAGTTATCTCTTTTCATAAAGTACAAATAATAGAGGAAATGAAATTAATTGCTGCCAATTTAATAAGCTTTTTATTCACTTTGAGTTGATATTCCAAAAAAGATTGAAAAAATAAATAAGATAAGCGTCAGATTTCTGAAAATCTTTTATTACCAAACGCCGACCCCCCCTCTCTCTCTCTCTCTCTCTCGCTCTCTCTCTCTCACACACACACACCATTCGTCTCTATCGTCTGTCGCCCCCGGCAGGTCTTCTAGACTACATCCTGTGTCTGTATACTGTATATAGATAAATTCTAACTGGTCTTCCGTACTTAGCACTTTGTATGATCAGTATAGCTGGCATCGAGATAAAAAGCCGAAGACAACAATTGAAAGAGTCATCAACAGATGGGACCATATATTAAATTCAGTTTATTTTACAATAGCAATAGATTCATTAAAACAGAACCATCTTTTCTTTCTCTGATCCTTAAAAGCAGTTTGACCCAGAAGGAAAAATCAATAATATTAGGGAATTCTAAAATCTTACTATGTTTCCTTCATCATAGTGTGGCAAAGCTATTAAATCCCCGACCACAAAAAAAAAAAAAAAAAAAAAACAATACTTCAGCGTTTGTCTGTGGCTGTGAGTTCAGCAAAGAAATGTAAAAGAAAAAGAAAAAACCGATATTCTTTAATATGACAATGTCGTCAGTGAATTTATGTAGAATTTTTTAAAAAATTGTTTATATAACAAAAGTTCTATAAAACTGTGGGATATGAGGCCAAAGGTCACGGGCAAAGGGTAAGGCTGTGTTGCCGTTTGATATCTGACTCCATATTGTGGTTATTTTATTTTACCCCACGTTGATTGGACGGTGTAATGCCTTGCCCAAGAAAGTCCCTAAATAATTATACAAAAGAAAATACAGCAGCAGATAAGAGACGAAGACGTTTCTTTTATACTTTCCTTTATTTACTGGGTTCAACAACCATTCCATGGATGAGGGAGTTTTTACTGAATACATTGAAGTGGTTGAATCCCCCAGTTAAGGTGTAAAAAAAAATACGTTAATCGTTTCATGCATGTATTTGTCCTCAGTTGGTATTTCGGGCTTCCATAAGGGTTAGTTTTCTTTTGGAAGTTTGTCCAAGTCAGGTAAGGGTTAGTTTGTAGTTCCTTTGTGGGTCTTTTATATTTCAGCATAATGCTGGCCGAGAGAGAGCTGCTACTGGGTGAAAGGGACTAACCAACGCCTAGTCCAAAGACGTATGGCGTGGCACCCAGACACCCGTCAGCAACGATGTTGTCAAAACGCTGGTCACTGCCTGAAAGAGAAAGAAAGCCTGTTCCTCTTTGTCAAGAGGTTGCCTTTTTTCTTTACGCATGCGTTATCCCTTTTTCCTGTAAGGGACCTCTGGGAGTTTCTACAAATTTAAGTTTTCTTTTTTTTTTTTCTTATTCAGTTTAAATTTTTTATTTATTTAATCGTTCTCTACAAAACTTTGTTACACAAAATCTCTCTTTTCACAAAGAGAGAGTTGGAGATATCAGTTGGAAAACCTTTTTGCTTTTTTTCATCAAAAGTCTATTAATTCCACGGACAATCTTTTATGGCAATTATGTTTTCGTGCACTATTTTGCACAATTCACTGGCAACAACAATTAATGATTTTATTAAAGACGAAATGTACATTAATGTTGTGTTTGGCGTTCATTTATTTGATGAAAGTAAAAAGTAAAAAGTGTATCTCTTTTTCATGGGTCGTCTATTCCTTTTAATTTCCTTTGCAATTTTTTTCACAAATGAAGAGATGGCAATTTTTACAGCTAATTACACAGTCCGATTCTTGTTATCCTACAAATCTTCTGGCTCTGACGTTTTTGCTTTATTCATTTATTTATCTAAACGGTTGTCTCATTTATTTATTTTTTCTTTCTCCTTTTCATTTCTTCATTTACTTATTCATCTTTTTAAAGGAGAATAACATACAAAAAAAAAGCTTCGATAACATTTTAGACGGTCGGTGTGCCATGCCAAATAGTTCCTTTTTATGATATCTCTTAGGACAACAGGTTTACTTGACAATTCCCAAGAGCTTCTCCAAGTAAACTTTGGCCGATTGTTCGGAGTTGAATGGCACCAGCAGCAAGGAACGAACTTTGTGCCAATTTCGAACATCCAAGATGGATACCCTTTTAGAATGCTAAAGGGCTTCAGCTGTTATAAAACTGAAAGGAAAAGGATTTTCATAGCTTTTGAAAAAAAGAAAAGAAGACATAGCGCCGAGTGAACGCAAGCAGACTTCGAACTTACTCCACTATTTCCACTTTCTCAGCACCACTAACCATTATGATACATATGCACCAACTGGGAAAAAACAAACATTTCACCTGAAATTATAGCAGCAGTCAACTTTTCGTTCAGGAATGGAACTCGATCTTTTTCTTTTTCTTTTTTCTTTTTTTTTAAGAAAAAAAGCACGAAAGAAAAAGGAATTATTTGACGTTTGTGTATTTCACAGAATCCAATTCTTGTAAAATACTAATCACTAATCCTTATTTTCTTAATTTATTTTGTTTCACGCAAATGGAAATGGAAAAAGAAAATCATTTCAAAGAAAATAATTGCATCTTTAACTTCCATCAGATAAGGTTGCTCGTATAAATTCTTCAGGAAATGTTTGATAAGATTTCAACGTTATTCTAATGGCTTAAGAAATTAATTCTACCTTTTTTTCTACATTCCTACATAATATCATTGTAAAATTTTAAGTGCAATTCCGTTTATAGCAGCCAAAATCTACAATGCCCTACTACGAAACCGCATAGAACCCAAAATAGACAACATCCTTAGGAAAAACCAAAATGGCTTCCGGAGAAATAGATCCACAACCTCACAAATATTGACCATCCGTAGAATCCTTGAAGGCGTTCGGGCAAAAAACCTTCAGGCGACATTACTATTTGTCGACTTTACCAAGGCCTTCGATTCCATCCACAGAGGGAAAATGGAACTAATCCTACTAGCATACGGCCTACCAAAAGAAACCGTAGCAGCAATAATGATCCTCTACAGAAACACAAAAGTGAAAGTACGTTCACGGAATACTTCGACATTGTTGCAGGAGTGCTACAAGGAGACACGCTAGCCCCATACCTCTTTATCATCTGTCTAGACTACGTGCTTAGAACTTCGATTGACAAAATCAGAGAAAATGGCTTCGAGCTGACTAAGAAAAGAAGCAAAAGGTACCCCGCAAAAACAATCACAGACGCCGACTACGCTGATGACTTGGCGTTACTGGCGAATACGCCTAATCAAGCAGAGACACTACTGCATAGTTTGGAACGAGCTGCAGCAGGCATTGGCCTCCATGTCAATGCGCACAAAACTGAATATATGTGTTACAACCAAACGGGCAACATTACCACTCTAGACGGAGCCTCTCTGAGGCTAGTGGACAAATTCACCTACCTAGGAAGTAGCGTCTCATCAACCGAAAACGACATCGACACACGACTGACGAAAGCATGGACGGCTATAGATAGGCTCTCAATCATATGGAAATCAGACCTGACCGATGAAATGAAGCGCAGTTTCTTCCAGGCAGCGGTTGTATCGATACTGCTATATGGATGCACCACATGGACGCTAACTAAACGACTGGAGAAGAAACTTGATGGCAACTACACAAGAATGTTGAGAGCAATATTGAACAAGTCCTGGCGACAACACCCCACGAGACGCCAACTGTACGGCCACCTGCCTCCCATCACGAAAACTATACAGGTTAGACGAGCCAGACACGCCGGACACTGCTGGAGAAGCAAGGACGAGCTCGTAAGTGACGTACTCCTATGGACCCCCACATATGGCCAAGCAAAAGCAGGACGACCAGCCTGAACTTACATACAGCAGCTATGTGAGGACACAGGATGTAACCCAGAAGACCTGCCGGAGGCGATGAATGATAGGGAGAAGTGGCGAGAGATGGACAGGGATATCCGTGCTGGCGGCACGACATGATGATATATATATATATATATATATATATGCGCGTGCGCGTGTGTGTGTGTGTGAAACGCAGTGGAATTCAGAGAAGGGGTTTAATACGCAGAGAAAAAACAAGTTAATGTTGATTTTAGAAGACTTGGGAAAATACATTTTGGACAGGCTGTGAAGAAAGAATCGTGTTGTTTATTTGATCGCGAAATTTCTGTTATGAACTTTCTGTTATGGAATGTCGACCAAAGAAAAGTATCAACCTGATAAATTTCGACATCTCAATGTCATTGTTATGAAAAAGAATTTAAGATTCATTTGATGAAAAGGCGAAATTATAAAACTAAATGTTAACATTTCGAAGTTAAGGGTCCTGATCGAAGCGACTTTTCTAGCTAAATTTATCCCCGGAATTCGATGAGGAATTCTACTGATGGTCTTTTAGAGTCAAACCCGACACCCGATCCTGACAAAGCTATGAATATTCATAAATTAAACCGAAAGAGAAAGGGAATTAGATTGGAATTGAAAATTCTCAACTTTATTGACCTTGTACCAGGCAGTCATGTGTAGAGGTTATGTGGAAGCCGTACGATGCTGTGAAGAGAAACATAACCGCCGTAAAGTTTGCCTGTTTGCCTTATACCAAACTGTCTCAGTGTAAGATAAAAGATAAGCTAATACCTAACAGTCACCGAAAGAATGGTATTTACTCAAGAGCGTTGAATGTAAAAACTATTGAATGACATTTTCTTTAATATATTCTAAATTATTTCAAAACAATTGTTGTTCTTTGTTTCTGGGCACAGATTTTTTTTTCTTACTTAATTGTGCGACCGGTCCATTTGCAAAGCGTCAAACCACCTGATTACCGTGAGCTGTCCGGTTATATTGGTGCCGCTTGGACCAGAATACGACTTCAGAAAAACAGGAAACGTATGAGTTGAGGAACCAAAATCGACCCTGAAAGAGGAGGAAGTGGTAAAGCATCCACAGATGGATCAAGGGACCCAGGAACCCCAGACTGATGAACGAAGAGGGTAGAGAAAGAGCGGACAATGGAAGATAAGTGAGTACACTTTTTGGTTTTCCTTTCTCTCTGCTAAACAACCAGCCAATGATTGGCTTCGGTGGAATTTAATTGGGTAATCAAAATCATAAAAATGAATATGCAGTTTAAGTTGGCCACAATGGGCGAATTCGAGCTAGAGATGTATCGTGGGGACACCTAGGATCTGCATGACTGAATAGAAGCCCTGCAGAAAAAACAATTGATTTATGGACTAACCGACAACGAATTGGTGCTGCTGGCATTCGAAAGGGCTACAGACCGGTGTCAAAGTTCATTGGAGGGCGATACAAGAACAAGATTGACTTGGGGGGAGTTGAAAAGGGCGTTAGTTGGTCGGTTCACCGGTGAGAGAACAGCCATTGGTGTTCGGAGATTAACGGAACTTAGACAGTCAAAGGAGGAGACCGCCACTGATCGGAGAAAAGAGTTGATATGTTGGCTGCTTTTGCTTACTCCGATGAGGCCATAAGAACGGGAGAGGTCATACAAACCCAGCTGTCGGGATATTTTCATGGATTTCCGGAGAGATGTGATCCGAAGCATTCCAGGTAAGCTTGAACAGGTGATAGTGAAAGTGAGAGACACTGGAAGAGAATAAGAGGGAGACAAATCAAGGCTCAGAGAAGAATCGAGGGAAGAGTAAACCAGGTTAAGTTAAGAGGTACCCGGAAAAAATGAGTTGACAGGAGACTCACATGGAGCACCCAAAGAATTGGGAAAAAGAAGTTAAGCTCCAGAGGATGAATTGGTCTTGGAGAGATGGGTTTTGTATACCTACCCCGAAGAGATATGGCCTAACTTGTTGGACCTGTGGCCACAAGGGTCACATGTCAAGGGATTGTCAGACCAAGCAGTGTGGTTATTCTAAAGGAGGGCCAGGAGGACTGAAAGAAACCCAAGTGGCAAGGAAATGCCCGAAGGCCGCCCAGCAAAGAGTAAAAAGTAGGGTGGTCCTAGTAAAACGGATGAATAAAACCGGTTGGACGGGTGGACGAGTTGGTCATTTTTCCACTGACTATGCCCTGAAAAGGTGTTGATGGTGTGGAAAGCCGGATCAAGATAGGAAGCGTTATCCCAGCAAGAAAAAGAAAATCCGAATACCTTCCCAGGTGGAACCAACAAGTAAAACTTATTGGACCAGTGACCGATTTGGATATTTCTCCGCCGGTTCCGCATTGTGGAAATATTGGTGCAGTGGAGATTCAGGACATGTGAAAAGGCATTGTCCTGTTCGGGTTAAGGACCCACATAACATAGTCCTGTCACCAGCCCCAATTGTTCGGGGGGCATAGGGATGGGAAAAGGAAAGTCCTAGTATTTTGGATATTCACAGAATGGTTCATATTCCTGGCTTTGTATCAAGACTAAGTTAAGATTAATCCTATTTACCAACCCCTCCGCTCGGGCAGGATATGACACAAGGTCAATTTTTTAAGCGGAGTTTAACAGGTTTGAATTCAGAGTTTTCCTTCTCCTAGACTAGTTGCCTCACCAAGGCTGAAAAACCCAGTCTGTTCTACTATTTACTCCTAGCTGGTGGGAGAATAATTGGATTCATACCTTTCCCAGGGGTATTAGTGCTATGTGAAATGCAATCATTCTTGTCCAGGATTCGAACTCGTGTCGCCGTGTCCATTTTCTATGGCGATAACCATTACACCTCCATAAGTTAAGATTAATAGATAACGATAGATAGATAGATAGATATACAAGAGCTATAATGTACAAACATTTACTAAACTGAAATGTTTATCAGTATACAAATAAAACATCTTACATACATACTAGATTTACTACATATCTTATAAGAACTTCCAAATAGTCACCATGCACTTGTCCCATCGAGACATGAAGAACGTAGCGTCAATTCAATTGTTCTTCGGTCAGTTTCATTAGGACTCGACCAGATGACTTTTTCCGTTATCCCAATTTAGACGCTTTCAGGGACTACTAACTCCTGAAGATCGAATTCCATTGCCATATAATGCAGTTTGTGCCATTTATTATCTTCAATCAAAGCTTCGATACGCACAATATCGTCTTCTATTATTGATGACATTACGCTCACATTAAAATAGAAAGAAGCTTTAATTATAGTTTCTTGTATTGTTTATGGTAAGACGAGTTTCCAGTTTATAAATGGGGAAATGAATTATTCAAATTTTCCCTACATGCTATTCTATGGACAACCATCTTTTCTCAAGTTCATTCCGATGGTAGACGGACAAAAAAACAGATTTGTACAGACATGCGCAATTTCTTCACTGAACATTTCATCAGTATTCATTGTCACCGCAAAATTAATTCTACATTTATTGTCTTGATATATGGAAGCTAGTTTATATACCCAGTGTTTAATGGGGAAATGTTTCTTTTTACGAGAGGCCACCGTTGTAACGCTTATTAAAAAGGAGAATGTGTGTGTGTGTGTGTGTGTGTGTGAAAAGATAAAAAATCCAATTTATCACTTAAATTAACTACCTATACATTTTTTGTTCCCGTCATTGACTGACTGGTATTTACGCGAAAGATTTCCTTCTTAGTCACTGAACATAAAAGATTTGATAAACGGTTTCGAAAATGAATGAATTTACGAAGACAAAAATAAATAAGTTGACAAAGAACGGTCCTAAGAACGTACCCTATACTATATTATAAATCAAAAGGATCCGATTTTGTCTGTTCGAAGTGGGATCAAAAAGTTTCGTGACTGGATCTTCGAATTTTCTAAATTCCCAAACTCTAAATTTAAATGAAGACGTATACAATTAAGCAACTTATATGATAAAGATGATGATGATGATGTGTGTAGGTTTAGACGAGACGAATCAGCGTCAATTCTCGCTGCATTTGGCCCTGCAACTTTTGGTGAAACACAAAACTAAACAGATGCATCTGTTTCCATGCTCACCAGACTCTGTGAAACTTTTCTGATTTCCTAAGCTGAAAATTTATCTCAGTGGTAAGATCTGAAGACGTAGAGAACATTAAAAGAAATATAACGGTACTTCGACCAATAGAAAGCTCAGTGGAATAAATGCGTTGAATTCTATGGAAATTATTTTGAAAAGAATTACTCTTTAATTTATTGTTCATTTGTTAACTCTTGTGTCAGTTTTCATACTTTTTTAAAACGTCTCGAATGTTTTTCTAACACAGCAAAAACAGCAAGCCGTAGCTAAAATGTTGTTAGAGCATGCTGTAACTTAAAAAATAAAACAATTTCCCATCTAATCCAATGCGCTTCGTCAAAAAACAACAACAAAGAAAATTAAGACAATAAAAAGAAAAAGAAAAGGAAAAAGAGAAAGAAGTAAAAGTGAAAAAAGAGAAAAAAAGAAAAAAGAGAAAGAAGTAAAGGAGAAAGAAATAAAAGAAGTTAAGAGTAAAGGTTTTTAAAAGAGAAAGAAAGAAAAAGAGTAAAAGAAAAGGCAATGTGAAAGTATAAAAAAGAGAATAAAAAATAAAAAAAATGTTTGATAGATAAGAACGTTTGTCTCTCTTAAAGCGAGTTCATTAGAGATATTTTGGAACGTTCATTAACAGATAAATCATGTGCCAGAAACGATGAACCTTTCGGAAATTATTGGCACAGGATGCACTCTACAGATTGGAGAAACTTGTTTGATTTTCATCGAGTGGGAAGAAAAATGTCTTTACTTTTATTGTTCCCAACAATATGCGCCGCACGGCACTACATACACCTTGAAATGTGGCTCTGCATACTGCAAATGGTAGACAGAAAACCAGCAAAAAAAAGGATTCTTATTGTGGTAGAACATTTGACAACTTTAAAATACACACTCAAATACACCCACACACACATTTAATACGTGCAAAGGAGAATGATATTCTATTTTATATAATTTTCTTGTATTTTTCGTTTCTTCTGTGATTTGAACTAATTGAACCCTTAAACTCACTGCGTTTTTTTTTTTTGTTTTTTTTTTCATTTTTCGGGAAAAAATCATTTTATATTTTGTTTGGGGTTTTACTTTCAGATTCTAATTCAATGTAGAATGATCACCCATTTCTAGAACAAGTAAAAAGTAATCTAAATAATTCAACGTGTCTGATTATTTGTCTTTTCCAGCGTTAACTGTTCCGTAAGAAGGGAATCATTTTACCTTGAATTTAAATTTGAAATAATTGTTGGATTTATTTGTTTTTGTCGGGGTTTGTACGTGGGGGAGGGGCAAGAAATTACAGTGGATTTAAGGGTCAAATTAGTTCGAATCACACACAAAAAAAATTACTGGAAATTTATTTCCCTGTGAATTTGAACGCGTGATCGTATAAAATTTAACCTTTTATTAATTACTAAAAATTTTCGTTATTAAGGTAATAAGTTATTTTCGTTTCGAATTGTGTTACGACAAAATTTCTCTGTTGGGATATTAAGTTTCGTAACTGACAATATACACATAAATACGAACAAAGTCATATTGTGTTTTATATATAAAGATATGCAATTTTAGTCTATTGATATTGAATAGCAATAAATGCGTGTTTCGGGAATGATTATTAATAATGATATTGCCAGAATCGATAGATCGAACAAGAGATCTTGTTATTGGTTTTCTGTAACCCGTTCTCTTATTATTAATGCTACTTGGGAATAACACGTTCATTTGCACTCTTGTTAGGAACACGTTCTGTTTCGAAGAAATGATTTGGCTACGTTTGACTTGCTTAATTGGCTTAAGTCTTTTGGTTGCTGAGAAAATTGGCAGAAATCAATAGCAAAAATTTGAATATGTGATTAGAAAAGAGATAAACATCTCTTACATACTTGTATACCCTACTGGAAAAATACATAGGAAACATAATAAGGTAACCTTTAACAATATCATATTTTCTATGTTGCTTCCCTACAAAAATCTTCACAAAAGACCCCAAAATAGAACAAGCTGAAGTATAATGTCCGCATAAAGCTTATACATGTAAGTTTTGCTTGTCGACCGACACTGGTGTGTCCATTTGTAGGAGTCCATGTGTAGGAGCCCTAACTTCTCTTACACTGCCCAAAATATCTTTCTTATCTTACTTGGGTGGTTTGTGAGAATTACTGCCTTAAGTCTCTACGGTTCCAGGTGAGCATTGTCAGAAGATAGCGGTTTCAAATCCTACCCAAGCCGGCCAGAGGTTTACTTGGTCAAAAACTTGGTGCGATAGACAACAACGAGGGAAGGCAGTAACTACTGGGGATACGGTTACAAGACTCAGCATTCCTATCCGAGGTCGCGGTTAATCACCTGAAGAAGGCCAGAGGTGAAATTTGGCCGAAACGTTGTGAAAGAAGAAACAACACAAAAACTACCAAGATGAAGACAAAAAGTCCGCAATAAATAAAAATTAATTCTCAGATTAAGAAGCCTCATCTCAAAATGATTCCAATTAAAGACAAAAAATATGTGATCAAAATATAATTAGAAAATTATAAAGGCATAAATTAATTGTTTGAATGCAAATTTTGTTTTTGACATAATAAGCAACAATATTCTGTTTAATCCCTTTTATTATTGATGAAACGATTACAATCCGGATTAAGGATTAACGTTTGAAACAAAATTAATAGTGCAGGAATTAAAGTTATGCCAAATCAACCGGAAGCGAGTGGCCAAATACTGGAATCAATAAGCAACAAGTTAGTTTTATGGGTACTTCGTTGACCGAATAAGTAGAGTACTCGCTAATGGGCCGGGAAACCGGGGTTCAATCCCATGGTCGAGTCATACCAAAGACTCAAAAAATGGTACTTGATGTCGCCTTGCTTAACACTCGGGATTATTAGGTAAGAATCAAAGGTAAAGTTGAGCAATCCAGGGAATGGAGTAGCGCCCTCCTCTACACTTCGGTATAATAGCTCTTGAAAAAGGAGCCTTCGCGCCCCACCTCCTCTGAGGTCGCCAACTATTTGTCCACCATAAATTACAAACACTTAAGAATTGAACGTTTATCGCAATCTTTTCCGTTATTGGAAACTGGGGGACTCATAATTGTAGAATTGTTAGTTTGTTGGAGTTCTGGATTACTTTTCTAGGAGTGTCTTTCCGAAACATGAATTAGATAATAATTTATATACATGGCTAGGGGATCTTTGAAAGACAAAGTTTAAAAACTTGCAGGCATACGTAAGGATTACTTTCTTAGTTCCCTTTTCATTTTTTATTGGTAACGACTTAAATGCGACATCTGGTGGCTTTCTAGTATTTCTATAAACGTGATTTACCAAATGGCTTGTTGAATTTTGACGTATTTTTTACGTCACTAAATTTCATTGGCTCTACAGTTTCGATAATACGTTCCATAAGATTTTTTATATGGTTTGATTAGATTAAAGAAGAATGTTGTCCAGTCGGCTGGGGCTGTAGAATACACTGACTGCACTTCTGCAGAGAGGTAAGACTTCCCTCAATGGGTGTCCTGGATATGACACTAAACAGTTTGATGGTGAGGTCCCAGTAATGCTGGGGCTTTGGGGAATACGGAACACCCATTCATTGCCATTACTCCCAGGTCCACTCAGGCTAGGAGTGGTAGCACCTGATAGGGTCGTATTTATGGGTTAAATAGAACTAACGGCATACTTATGCTAAACTGAATTATTTGACTAAACTGAATCGCTTGAAATAGAAATGTTTTTGACTATTGAACCGCACCTATATTTACACTGCGTGCTTATGCTAAACCGAATTATTTGAAATAGAACTGTTTTGACATTGAAACTGTATTTACTCTAAACTGAATTGTTTAACATAGAACTGTTTTGACAATTAACTGTGTGTAAACAAAATCTGGACTTATACTAAACTGAATAACAAGAAATAGAAATATTTTTCACAATTAAACTGTACTTACATTTAAACTGCGTACTTATGCTAAACTGAATTGTTTGAAATTGAACTGTTTTTGACATTGAAACTGTATTTACACTAAACTGAATTGTTATATATAACTGCTTGATTAGTTTGAAATAGAAATGTTTTTGACAATTAAACTGTGTACTTATGCTAAACTGAATTGTTTGAAATAGAACTGATTATTTACATAAAAATGGATTTGGCGTTAAATAACCTACAAAGGTTGATATGCCATAAAACCCAACCAACCAAACAAAATCAAAGAAGAATCTATTTCAGTGAGATCTGAAATATAGCTACAACTTTCCGGTTTGACTCTGGTCAAAAAGCAGTTCGCTTCACATCACATCTCTTTTGTTTGTGCCTAGAAAAGAAGGCTGATATTTTAGTGCCTCCACTTTTATACATTGGCAGCTTCTGCTTCGGTTTTCATTGGAGAAAAACGGCTTCGATAACGGGGAGGTTGATTCATACAATGGTGACAAATTGATGTGCCAATAGCGGATAATCGAATATTTTATCATGCTACATCACAGTCGAGATCGATATCAAACTTGAAACACTTGTTCTAAACAATATTACCTTGCCAAACTATATTGTATTAACACAAATTTTAACATTGATATATTTCCTTGTGCATATTGTTCGTAAAGTAGCCTTCTGATTATCATTGTATACATTTATGAAAAAATAAATAATAATTGTATATCTGTTTGATATTAGGATATAACGAAAATGATTTCAGCATTAAAAAAGATATCTATATAAGGGTATAATTGCGAAAATAAAGAGGAAAGTTGAAATAATGTGATGTATTTAAGATATATTTCTGATATAAATATTAAAAAAATATAAATAATAAAACTTTATCCTCATTCAAATATTATAATTCTATATTAGATACTTTTGTCACATTTCGGTAAGTAAAAACAAATTTTGGTGTTGAAAATTGTATTTTTTAGTGTTCCGTGTGTGCCTGCGAACGTGTGTGTGAGTGTGTAAGAATTAAAGTATTTCTTTGAGCACGCACGAGTGTGTGTGTGTGTGTGTGTGTGTGTGTGTGTGTGTGTGTGTGTGTGTGTGTTTCACGCGTGCAATATTTTTTATCTATATTATAATGATCTGTTTTAGTTTTTGTTGTTTTTGGTCTTTTTTTTTTTTTTTGGTAGCGTGTATGTCATCATATCATAGCAAAAATGACACATCGTAGCTAGATTTTATCAAGTGCAATAGCATTTAAATGCTGTAAAAAATCAGTCTAATCTGTAATTTAATCATGATAATAGTATGAAATCTTCATTCACACTTACACCGATCATTATAATTTCCTAAAGGAGATAACAATTAAGTGCTATTTATAGAGTGTTTCCTTGCAATTAATTATAAAATAAATTGTATAAATAGAATGGGCCTAATGGCTGCTAAAGGCGGAATCAAAGAAAATGAAAAGAGACAGACAAATTCTTAAATCTTGCTAGATAACTAAAAAAAAAAGCTATGAAACATGAAAGTGACGGTGATACCAATTGTAACTGGTGCACTCGGAACGATCCCCAAAGACTTGGTAAAGGGGCTGGAAAAGTTTGAGATCGGAGTACGAGTCGAGACCATCCAAACTACAACATTTTTTAGATCGGCCAGAATACTGAGAAGAGTCCTGGGAGATTTGAGGAGACTTGTTGTCACTCAGACTCCAGCGAAAGGCCATTAACTAACGGTGGTGTGGAAAAAACTCGCAAGGAAAAATAATAATAATTTTCCTTTTGGCTGAACTTCCAGTCAAGTTTATTACAATTTAGGATTTTAATTAACTAGATGACATTCAGTTTAAACAGAGGAAGACATGTTGCATTAACCTTATGTTTTTTTTCTTTTTCTTTGTTATTGGTCAATACTACAACGATGAGCAACATCAGCCACTGTTGGTCAACAGTCCATACGGAGATTTTTCTGACAAATGTGTTGTTTTTTTTTTTAAATTAACGTCATATGAGATGACTGATAACTTTTAGAATCTGGAATTTTTTATTTATTTTATCTTATTTAATTTATTTTTCGCTAGAAGCTCTGAATTATTTGCCTCCATCAAATAACCAATGATAGAGAGTATTATACGTAAAAAAATAATGCTTGAATATGTAAGTCTTTCCAATTTTCATTTCTCTGAAAACATCTCATACAAGAACATAAAATAAGAACATTTCTACTTCTTTATTCACTGTTTTTCTTACGCATTTCATTTTATATTCTTTCTATGAGATTTGCTCAGGCTATAGTGTCGTTCTTAATCGTATGTATTTGTTCTGTACGAGGAAACTACGTTTCTCATTTCGTTATTCTACCAGCTAATATATTTCCACTTAATATATACAAAATGTTGATCATAACTTTTCCTTGTAGCAATTATATTTTAAGAAAAAAATTGTTATCAGGAAAATTTATGGTCAACATTTTTTTTAAATTTCAGATTATTAAAATAACTGACCATAAAGATTCCTATTATACAAAAACTCTTTAAAAAAAAAAAAAGGTTACTTTTATCTTATTAATTTTCATGAAAAAACAAAGACAACAAAAAAAGCAAACAAAATCAAAGAAAAATAATCTCTGATTTATTTCGGCTCTAAACTTTTTCTTTTATACAAACACTGGTCCCGCTCAATATAAAAATGAAGACTGTCACCAAATACTTGTTCTTAATTTCTGTGACGTCAATGGAGACATTTATTGTTTAGTAAAGATTAAAATGCATAGCAAACTGAACCCCTTTTAAACCTAATAAAATTAAAATAACCATTCGACACACACACACATATACACACACACACACACACACACACACACACACTCTCTCTCTCTCTCTCTCTCTATATATATATATATATATATATATATATCTCAAGATCCGGATGTGTGATGTTTAAAAAGATAATTAATAAAAAATGAATTTAAAAGGGATCTTTAATCCTCGAAATAAACTTCGAGTCCCTGTTATATATATATATATATATATATATAACAGGGACTCGAAGTTTATATATATATATATGTATGTGTGTATATATATATATATATATAAGTTGTGGTAAAAGTATCTGCATAAATCTTCCGAGGCTCTTCACAGATATTTTTCATACAAGACCCCTCCATTTTGTCCAGTCGTTTGCAAGTCTTTCCATTGTTAACAGAGATCATTTTGTGCCTTTTATTTTGTCACACCATTCCCTTGATGATTATCATCTAGACCTTCTGCTGGCAAAATTGTTCTGGTATGAATGGTTGGCATAGCTGGCTGGCATTGTTTTTGCCTGACTGAACAACTTCAAACTTTCTTCCTGATAATAGCTGATTTTATTTGGTCACTGACTCTTATGGCATCCATTTTTATGTGATTTATGTGGAAAACTGCCACCATAATGCCGAAATTTTAAACTTCATCCTTCAAAATTTCTCTAGCATTTGTTGTTTATTGGTGCATAGACAAACCTTGGTTGTCTTTCAAAGATTTTTCGCTTTCGTAATTCTTTTTTATTAAATCTACCGACAGCTAAATGAACAAGAGCTCTCCTTTTCTTTTTCTTTTTTCGCCTTTTTTTAAAAATATATCTGATGGGCTTTCTGGTAATACTGACCCCCAAAATATTAATTTTTTTACCTGTTCGACTACAGCGTTATTCACGGTGACGTTACCGTTATAACCAGATATCATCTTCCACTTTTAAGCATTTATTTTCATGCGCCATTTTGATTCTGGCTTTTCCAGTTTGTCAATGGAAAATTTTAGCTTTTCAATTATAATAAAGATCAGAATAGTATCGTGGCATAACGTATATCACTTATAAGACTCTTCGGCTATTGTACCGGTCCCAACCGTTTTTTTTTCTATCCAGTGATGGTTTCGCTAGATTCACTGCCGATCTGCTTATTCTCTCTCTTGTGTTTTGTTAATCCGGACGACAAACCGGTCTCTAACGAAGTTATCAATCGGACAGTCGACGGATGAAACAGTTAAGAAGAAAATTATCGAGACACTAACAAAAAACAAGACATAGATTTATAACAAAAACAATAATTTCTTTTGTATATAGTCTCTGAAATCATTACATTTATCAAACTTTCCCGGCAGCTAATTAGTCATGTGAAACGGAGACCTCGTCTATGATTTAACAGTCAGTTAAATTCGGTGCCTTGTACAAGGCCTATGGTTATCGGTTTTTCGTTACGGTTCCCTGTTTATCAGCTATCAGCAATTCAAAGTTTCAGATCTCGGCTCCGGAGGCTTTCTCGAACGGCGTGAAGTCCTGTAGCTACTTTTCACCGATCTACTTAGCGAGTAAAAATATCGGTGTATATGTAATTCGGTTGCCATTTTGAGGTTGTGGTTTGGCGATATTGATAATATCAATTTCCTCCTAATTTGGAATCTTATTAGTTCAAACTCTTCGCTCCTTTTCCACTCTCAGTGATCGGCTTCCCTCTAAAGGAGTAGATATTACCTCTCACTTGTTTGATATTTCATCTGGCTTTACTCCTCCCAGTAGGCGGTTATTTCTGTCACGTGATAAGGACGTCACGAAATGCTAATTTCCGAAAGAATTTCAAGAAGAAAAAATTTCACGGGTTTTTAGAAATTAGAAAAAATATAATTTCCCAAAGTAGCAAATTATAGCTAATTTCACATCTTTCTGTCACTCCGTCAACCTCAGTGACCTTCAGTGACCTGTCCGCCGATGAGAGACTATAAATCTATAAATTCAGAGACCTAGTAAGAGAAATTTTATTAACCAAAAAAAAAGAAAATTAATTTTTAGAAGAATGAAATCAGAATATTAAAGAAATGAAAATTGACGGAAATGTGTTTTAAAAGAATAAGTCGACATTTTGATTTTTGTTTTGTTTTTGTTTTGTTTTGTTTTTTAAGAAAAGTAGAAGAATATATTGATATTTTTCAAGCTAGAAGCAGTCAGAAAGATAGGAGAATTGTTTTGAGAGATTGCTGTGTTTACAAAACAGTTGACAAAGCGAAAGTCGGAAAGGCAAATTCAGATCAAAGGTCAGGATTGGTCAATCATCAAAGGCTGCTGAGAACCGAAGAACCTTGATTTGAAATAATATTTTTGAAATTCGAATGTGGAAATTTTTCTTTAAAACATTTTCTGATGCAATAACACGTCGGCATAAAATTATTAATAATTCCAATTTAGGGAAGAGTGTCCCTTTTGGGTGAGGAGAGGGGTGAATCAAATATCGAAGAGGCAGAATTAATGATTGAAATCCAAAGTTGGGGAAAATTGATAACGTCAATAACTTCGCCGCCCCACCCCTTAGATGAGAGATATACATAAAATGAGCGGGTTCGTCCCTTGCTAGAGAGTTCAGCGGGGAGACGAGCGAAAAGTGCTACTAAATTTCACGTCACTCTGGGCTCTAGCCTTATGTCAGACTGCTAAAGTGGTGAAGCAGAGAAATCCATATTACATGTTGTTCGGACATGATGACATTTAACCTATAGACAATCTAAAAAAGAAACGAGGAAAGACTTCCATAAGGCGACGCCTTGAGATCCTTTTGTGCAAGACTCGTGAAAGTAGAAAAATAAAGTGAAGCCTGAAATAATGCGACGACTAGAAGTAATCTTGTACCAGACTCACGGAGATTGAGTAGCGACGAGAAATGGAGATATGATACTTCAAGAGGGCCTTGTACCAGACTACCTTGGGTATAGAAAGCGACGAGGACTAAAATGATATAATACTTTGTGAACCAATACGATACTTAAGATGCCCTTGTACAAGACTAGCGAAAGTAAAAAAGCGAAAATAAATTAATATAACACTTTAAATTAACTTGTACTTGACTGCTCTATGAATAGAAAACGGGGAAAGCCTATCCTACTACAATAATGTGAAAGAAGCGAAGAATACTACACTCGTGAAATAATACTAGTGTGACGGCAAATTGACCAAAATCCCAAAACGGGACTTTATTTTCGCACGTGTGAAGACGGGGCAGGTTGGCACTTGATCCCCTATAGAATAAGTCCTCGTTCAGAGTTTTTCTCTCAGGCATATAAGAACTGGCATATTACGTGAGGGATTAATTTAGGACCAGACTGACCGCCGCTGGCAAGGGGTTCCAAATTTCACACTATCACACACCCACCAGGCCGCTTTCTTCCTTCCCCGAGACAATGGAAGAATATGGACCAATAGGTTTTAGTCGTAATAATATTATATTGTAGTAGTCGGCAACTCCGGTTTCCCGTGTGATATTTTAGGAATTAATAGGACAATTCTAAGCAAGATAACATAAGGCGAATAGAAGCTAAAAAGGAAATGTGACAACAACAAATTCGTAGTAGAACGGCAAAGAACAACATAGACCACATGGTAACATAAAAATACATGAATTCCTTTACTACAGTTATATACACTTTCAAAGTGTCAAAACATATAATGATTGGACAGTCCACGAATATAAATGTCTTTTCTTGACTTTTGTCTTTCTTCAAATTGAGAGAGAGAGAGAGTGGTATACAAAATTTGGGTATAAAGGAAAATGGCCCCAGAGTTACTTATCTTATTTTTCGAAGGGGTTCCACTGGAGAATCTTTCTTCTTTCACGGGCTATTAGACTTTGTTCTGTTTTTAATACTGGCTTGAAGAACTTGGGTCCCTCATGTCTCAGTTATTCTTTTGTCTTCAACCCGGAGTAAAATGGCTATGGTTCGTCTGCCCGCTACGGACCCTGCTCAAAAACTGCCTTTCTTCCTATTTACTTCCGCTGAGGGGAAGGGGTCCCCACTTCCGTTTTGAGGTCCCAGCCAATCATTTGGCTTCTCTCTTCTCCCTCTTGGTGTCCGGCGACCTGGGTAAGGTCACCAAGTACCAACATCTGTTTATCCCCTCTGTGACCTACATTCCTCCTTAACGGTCACTTTTTTGACGGCTTGATACTGTCAATTCAAATACGAGGAGTAGTAATTTTATCTCCCTCCTCCCAGTGGGATATCGCGTGACACTAGAGATTGAGAAAGGCAAACGTGACCGCTAATTGAGATTGCCTTATGCCAGACTATAGAAAACGAGAATAGAAAAGCCTAAAAATTTATACAATAAATTGAGAGGCCTTGTGCCTGACGTTGAAGGCCGAAGAATTGACTGTTAATTCGTAAACTGGGTCTCTGACGAAAACTTCCCACCTCTGGGATGGGTAAATATATGAACACATGTACCATTTTAAAAGACAGTTTCCTTATTTTTGCAAGCCGTGTTTTGTTTTCTATTTGTTGGCATCGATTTTTGTTTTGTTTTGTTTTCTTAATTGTGCGGTCTCATGCATCTACTCACCGACTGGCGACTCCGATTAGCGATTGATTTATTGTCTGGATCTAAAAAAAAACACAGCGTAGATAGGGGATTGATCGTGTCATTCGAAGACATTGGAAGCAGAATCACCCCCGTGTTTAGTGAAGGCGGGTGTACTGCAACAAGATAACTCAGTCGTTTTGACTCCGCTAGTCAAGTGCTGAGAAGAATTGAATCGTACTTTTTGACATTCTCCTTTTTCAAAAAAATTTCAAATATTTCTTTCTATTCATTTTGTCAACACACTGGTTTAGTCAAAACAATCCGCATACCTTTCCTCCTTTTGCAATTAAACTGATTTTAAAAAATTAAAATATTTTCTCACTTTTGTAAGGTACGGATTCTTCCATTAAAAGATATATTTTGATTATTTCTATTTTAATAATTTTTCTTTTGTTTAATAAATCTTCACAGCTCGGCCTCACAGCATCACACTATAATTTTGTTGCAAGCTGACTTCCACATTTATTAGTTGTTCAAGAAAAATGCTGAAAAGAATAAGAGATGGTATACATCCCTGTCGAATTTGGGGGTTTAAAAAGAAATAAAAAGAATAAATTTTAAAAAGTAGCCGTTTAATATGAGCCCTTTGACAGGAAGCAAGAACGACTCATGCCCAAAAACTAAGGAGCTTCCTGGCACCGAAGAAAAATTCTCTCTTTGTAAACAAGATAGCACACGTGCTCGCCAAGTTCCGGGCTTCGAGGCAGGTTGTTTTTCTTGTTAGTAGCCGCCTTTGCTAAACATACTTTACCGGAACCACGACTTTCCTGGGCACACGACAAACTTCAAACTTGTAACTCACTAAAAAATACTTTAATATACTTCATACGCCTTGTCTGGGAAACGCGACTATTTCTTCTGGTTCAGAAAATATTCACACCATAGAATAGTTGTAGGCCCAAAAATAAGTTTGAATTCAAAGGTGTCCTTGTCTCTTTCATTCTGTCCTCAAATCTCTTACAGCTTCACACAGACAAAAGAGGGCAACAAGTGAATGGAGGTAAGAAGAAGAAAAAGGAGTCAGATAAGAAAATCAGAATCATCCCAACAGAACCTAACAATTCACCAACAACCACTACTACGAATAATGAAAATTTTCTCTGCTCCATAAACTCTAATGACCACATTGAATCAGTCTGTAACATTGATCAGAATTGTACTTTCGGTTTTGTTGTGCCTGAATTCAATTACACACACACACACACACACACACACACACACACACACACACACATATATATATATATATATATATATATATATATATATATATAAACTTTTAGAACTTACTCTCTTCCGTCATGTAAGCCATTGTGTTTTGCTTGCAGTGTCTACTACAAATCTAAGAAAGAGGTATAGTGATATGCCGTGGCTTATCTCTGACAATCATAGAGATGCATACGGTAGAAAATAAAAGATAAAACTTTTTGAAATGACAAAAAAAAATAAAGAAAACACGAAGACGTAAAGATGACAAAATGTTTTGCCCGAATCGTTTAAATGGTGCAAATGTAATAAAGGAAAAAGATTAAGGAAAATGAAAAGTTTGGGACAAGGCAGAACTGAAAATTTCCCACCAGAGACGAATAGAGAAGTGAAAAAAAAAGCAACAAAATTCCGACATATCATTCAGTCTCATCAGTCTTCAAATCCAAAACGGAACTCAGATTACTGAGACTCTCTCACTGTGTCTATGTCTTTGTGTGTCTGTGTGTCTGTGCAGCTTTAAATCAATATGTCCGTCCAATTCTATTTCTAGGGGTAAAAGAAACATAAAACAGATAAAAACGAGTACCTAAAACTTATAAATGAGTTTCATTCTGTTTATCTATTAATCTATTTCTCAGATTGTCACTTTTTGTGGATGCGATTGTATTCTTAAAATAGTCTTGGTGAGAGAATGAAAATTGGACAAGAAGGCTCGTTGATGAGATTGGCTCATTTTTATCTATTTTATTTTTTTTATCTATGTATTTATTCATTTTTTATTATTATCCGTTCTAACAATCTGTTTTTGTCATGTTTTTATCTCTCTCTCTCTCTCTCTCTCTCTCTCTCTCTCTCTCTCTCTCTCTCTCACACACACACACACACACACACCTTACTGGACACAGTTACATTTTCTCTTTTCTTTTTATCTTTTACTCATGTTTTTATCCCATATTCACAATTTCTCTCATTGCTCGTGCGCGCGCGCGCGCGCGCGCGCGCGCGTGTGTGTGTGTGTGTGTGTGTGTGTGTGTGTGTGTGTGTGTGTGTGTGGTTCACGTCTTGTTTTTTGGTTTTTATTTTGAGACTACTTTTAAATTATGCGCATCAAAAAAACGTCCACTAGTCTAATTTTATGGAAGACCACAATCACACTATCCTTGAGAGTAATGTCGACTGAACCAGCGAAGTGACTGACGACAACCACGTGATGCTAATCGCTTCTCCTTCGGAATTAATGAAATTCGACCATCTTAGATATATTGTCTTTTCTTCTTTCTTTTTGTTTCCATATTGCATTACTTCCAAGTAATTTTGAATTAAATAAAGAATAATAAAACTGAAAAAAAGTCTTTAAAAAAAAGTTAAGTGACGAGAAACAAAGTTAGAAAATATAAGGAAACCATAAATCATACATTGCATAATAATTGTTACATTTACTTATAAATTTCATATATTAACTGTAGCAATTAATAAGAGTTGTAAAGATAACTCAATTAGTGGGCCTTTTTCAAATTCAGTTGTATTAATACATGGTTTTTGCGGTATTTACATAAGTTGAATCTGTAACTTTACAGTTCGATACTTGTTGTTGACGTACTGCAAAAAACTGCTATATGGCTACGTTTATAGATGAACAACGGATAAATGAACTGTTCGTAAGATGTATGCAAGACTGGTACACCATCTGCTACGCGAATGTCATCTACATTAATACTGACACTGTTCATGCCAGAAATTATGGATTCGTTTTTCTACTTGACTATAAATTTGAAATGGTGGCATCAGTTATATTATAGAGTTGAGAATACAAGACCATCAGTCGATGGAAATCTTTTTGAATGACTCGAGTAAACAAGAGAAAGAAGGAAAAGGGAGTAGAAAATTGTAAGAGAAATTGAAGCAGAAAGAAAGAACACACAGTGAAGTAATGAAGAGAGAAAATTAAAAGAAAGAGTCGATGCGAAGTGGAAAGGAAAAATTCAGATGAAAAGCAAAAACAATGATTTTTTTTCTTTAAGCAAACGCTTAAAATGATTCTGTTTTTAATTTCAGCCATCAACGTGGCTTGTTCATTGACATAGGTTCATGATTAACTTGATGAGATCTCAAGAAAGTTTCTCTTTTCTTATTATTCTTTTTTTTTCCAAATATCAGAGAGAAAATAAATATTTTCTTTATTTCCTTTGTTTCGCCTATCAAGCTGTTCTTTTATTCCCCTCACTCACTCTCTCTCTCTCTTCCTCTCTCTCTCTCTCTCTCTCTCTCTCACACACACACACACACACACACACACACACGCACGCATGCGCACACTCATGATCACTCACTCATTCATATCTTTTTTTCTATTAGTTCGTTTCTTTCTCTTCTTTTTTATCTCGATTTGTATTATATTTTATATAGGCCCTGTCGGTGGGACTTAAAATACACTGACTGTATCCTCTCTCCTGCAGAGAGGTAAGAACCCACATAAAAACATGGTGTCCTGGGTATAACACGATATTTCAGCTGATGGTGAGGCTCCTGTTCTGGAAAGTATAGAGAAATCCTTCATTGCTATTACTCCCAGATTCACTCTGACCTGAAGTGGCAGTACCTGTTGACTTATCTATCAATCAAATTGATCTATTAAAAAATTATTTGCATTAGATGAGATCATGTGCAAAAAAAGAAACTCTTAAGAAACAACCACACAAAAATATGAATATGAATGTAAAATGAACACGATTCCTTAACCACAAGGTATAAAAATCAATCAGTCAATCTACTTCATATCTATAAAGTATTCAAGTCTCCGGCAGTGGCCAGGGAGACCTGGGTTCAATCCCAGGTCGAGTCATACCAAAGAATCAAAAAATGGTACTTGATGCTACCTTGCTTAATACTCAGCATTATAAGGTAAGGATCAAGGGTAAAGTGAAGCAGTCTAGGGAAAGGAGTAGCGCCCTCCCCTACACCTTGGTGTAGTAGCTATCGAAAAGGGAGCCTTCGGATCAACCTCGACGACAGTCGCCAACTTTACTTACTTTTATTACTTCTAATCCATTTAAATAAGGTAAATATAAACATATTTAAATGAATATTTCATATAAATCATTTGAAAGAGTATAAATCTATAATATATCTTGCTTGCTTTCCTACTTAATTTTTAGCGGTTGATAAAAGATACTGAATCTTCAAAAACCATTTTGATCAATGTATTCATTACTTCTCTTCATGGCGGAACTCTTCAATGGAAGAGTCATTTTAGGTATATTCAACTTAATATTACCTTGCCATTAAGAAGTATAACGCTAGCGTAATTTCTTTTGCTTACGAACGTTCAAATCGGGTCAGAATTCACTTGTTCATTTTATATATCTATTTACTTAATCGTGACAGAAATAATGAACAATGAAAATATACAGAAAAAGTCTCTCTGTTCATTTTTTATATTAGAATTATTCACGTATGGATGCACATTTCTGCCATGAATCAGAGTATAGAAGTAATTTACTAAGCTTTTCCCTTAGATGGAGCACAAGGCCGTAAGAATGGGACACCCAATGAGGCTCGAACTCACTTGTGTAGGTTTACTAGTCTAGCTTGCTCACCATTACACCATCCGAGGAGCCCCGATCAGAGTGTAATATCTGTGTACCCGGTCAAATTCCACGGTTATTGTCGTATCGTATGTAAATTAGAGCCACCCACAAAAGCAGTAACCTAATAGCAACCGGCGTTTAGCCAATGATATTAACCAGTCAACATCTACTCTCCGAGATATACAAATCATAACAATGGCGTCGCCGATAAAGCCTTAGCCATGATGGACGAACAGGAGCATATAGATGGATCAGATGTTTCGCAGCGTTGGCAAGGGTTAAGGAATTAAAAGACGAAAAAGCTAACAAAGGGGACAATCAAATCAGAACGTATTTCTGGCTACGCCAGGCTGTAAAGCAATGAAGAAACTGTCGACAATAGCTTCCCAAAGAGAATTAGAAAAATTAACTTTTGAAGAGATTTTTTTTTATAATTAAGAAAAATATACGACAAAAAAAACTAGTTGTTACTGAGAGAATCAAATTCATGGCGACTAAGCAGGATCGAAATGTGTCTATAATACAATTCGTGTACAGATTAAAGGAGGCATCTACTTATTGCGAGTTCGAAAAACTGGGAATAAAATACATAACAACGGAGGATGAATTATTTCTTCTCAGATTAACAGAAGGCATTCAGGACACATCATACAAACACAAAATATTGAAAGGTTATGGATAAGTAAAATGAATGTAGAAGCGAGCATCGAATTCTTACAACTTCTAGAATTAATTAAAGAGTTCAACCAACAAAAAGAGTATCTAGAGGTCTACAACACAACCAAGTTCGTGATCAAATGTAAATATTGAAGCAGGGAACATCTGAGAAATAAGAATAAATGCCCAACTCTGGGAAAAATATGTTTAAATTGCAAAAGGAAAAATCATTTTCAAGTGGTATGCAAGTAAATAAGAAGGATAGAAAGAGTAGAAGGCACAGACACTCCAACAGAAAATGCAGAAATATCTGCAATAAATACATCCACCAAAACCAGAGAAAAAAATAAATTTGAATGGCATATTTTTTCACACGCAAGTCGACACGGGGTGGGGTACTTTAATAATGAGAAACTTCTGGGATGAAATAGGAAAGTCAAAACTGAGAAAGAACAGCCTCCAGTTGAAGGAATCTGACGGATCTGTAATTAAAGTAATGGATACTGTTTGAAGGGATATTCAAAACAAAAAAGCACTTCAAAATGACTCCCATCATGGTAATAGCATGCAATAGAGATCATGGACTATTAGGAATTGACATGTTCAAAGTGGATACCACAAAACTCATTAATTCTATAAAAGTAGAAGAGAACAACATAGGATTGTTAAGAGGTTACAGAGTGAGCATTCTTTTAAAGGAAAACCATCACCCAAGTTATGTAAAATCTAAAATGTTACCAATTCATTTCCTATTAATAATAGTGGCCAATTTTTGAAAAGTTATGTAAAATCTAAAATCCAAGTTATGTAAAATCTAAAATCTAAAATTTTTAAAAAGTTATGTAAAATCTAAAATCCAAGTTATGTAAAATCTAAAATGTTACCAATTCATTTCCTATTAATAATAGTGGCCAATTTTTGAAAAAAAAACTCGATACAGCAAGAAAGACTAAAAAAGCTCCCTAAGGTGGTAGCTATTTAGCTTCACTGATTGAAGCCATAAGAAAACCTGATAGGGATTTTGGAATATGTGGAGATTACACCAAATATGTTTAGTTTCGTGTCTGTTGCCAAATACTGAAACTATGAGCCATGAATTAGCAGAAATGAAATATTTTGCAAAAACAGATCTCAAGTCATCTTACAACCAGATTGAAATTGACAAGAAATTCAAGGAAATTACCTCAATAAATGACCCAATAGGCTTACTTAAATGGACTCGTTTGCCGTTTGGCATAAAACTTTGAACCACATTTTTCAAAAAGCAACTGAAAAAAACTTATCGGGAAAAATAGAAAATATCATAATCTATCAGAACGATTTATGTGTGGGAGCTTCCACTAAAGAAACCCAAAACGGAGCAAGTTTTGAAGAAGATAAACGAAGCAGACATGACCTTTAACAAGGACAAATACGAACTAAACTGCGATAAGGTATCATTTTTAGGATATCAAAGGATGGAATATCACTTGGTGGGAGACTAACCAAGAAAATAGCAGAAATGTCAACTCCAAGGAACAAAGAGGAATTAGAATCGTTTTGGGGACAAATAAATCTTATAGTAAGTATCTACCCTGATGCAATGACCAGATAGAACCGTCGGAAAAGTTACGTAAAAAGAACGTCGCGTTTAACTGGATACAAAGACAAACTATCGCCTTGTAAACATTCAAAAAAGCACTAAAAAGTTCATCCAGAAATATATCTATCAAGAAAGTAAAACGGCAGTAGAAACAAACTACTTGAATATTGAAAATAAAATAATAGCAATAGTGTGAAGCACGAAAAAGACGCGAAACTTCTAATTAGGACGGGAATTTTTACTCAAGTCGGACAACAAACCGTTAGAATTCATATTTAATCCCAGAATGAATTGCTTAGAATTACATCATCTAGAATTTTAAGTTGGGCGATTAAATTTATGGCAATCAATGTTGACATCATGTGCATAAAAAAGAACACAATTCCGCATGTAGACGCTCAATCCAAGTTAAAATTTGGTAATGAAAAAGTAGAAAATCACGAAAATGAAGAAGAAAAAATACTTCATTGGGTGGAAATTAACGTTTTGTTCCTCCCAAATCGACTCCGAATAGAAGTAAGGCAAGATCCTGTATTAAGCCAAATACTAGAAAGAATAAGAAATATAGGGAACACTTGTTCAATGGCAGAGAGACCTTTCAAATAAGTGAGGCACAAACTGACAACAGAGAATGGTAATGGAGACATAATATTACCCCCCCCCCCACAAACCCCAAGGAAGAAGTTATTTAGTAGTGTACATGACTGTGTACATTGAGGCATTATGGCAACACAGAGAAGGTTAAAGTTGCAAGCCTGGTGGCCGGGATATTTGAAAAAGTAGTATATTACATTAAGAGATGGCCAAAATGTGCTAAGATTTAAGAAATGAAACAAACCCAAGTTGGCTCATGGCCAAAAGAATTAGAGTTCACATGGATCATGCACACGTCAAAGATAGTGGCTTACTCTAAATACTAGTGGACTCATTTTGGGGATAGCTAAAGGTAATCAAAATAACGAACGGAAAAGTCACAACCGTAAAGAAAGTATTGAAAACTGTATTCTCAAGAAACGGAACACCCAAAACGATAGTCACAAACAATGAGCCAGAATTTTGCGGCAAGAATCTGTGTTTAGGGCTAAAACGCATTGGGTGCATCTCATACCAAGACACCACCGCCGTACCACCCGCAATCAAACGAGATTATACAAAGAATGGTGAAAACTGTGCAAAAGGGATTAAAGGCATTTTCCCCGTTTGATGAAAGCACAGAAGTCTCTCTATCTAGATTACTCCTAACTTACCCAACGATTCCATGTAAGAAGAAAACAAACTCCTTCAGTATTAATGGGGAGACGAATCAGATCCCCCATAAGCATATCATTTACAACAAAAGAAAATGCTTAGTTTAACAAGAATAAAGAATCAAATACAGAAAAGGCAAAATTTTTGTAACAAAAAGAGTATAGAGAAAAATGGGCAGCACATACTGATCGATGAGGATCAATTTCGATCCAAAATCGAATCCGAAAAAATAGAAATGGAGGAAGAATTGAGGAAAGAAGAACATGGTTTGGTTTGGTTTATGGCATATCAACCATTGTAGATTATTGAATGCTAAATCCGATTAATTCATATTGTAATATTTTGACCTTCGCCCCGGCCCAAAAATGCTATTCCAAGGTAATACACCGGAAGGAAGTGACACATTCCAATGGCCAGTAATCGAAAGAGATCGCGTGGGCGGATTAAGGTATGATATGGGACAAGGTGAAGGTTTCATTGTGCCATTACAGTCATGCACCGGAAGAGAGTAACCTCTGACCTGCATGACAGTTATTTCCGCTTGATGACGATTAAACATTCGATTTCAAAGATCCAGTAGGCAATCGTGTGGGCGTTGAGTTATTATTTAACTCAGTTGAGTTTGGGTCCCAGAGCAGTTGTCAGTAGAATTCCAGACAGTAGAGACCAGATGTGGTAAGGAAGGCCACACCCGACCGAGAGGGTTCTCGGAAACCCCCGATGCAGTTGCCAGCAGACTCCCAGAGGGTTAGAGACGAGATGTGGTAGGGAAGACCACACCAGACCGAGGGGGCCCTCGGAAAGCCCCGATGGAGTAGACCCCAACATCAGGAGAACAAAAAAGACACAACGTGACGGTCATAACAGTGGGGTCAAAATATGAAGTTTACGTTCGATCTCCAGCATCCTCTCACATGCTAACCTTTCGAACCCTTGCAATCAAATGAGAGGTATATATTTTCTAAAGAAGTCTTCATGCGTCTTCCTTCCTGCATCTTAATTCTTCTTGCGTCTTAATTCCTTCATGCGTCTGTTATTATTATTGAGTCGTTATGATACGGCAAATGAGTATACAACAATATATAATAGATATATATGATTTGTAAACATAAGTCAACGAAGTTAAATGGTTCCAAGTATTGCTTTGTATCTTAAACAATGCAATTAGACATCAGTCATTTGTTTACACATAGTTAAATGATCAATTCTATTTCAAACAATTCAATTTAGCATTTGTCAACAAAGTTAAATGGTTCCAAGTGATCAAACAGTTCTATTTGACCCATAGATAAGATCCAATCAGGTGCTACCATTCTAGGTTAGAGTTGACCTGGGGGCAATAGCAATGAAGGGACACTCCGCATTCCCCAAAGCTCCAGCATTACTGGAGCCTCATCATCAGATAGTTTAGTGTCATATACAGGACACTTGTTGGGGGGGGGGTCTTACTCCTTTGCAGAGATACTGTCAGTGTATTCTACAGCCCCAGTCAACCGGACATGAAGAAGAGGAGGAGGCCTATGATTTCGACAATGAAACGGAACAGGAAATGAAAGAAAGGAATAATGAACCATAAGAAGAGATTCACGAAGAAAATGAACTTAGACCTAAAACATTTATAAGAAGAAACCAAGAGAGAGACGAAGTAAAACAACACAGATTCTCGAGAATAATAAGATACACAAAAGCAACAAAGGGGATACGAATTCCCAGGTTCAAGAAAATGTAGTATCCTATGTAAATTAGGTGTTCCCATAAAAGCAATAATCCAATATCAACCGAGGTCTAGCTAATTGGATTTGCCAGTCAATATATGCTCTGTGAGGTATACACATCATAAGTTATAATAAAAAATATATAAAATATGAAGATGGAAACACTTATTCATTAGAAGTGCATATAAATCAACACTTCCTCAAAAATAAATCGAACAAAAAACACACATATAAATATAGATTTTTAAAAATTTTCTCAATTTCATCTTTTTATTTTTTTATTTATTTCCTTTTATTTTGTTTATTCATTTGTAATATATTTAATTGGATTTCCACAGTAACAGGCACTACACTTTGATCTTTAACAAAAGTGCTGGGGGAGAAAGATTTTGATTCAAAGCAAGGTACACAGATACTACATTCTGATTCTAGCGGTACGATCGGACGAACGAGCAGAAAAAGTGTCTGCTGTGTGTGTGTGTGTGTGTGTGTGTGTGTGTGTGTGTGTGTGTGTGTGTGTGTGTTTTACACACTTTTTCCAACAGTTTATTCTTTTTGCTTCCCTTTTTTCACCAACTGTCTTCATTTTACATTTTAATCCATTTGAAATTGTTTTTCTATTACTTTCCCATCCCTTGCTTAATTTCTAAATACATATTTTTTTCTTTCATATTATTTTCCTAAACCCTTCTTTCACCTCTTCCTTTTCTCCTAACTCTCATCTTCCCAAATCTTATGTTATTCTTCACTCTTCTGTACCTTTATCAACATGTTCATCCCACTTTCTGAAATTTTCACAATGCCAATTTTTGTTCATTTCTGTTTTCAATTACTTTTCTTTTATTCTAAAGCGATTATTATCTCAAAATTCCTTTTATTTATTTCAAATATTTCAACTCTTATTCGTCTTGTTTATAGAAACAATGAAAAAACATACAAATTCACGTGAACAGTTCGCAAACTTCTGCTGACACTCCATAAAAGAAAATCCAAATGCTCTTTAAAATCCATGCCATTCGTGGGGATAATATTATTCATCAGTGCGCATGCGTAAAATATCCGAAACATCATCGCTTTGAGTATTTTGTTCGCTTGCATTTCGGATAAAAATCTCCGTTGGAATTGCTGTGGAAACAAGTAATTTGATTTTCTAGCTACATTGATCATCTCAAAAAGGATGTTTTGTATTCACTTGCTTCAGAAAAAACAGATCAGGCGCTGATTGAAAGGACAATCGCCATTTTGTAGTGCACAAGACGATCGTTATCTTAGCATTACATTACAAAAACAGACTACAAAAATTGGGCAGACTGATGTGAGATGATACTAATAAAATTATTATTGAAGATAGATATCAAATTAAGCTTAGGTTAGTTACGCAGAAAAAAAAAAGAATAAATAAAATATAATTATACATTTCTCATATTTTGTTTAAAATTGTGTAGTAACCAACTAGATTTTTGCATTTTCTTCACTTATCTGACCGCTGTTCAGTACACAGTGACATGTATACAAACGATAGAGAAAATTCAAAAATACGATTACAACTATTTTACCGATTTGCAGACCTTCAGCTTCTGTTGCTAACTCCCACGAATTAAATATTAAAAAAAAAAAAAACGTCTTGGTCAAGTTGCCGAAATTTGTAAACCTTTCTAGCAAAAAGTTTACACTTCGGTCCGTATATAAAAAGTAATGAATACAGATCGATTCTTTTTCACTAGTTTGTGAATTCTATATATTTTCCCTTTCAATCAAATATCCATCAATGTTCAATTTTTTCTTTTCTCTTATCAAATGTTATCATTCTTCCAGCATCTATTTTCGCTCTGCACTCTACGTCCGTCCTTTACTCAACCATCTTATATACTCGTGTTGACGTTAATTTGGAATCTACGAATTCAACAACAAAGAAAGGATACCAAGTAACCTCTGCATATTGAAATAAATAAGGACTGACTCCAACCACAATTCTTCTTACTATTATTTTTCATTGTACACTCTTTTAAGGCCACACCCTCCATTTCAATCGTGCCTTCTAAACTGTTTACTCCCGGGAAAGACTATTTCCCCACCACCTCTCTAACGTTTACTAATTCCTTTGCACAATGAAAAAGACATGGAAGTTGTCTTAAAAGGTTTTCTATCTCGTGGTAATAGTTCTATCTGTAGAAATAAATGATGAAGACTATATACTCTATAGTGTGACCTTGAAGAACTGAGAAAGAGAAAGAAACTTACTAATTTGAACGGAGTAGCCATTGAAATTAGTAAGCTATGTTGTTATTCCCATTTTCTCGGCTTTTTGGTTTGAGATGCACAAAAATAATTCAGAGCTAAGTTTTAGGAGACCTTCTCGCAGGCAGTCAAATCACGCCGCCACCCCCACGCGTAAAAGAGCTGGGTTTATTGCCCATCTAAAGGGGAATGCTGACAGATTATATAATTTTTAAAACAGCAACACGAGAAACCTTCTTCCTGCGGAGCACCCCTCATTAAACCGACCTTGTGTCACACTGTGGCCTCGTGGGGAATTGATTTTTTTTTTACCCTACATGGATTGCTTATATGTTCTTTCTATGTTAACACGTTTTGCGCTGGAATGTGTCGATTGAAAAAAAGGTGATTGATAGAAAGATTACATTAAGTGTACATCGCAAATTGTATGTTGGAAGAATATTTCAAAAGTGAAAAATGAAAAATACCGCGAGTGAAATGAATTTAGAAGTTTCATTTGTGCGCTCTGAGATGTAGTCGCTGAATGCTCCTTCTTTGTATGATGTCACTCCTTATATAATCAAATGTTCTGATTTTTAAAGACAATTTCAAGTTCCCAGCAACTTCTTACAGATTTCGATCATTTTTCTAATTTATTTATCTGTTTATTCATTTTCCCATTTAACTCATGTGAAATACGAGACTGCAAATTAGTGAAAAACAAATTGCATATTGACCTTTTACAGAAATGCACACAAAACTGAATTTATGTGCTTTAATCAGAAAGGTGACATATCCACACTAGACGGAACCTCTCTGAAACTGGTTGGCAAATTCACCTACCTAGGAAGCAGCGTCTCATCAACCGAAAAAGACATCGACACACGGCTAACGAAGGCATGGACAGCTATCGATAGGCTTTCGATCATATGGAAATCAAACCTGACCGATAAAATGAAACGCAGTTTCTTCCAGGCTGCGGCCGTGTCGATACTGCTATATGGATGCACAACTTGGACGCTGACTAAAAGGTTGGAGAAGAAGCTAGACGGCAATTATACAAGAATGTTAAGAGCAACATCGAACAAGTCCTGGCAGCAACACCCCACAAGGCACCAACTATACGGTCACCTACCACCTATCACGAAAACTATCCAAGCTAGACGAACCAGACATGCCGGATACTGCTGGAGAAGCAAGGATGAGCTCGTA
Source organism: Sepioteuthis lessoniana (assembly GCA_963585895.1). NCBI lineage: Eukaryota > Metazoa > Mollusca > Cephalopoda > Myopsida > Loliginidae > Sepioteuthis > Sepioteuthis lessoniana. The sequence goes on from OY757935.1 coordinate 79,200,942, forward strand.
AGTGATGTACTCCTGTGGACCCCCGCATATGGCCAATCAAAAGCAGGACGACCAGCTCGAACATACATACAGCAGCTATGTGATGATACAGGATGTAACCCTGAAGACTTGCCAGAGGCGATGAATGAATGGGAGACGTGGAGAGAGAGGGTCAGGGATATCCGTGCAAGCCGCACGACATGATGATGATGATGATGATGACAGAGCCATCCATTAGGGATTTCTAAAACAGGATATTTCAGCTGAATAAACAAAAGGACAGCTCATGTATGTTGACAGCCGGAGGCAGATCACGTGAGTTAACAGTCGGAATGACAATCGGAACACATAGGCGTTATGAAATTATATATACACAGGTACCCACAGTTACACGGTCAGTCACGGTCAGTCAGTCTGACGGCCGGGCAGTCAAGAGGTTCGAAGAGCAGCCGGCGAGTGCACAGAGGTGAACGCAAGGACGTTAGGCTCTTAATGTGGAATCACAATATGGGTAAGGAAAAGATCAATGTAGCAGTCCTCCGACAGTCTGTGTCCGCGTCCTTCATCTCTATCTGTCTGTCTCTCTCTCTCACTTGCAGACAATTTCGGACCTTTCGAGTAATAAAGAGAGAGTTATATCTTTATAAAGAATGTGTTACGGTCTCATCATTCCTTCATTATAGTCTCTTCATTTCTTCCTTATGCTATATAACATATCTTGTGATTTGGTGCCGTGACCAGGATTTTGAGACCAAGACGTTGGTCCTGTGATGTTTTTAGTTTCGTCAAAGAATTGCAGAAGAGGGCCTGATGATGTTTTTTAAATGAGATATAAAATTACATTGTATTGTGGTATATGCATGTAGGATAGCCAACCATGCTAAGAAAAAAAAAAAAGAAATAATTTAGATAATAACTAGAACAGGCAAGTGTTATTACATAATGAAAAGTTCGTCTTCTAAAATGTGTTATGATTGTTTTATTTTTGCTGTTGTTGTCCTGGTCCATTTTGTGAGATGTGGGCGGAGTGAGGAATGGAGAGGGACGCTACGAAAATATACACAGGTAGACACTTTGAAAAATAACGTAAGGAGGACTGTCACATTTTGAACGTTGACAGAGCCGTCAATTAGGGATTTCTAAAACAGTGTATTCCAGTTGTGTAAAGAAGAGGACAGCTCACGTGGGTTGACAGCCGGAAGCAGATCATGTGGGTTGACAACCGAAATGATAGGCGTCATGAAATTATGTATACATTAGTACTCACGGTCGCATTATCAGTCACGGTCAGTCGGCAGTCAGAAGAGATTCGGGCAGTCAAGTGGTTCGGAAAGCGTCTGGCGAGCGACTGGAGGGAGGAGAGAAGACTGTCCTGGCGGACACCGGTTGAGAAATTCCTGTCCACGAAGCAAGGACGTAAGACCCTGAATATGGAATCACAACATGGTTTAAGAAAAGTTCAGTATAGCCATCCCCCGCCAGTCTGTATCTGCGTCCTTCGTTTCTGTCTCTCTCCCACACGCCTACAGTCAACTTCGACCCTTGTGAGAAATAAAGAACAGTAGTTATATTTTTATAAAGAAATGTGTTGCAGTTTTATCATTCCTTCCTTCTGGTCCTTCATTCATCTCGGCTATATAACACTCGTTCAATGGTATTCTAAAACACATTACGAGAAATCACCTCCGGCAAGACAATCTATCTCTGATTGGTTCAAGAAATTTGAAACATGATGTTTGTATGAAGGTGAAAAACCTTGAAAGACCATCAAAATCTAAAATATAAATAGAGCATGTTCGTGCTTGTTACCCTTACAGCTCACAGAAATCGACTTGTAGGACAATGTCAAAAGTTACAAAATCCACACTATTTACAAAATTTTGCGGAAACGGACGAAAATGATTTTTTACAAACTGCAGTTATTGCAAAGTTATGTTTTATTTTCAGAAATGCTGAAGCATTGTAAAGGTAAAGAGATGTTTATGAAACATCTAATTTTCAACGACTCTAATTTGTAATAATAAACTTCAAGCGATTCTCGACAAAATGTCACGATCAATATCGGAAATGGTTTTAAATAATTTTTTGAAACTATTACTTTTTTGTGTAAGATATATATATATATATATATATATATATATATATATATATATATGTGTGTGTGTGTGTGTGTGTGTGTGTGTGTGTGTGTGTGTGCCAGAAGAAAACACGATATGCGAAAAAAATAATCGTTTTATATAAATGTTGAATAAAAAAGTGTGCTGATACCAGTAAGCCAAGCAGTATCAAAAGTTACAATCTCTTTGTCTTCTGCAGTTTTATACGTTAGCAAAAATAACGTAATCATCAGGTAAGAGTTTGTAGGGAAAATATATTGACGAGAAGGTCGACCATCGTATCGAAAATGTTCAAGTAGTGATGGAAACAAAGTACTGTACGGAGTGAACCAGAAGTTTTAAAAAACGTTCTGAAAAATTGAAGCAAAGAAGCAACTAGGGATTACCAAAAAGTTTAGTTATTGATATTGATTGATATTGCAATAATAATGATATTTGTTTGATAGTTCTGCACAATTATTTGGTTAACCGTTTTGATTTCAAGGAATGTATTAAAAGATGATTTAATTGCAATGAATTTTACAGCCTTCTCTCTTGTAATTTTATTCCCGGAAAATCTCAAATCGTTATAATGCATGAATAACAATGTTTTCGTTTCATTTTGTTTTGTTTATCTATAAATAAGTGGGTGTGTCTTTAATTAGTTTGATTGGATCAGGCGAAATACGTTGTCTCTAAAAATTCTTTTATTACAGCTGCGTGAAAATAACCCGTTTCTTGATAAACTCTTCTTTTCTCTAATCATAATATTTGACAATTCTCGATTACTTTCCATTGTTACGCAGTAAACACGTAAATAAACTTTATCAATAAATTTATTCGAGAAATTTTATTTTTTATATCAGTAATCTTTACTTTTGCACACCTAAATTTTCTTTATCTTTTAATTTAATCTCAGTTTCTTTGTTCAAGGGTATAGCAACCTTCATTGGTGATTGAATGCCAGTGTCATCCTTATAAAATGACAGTAATGGTATTATTTAACCCATAGTTGGGGGATAGGGGGGTCATACCTTTCCCAAATGTTTTTGTTCGAAAGTGAACGTAATTGCGCGACTGGGGTTTGAACTCACTTATTTTGAGGACGCACATTTTGTTTAGTTTTTATTTTCGTTCTTTTCATGATTGCTCTCTCTCTCTCTCTCTCTCTCTCTCTCTCTCTCTCACACACACACACACACACACACACACACACACACACACTCTCTCTCTCTCTCTCTCTCTCTCTCTCTCTCTCTCACACACACACACACACACACACACACTCTCTCTCTCTCTCTCTCTCTCTATCTATCTATCTATCTTCAAATTGACAATAGAGAAGTAAACTGCTCCTCATTAATATAGGAAAAACTGCACATCGTAGCGAGATATCTATTAGTGCAATATAGTTAAAATATTCCATTTTAGAAAATATTTTCCAGGGTAATTTAGCAGTATAATAATTGCCCGTTCGCATCAATGATTCGGTTTCTGCGTTTGAATGCATAGCCAAGGGAGATAACTCCAAGTTTAAATTTAATAGTGCCAATATTTCAAATGTCACAATTTTCTTTTTCTTTTATGATCTATTTTCTAAAAAAAACTGGAAAAATGTTTGCAAAAACTGACAAAGTGAGGATTCTAATAGAAACAGAAAGAATATATAGCCAGGATATAGGAATGGAATTTGGCATTGAAAAATGTGCAATGTTTATAATGAAAAATGGGAAAAGAGAAAAAATGGAAGGAATAGAACTACAAACATAACCGCCACTTGAGATTGCCTTGTGCCTAACAATAAAAAACGAGAATAGAAAAGCCTAAAACATATACAATAAGCATCGTGTCTGACTTTGAATGCTGAAAAATTAATTGACTGTTAATTCGTGAACTGGGTCTCCGACTATAAACTCCTAACCTCTGGGATGGGTGAATATAAGTACCATCTTTAAAGACACTATTTTTCAAAACTAATTATCGTTATTGTTATAAAGCCATTTTCTGTTTGTTCTCTGTTAGTTTGCGTCGATTTTTTTACTTTCCTAATTGGTTTTATCCGCCTACTCATCGTCTGTTGACTCCGATTAGCGATTGATCTGCTGTCTGGATCCAAAGCACAACGTGGGTAGATAAACGGATCGATCGTATCATCCGATGACATAACAAGCCAAGAGGAATGGTCAACTGATTAAAAGCGGAATCACCCCAGTGTTTGGGGAAGATGTTCAGTATTAGAGAATAAAGCCATTTGCTATTGAATAATAATAATGTGGCGTCTCAATCATTTTTTAATCACCCAAATTATCGATATAAAAGATAACTATAAAATACTAAATAGAATCCTTCAGTCTTTCTTTAGTAGAATCATCAATATCATCATCGACAGTTGTTACAATGTTGTCACGGGTCATCTAGTTACTTTATAAATTTAGATATGTACAAATATTCAAAATCCAAAATGGTATGCAAATACTGTTTTAGATTGTACCGCCTAAAGAAGACATAAATTTGAGATCTTCTTTCTTCATATCTTATCCCTTTATTAAAATGAGAAATTGGCTTCAGCCAAGCGACGAAAATTTAAATTGAACCGGCTGAATTTTCATTTGATTTACCGTCACACTTACAACAGAGGAACGCTGCGTTTGTATTTGTATATAAGTTGGCTTTGCCTCTTTCTAAAGTAAACTATAAGTATTCCCGAAGACGATTTTTTGAAAAGACTATTAGAATCATATTTGTATTGTAAAAGTAACAATGAGCTTCAAAAACAATTGGGTAAGTCGGTTTGTGCTTCTGAAGGTGTGAAGAATCTCAAAGAGCTAAATTCTATTTATCGGCACAAATATCGGTTATCTCGGGCTAAAGTGTAACACCTGTGATTTTTAATCAATTCTCCTGTAGATCTTAACATTTTTAAAAACTTTGAAAACTATGGAATACTTTATTATAATCGATAAGAATTTAAGTCTGCACTTTCAAAAGTGTCAGTTACTATAAATATTTGTTGGACGCAGTCAAATTCGAAGCAAAGAATTCCTATATGCCTTGGTAATGAATTTTCTCAATAAAAAATGGTCTGTAAGACTGTTATTCTAATCATCCTATCCTGCGCGTGCTTTTTGTTTAATATTACAAAATCATCACTGAATAAAACTATATTCATTTATTTATCAACCTGCTGAAGTACTTGTCTACACAGGGTAAGAAGTCAAGACCTGGATCTGATTATTTTACAATTTTTGTTGTCGGTCACAGTGTGTGATTATAAACAGTAAATGTGGCTACAAAAGATTTTCATTTCAGAAAATAGATTTCTTAATTATGCTTTTAATAAAGATGATTTCTATCTTATCTCATGAATTTTATTCTTGTTCAATGAAAAAATAAATTGAGCTATTTCTTTTTTATCATTAAGGATTTTCGGACTATTGTCTTCCTCTTTATTGTTATTTCCACTACGTTTCGGCCGATATGTCCTCCGGCCTTGTTCAGGTATTTGTCGGACTCAGGAACCGACACGGAACTTAGAACTACATCCTTTATTAAATCCACGGGGGTTGCCTTTTCTAATTCCGTTAGCTATAACCGGGTACAAGAGTTAAGTATTCCTGTATTGTTGCTCGCCTGCAGTGAGGATTGAACCTGCAACCTCCAGATGATTGTCTCCTTAGAAGCTTAGGGAACCAACGCCTATAACCGTTACGCTATGTGTCCTGCTAGACACATAGAGTAAAAACATTTGGAAAGAATAAAACTTGTGTTAGAGGGAGTAGAGATATAGAAATGGGAGTGACAATGGGGACAAGTGTTGATCAAAACAAAATGAGCCACTCCTGACCAGATATGTTAGCCACAAATGTAATGTGTTCACAGCGCATTCTGGTCAACTTCAAAAAGACCTCGTGGATATCTTAAATTTTACAAATGTTTAATGTTCATCTTCATCCACCTTCTCTCAATAAAGACATATGAACAATTTTCATCGATCTATTACTGGAAGAAGCGTGGATAATATAACGGTTATCGATGTGGAAAATAGAATCGGTAAGCCGAACACAAATTTCGACTGAGGCTGTTTGCATTCAGTTCTCATTAATGTCTTTGAGAAAGGCGTAAATACCCCTTTTTTAATGATACTTTTGTATGCAAAACCAAGAGCTGAAGTAGTCAAGGCAGATTGACATTGGGGTCAGCTTTATTCTGACAGCGACATTACAAATGCCAAGCTATTCCCTTTGACAACACACCGGTGGCCTAGAGTGCAGAGATTTATGGCATGGACAACTATAAAGTTTACGTAGAATCTTGGCCTGATCTTCACCCTGATTCAGACACCAAACCAGGCGCTGATCCAGCCATTGATTCATAGTCTTGGAGGACTAACAGACGCCAATAGTACTGGAGATAAAGCCTTAAAAGCTTCAAATAAAAAGTTTTCTCTCTAAACACAGGGAAAAACAAATAAATGAAGGTTCCTCCTATTTAGAAGATAGATGCAACGCAGTCTTCCTAACTGTATAGAAGTTAGTACCTTCGTGAAATTGTACATTCTAAAATACCTACGTAGTATGACTATCACAGTGTAAATAATTTCCTTCGATCATAGTTAAATTTCCAGGGTATCTAAGTAGGATCAGAATTTAGATAAAAATAGTTTACCACAGCAAGCTATTTTCCATTTTAAGACTGGTTTCTCGAAAAATGAATTATTTTAATCAAGTTTAGTACAAGGCTACATGTTGGTAGTTATTAATGAGGTCGAGACTAAAATAAAGACAACCATTTTTTAATTAAAATGTAATGCAATAACGATAAAGTCTATCAGAAGCTGATCAAACATTATCGCGTTTGAATTATAAGATAACAACGCGAATTACCTTACACTTAAAAGTCGAGGAGGGAAATAGATGTATTTGAATTCACAGAAGTGATATTTAAGTATCTGTCAACAGTCATGTATTTAGCCAATGGAAATAAACTCCTTTAAAACTGATTCTTATTAAATGTTGTCAACAGAGAAAGTTAAGTGTATTATAGGATTTACACTCCTATATTTTCAAATGGCCACGATATCACTTGTTCCCGAGGAAAAGATGGTGGACGTCGGTAAACTAATCAGTCTTGAGAACCTATTGGTCAGGAAAGTCACGTGATTTGTGCTCACAACTACGTCCGCACCTTTGATTTTATCCCGCGCATTTGGAGCCGACCACATGACAAGGATTGCCTATATATACTCTCGTCTTCCAAGAACTCACTCTCTCACATTTTAACTTCCAGAGACAGCACTCTCTCTCTCTCTCTCTCTCTCTCTCTCTCTCTCTCTCTCTCTCTCTCTCTCTCTCTCTCTCTCTCTCTCTCTTCATTTTGACTTCCAGAAACAACTTGACCTTGCTACTTAGTAAGACACAACTCAATACGCGTAACATGGGTGCGTATACATTCAGCGACCTTTTTCTTTCCTGTTCTGCCTTTTCGGCCAGACTTGTTCCAGTCTCGAACATAGCCTCAGACATTTCATCAAATTCCGAAAGAGACAAACAACCAACATGGGAGAAGACACGTTCCTCCTCGAATACATTGCAATATTTCTGTATATTGACACCTCGCATGAAATACTTAGTCAACGTACATTTTATAGTCGACAGGACCATTTTAATATTTAGTCTTTCACCTTAGTATTCGTGTTAGTTACTTACACACACGCACACACACAGAGGAATATTTAACAGATTATATTAGAATATTCGTAATGTTTTGTAATGTTTCCTTTTTCATGTATTTGTTGATATATAAGTTTATTTTCGTTTGTACTGCTTTGTTTTGAATGTTCTTTTGTCTGCATCGTTTTACTTCGTTTAATTTGTTTGCTTTTCAATAAAAGAGCCACCTATAAATTGTGGGAGCAAAATATCCACCAAAACATTCACCTCAGTATAAACAAAAAAGGAAAGAAACGGAATAATGAACTTTGTTGTCAATTTTAACACGTCTTGCCAATCAACAAAATCTTTTATCAATCGTATGTTTTCTGCAGGACTAAAATCTTTAGACTGTAATATTCTAAACTGCCGGAAGATTCCTTTGCTTGAACAGGGTGTAATGGTAAAAGTGATGGACTGCGGAATCGTAGTAAGCGAGTTCGTACTCCAGTCGCGCTATTACGTTCACTTTCGGTTAAATACCCTTGGGAAAGATATGAACCCCTTATCCTCCCAACTATGGGTTAAATAGTACCACTACTGTTCTAGCAGAATATCTTTGGCATTAAATAACCAAGAAAGGTTGATATGCCATTAAACAAAGAAACCAAACCAAACCTTTGCTTGAACAATTTCACTGGCGAAAAAAATGCGATTCGTAAAGTAACCAATGTCAGTAATCTTGAATAGAATTATGTCTTTAAAAGTAAAAGAAAAGTTGTCTCCCCTTCGCCTCGGTGTAGTAGCTATTGAAAAGGGAACCTTCTGGTCGCCCCCGACTAAAGGGAAACAACTTTACTTTTACTTTTAGTAGTAGCTATTGAAAAGGGAGCCTCGACTACGGTCGCCAACTTTACTTTTGTCTTTAAAAAAGCAAATTATATTATCAAAAACTACGTATGTAGTGATTCTTATTTTGTTTACATTAAAAAAATGACGGCGGGTATAAAATTCTTAAATTTCTACCCATTGGTATTTTTTAGGTTACTTGCCAATCAACATGACAATATTGTCAATCTACCTGACAACATTGCCAATCCACCTGACAACACTGCCAATCCATTTTAAAATATTGCCAATCCTCTTGACAACATTGCCAATCCATTTGACATTTCCAATCCACATGACAACATTGCCAATCCACATGACAACACTGCCAATCCATTTTATAGCATTGCCAATCCTCTTAACAACATTGCCAATCCATTTGACAACATTGCCAATCCACATGACAACATTGCCAATCCACAAGACAACACTGCCAATCCATTTTATAACATTGCCAATCCTCTTAACAACATTGCCAATGCATTTGACAACATTGCCAATCCACATGACAACATTGCTAATCCACCTGACAACACTGCCAATCCATTTTAGAACATTGCCAATCCTCTTAACAACATTGCCAATCCATTTGACAACATTGCCAATCCACATGACAACATTGCTAATCCACCTGACAACACTGCCAATCCTCTTAACAACATTGCCAATCCATTTGACAACATTGCCAATCCACATGACAACATTGCTAATCCACATGACAACACTGGCAATCCATTTTATAACATTGCCAATCCTCTTAGCAACATTGCCAATCCATTTGACAACATTGCCAATCCACATGACAACATTGCTAATCCACCTGACAACACTGCCAATCCATTTTATAACTTTGCCAATCCTCTTAACAACACTGCCAATCCATTTGACAACATTGCCAATCCACATGACAACATTGCTAATCCACCTGACAACACTGCCAATCCTCTTAACAACATTGCCAATCCATTTGACAACATTGCCAATCCACATGACAACATTGCTAATCCACCTGACAACACTGCCAATCCATTTTATAACATTGCCAATCCTCTTAACAACATTGCCAATCCATTTGACAACATTGCTAATCCACCTGACAACACTGCCAATCCATTTTATAACATTGCCAATCCTCTTAACAACATTGCCAATCCATTTGACAACATTGCCAATCCATTTGACAACATTGCCAATCCACATGACAACATTGCTAATCCACCTGACAACACTGCCAATCCTCTTAACAACATTGCCAATCCATTTGACAACATTGCCAATCCACATTACAACATTGCTAATCCACCTGACAACACTGCCAATCCATTTTATAACATTGCCAATCCTCTTAACAACATTGCCAATCCATTTGACAACATTGCTAATTCACCTGACAACACTGCCAATCCATTTTATAACATTGCCAATCCTCTTAACAACACAGCCAATCCATTTTATAAGATTGCCAATCCTTTTAACAACATTGCCAATCCTCTTTTAACAACATTGCCAATCCTCTTAACAACATTGCCAATCCATTTGACAACACTGCCAATCCATTTTATGACATTGCCAATCCTCTTAACAACATTGCCAATCCACATGACAACATTGCCTATCCACCTGACAACACTGCCAAACCATTTTATAACATTGCCAATCCTCTTAACAACATTGCCAATCCATTTGACAACATTGCCAATCCACATGACAACACTGCCAATCCATTTTATAATATTGCCAATCCTCTTAACAACATTGCCAATCCATTTGACAACATTGCCAATCCACATGACAACATTGCTAATCCACCTGACAACACAGCCAATCCATTTTATAACATTGCCAATCCTCTTAACAACATTGCCAATCCATTTGACAACATTGCCAATCCACATGACAACATTGCTAATCCACCTGACAACACTGCCAATCCATTTTATAACATTGCCAATCCTCTTAACAACTTTGCCAATCCACATGACAACACTGCCAATCCATTTGACAACATTGCCAATCCTCGTAACAACATTGCCAATCCATTTGAAAACATTGCCAATCCACATGACAACATTGCTAATCCACCTGACAACACTGCCAATCCATTTTATAACATTGCCAATCCTCTTAACAACATTGCCAATCCATTTGACAACATTGCCAATCCACATGACAACATTGCTAATTCACCTGACAACATTGCTAATTCACCTGACAACACTGCCAATCCATTTTATAACACTGCCAATCCATTTTATAACATTGCCAATCCTCTTAACAACATTGCCAATCCACATGACAACACTGGCAATCCATTTTATAACATTGCCAATCCTCTTAACAACATTGCCAATCCATTTGACAACATTGCCAATCCACATGACAACACTGCTAATCCATTTTATAACATTGCCAATCCTCTTAACAACATTGCCAATCCATTTGACAACATTGCCAATCCATTTGATAACATTGCTAATCCACCTGACAACACTGCCAATCCATTTTATAACATTGCCAATCCTTTTAACAACATTGCCAATCCATTTGACAACATTGCCAATCCACATGACAACATTGCTAATTCACCTGACAACACTGCCAATCCATTTTATAACACTGCCAATCCATTTTATAACATTGCCAATCCTCTTAACAACATTGCCAATCCACATGATAACTCTGGCAATCCATTTTATAACATTGCCAATCCTCTTAACAACATTGCCAATCCATTTGACAACATTGCCAATCCACATGACAACATTGCTAATCCACCTGACAACACTGCTAATCCATTTTATAACATTGCCAATCCTCTTAACAACATTGCCAATCCATTTGACAACATTGCCAATCCATTTGATAACATTGCTAATCCACCTGACAACACTGCCAATCCATTTTATAACATTGCCAATCCTTTTAACAACATTGCCAATCCATTTGACAACATTGCCAATCCACATGACAACATTGCTAATTCACCTGACAACACTGCCAATCCATTTTATAACATTGCCAATCCTCTTAACAATATTGCCAATCCATTTGACAACTTTGCTAATCGACCTGACAACACTGCCAATCCATTTTATGACATTGCCAATCCTCTTAACAACATTGCCAATCCATTTGACAACATTGCCAATCCACATGACAACATTGCTAATCCACCTGACAACACTGCCAATCCATTTTATAACATTGCCAATCCTCTTAACAACATTGCCAATCCACATGACAACATTGCTAATCCACTTGACAACACTGCCAATCCATTTTATAACATTGCCAATCCTCTTAACAACATTGCCAATCCATTTGACAACATTGCCAATCCACATGACAACACTGCCAATCCATTTTATAACATTGCCAATCCTCTTAACAACATTGCCAATCCATTTGACAACATTGCCAATCCACATGACAACACTGCCAATCCATTTGACAACATCATCAATCCACTGATCCAATGGAGCAGAAAATCGCATTGCTAATTTATGAAATATTAGTTTTTCGTAGACTTTTCCCTTTGCATTGAAATCAGAGAAATGAGGAAAAAACTTGTCTAAAATCTGTATTCCGAACAAATCAAAATACTCAAACAAGAAAAGTTCAGTTTAGATGCAGATCAAGAATATCAAAAAAGATATAAACGTAGCTACGACATTGGCCTAATGGTTAGAGTTTTGATCAAGGGTAAAGTGGGTCAATCCTGGGAAACGAGTAGCTCCCTCCCCTACACCTTGGTGTAGTAGATATCGAAAAGGGAGCCTTCGGGTCACCCTTGACAACGGTAGCCAACTTTACTGACGACTTTTTACGTAAACGAAAATTTTGATTATCCGAATCCTCTGTCTATTATGATAAATATACAGAATTATCCGTAACGTGGAAATTTTAAAGTAACTCATCACATTTTTAGAATTTAATGCTACGGAAAAGACCCGGTTAGAAAATCTTGTGTCTGTCTTCACAATTTTCACTAAACAGGCTTCATTAATTTTTTTATCAGAAATCATTTAGACATCATTCGGAAATTAATAAAAAGAATGTAACCTCATTTAGTCGGGTCAATTTCTACAAAACATTTTCAGTAGAATGTAAATAACTAACCAACTTGGGATTATTTTTCTCCAGTCTGGTTAGAAATAGGATTATTATTGTTATTATTTACACCTTGAGAATTTTTCACATCAGTATTAGCTGATGGTTTTTCACTGAATTTTGAGTGACAGCAAGTCTCCTCAAGTCTCCAGGGCTCGTCTCAGTATTCTGGCCGTTCTCAGTAATGCTGTCATTTGGATAGTCTCTACCCGTCTGCTAACTTCCAAGTCCTCCAGGCCTTTTAATAATCCTTTAGTTATTGTGCCAAAAGCACCAATCACAATTGGTACAATCGTCACTTTCATGTTCCAGAGCTTTTTCAATTCTCTAGCAAGGTCGAGGTACTTATCCTTCTTTTCACATTCTTTCAGTTTTATTCTGTGGTCAGCCAGGACAGCAAAGTCGACAATTTTGCAAAATCTCTTTTTTTTTTTTTTTGTTGTTGATTATTATAAGGTCTGGTCTTCGGGCCGAGATTAGTTGATATTTATTATTATTATTATTATTATTATTATTATTATTATTATTATTAACACATTAGAGCTTTTCACATCAGCGTTAGAGTCTGAGTGACAGCAAGTCTCCTCAAGTCTCCAGGACTCTTCTTAGTATTCTGGCCGTTCTCAGTAATGCTGTCGTTTGGATGGTCTCCACTCGTCCAACTTCCAAGTCCTCCAGTCCTTTATTAGTAATCCTTTATTATTATTGAAATATCTGTAGCCCTGAGGGAATTCCCCACACCCAGAAAAAAAACTCCCCAACCAAACATGACTTATTTAAAAACTATTATTATTATTATTATTATTATTATGTGCAAGTTTTTCACACCAGCGTTAGTAGATAGTCTCTCATGGAAATTTGAGGGACAGCAAGACTCGTCTGGTCTCCAGGACTCTTATCAGTATTCTGTCCGATCTTAATGTAACGTGATATGGTAGGTTCGGGTTATAAAGAGAACGAGAAACAAATCTCTGGGGAAGGAAAAAGAGAAGAAAACATGAAAAGAAAAAAGTCAGATCGAGTGTCTACGGGAGCGGGCAGTTGACCACTGAGTGACTACGACCAAGGCGATTGTGGGTCAGCTAGTCACAGATAAGTAACTACGTTAATTAAAAAATGACTAGAATAAACCGGAGGTCCCAAATCTTCTTTGTAGGTGTGGAACCACCGGAAATGGATATGGTCCTCCCTCAGAAACCAGACAAAAGTGAGCTGATGACTCGGTTTGAAAGAGTCGACTAGAAGACGTGACGCCATAAAGACAGGCAATTGAATCCCTGCCAGGAAGATGTAATGATAGAGGAAAGATTTCGAGCTCTCATTTTTGGATGAGCTCCGAAAAGGAACCTCCCACACAAGACACGAACCCGTGAGGACAAAACTAGCGAACAAACACGTTCGAACAAAAAGAAAATGCAGAAAGAAAGTTCAAGGTCTGTGTCTGCTCTCTCTCTCTCTCTCTCTCTCTCTCTCTCTCTCTCTCTCTCTCCTCATGACATGTCGTTTCTATTTGCCCAGCAACTTCATACTCTCTTTCTTTCCCCGGGCGACTACTTACAATATTTTGTTGAGAATAAACCTTAGCGTCAATGAACTAAGACTGAGTTATCTGTGTTCGTCAACTCTTCCCACAGCTGGGTCACAACAGGGTCGGAAAACTGCTATAGTCGTAGCGATACGGCTCTTAACATGTGCGAGTACGTGGTGGTACAAGAGTCTGTTAAGTACCGTTATGTTACATTAACAATGCTGTAGTTTGGATGGTATCGGTTCGTCCTCTGATTTCAAACTCTTCCAGCCACCTTACCAAGCCTTTGGCGATCGTTCCAAGTGTTCCAATTACAACTGGTATCACTGTCACCTACAGATTCCACAGTTTTTTTTAGTTCTCTGGCAAGGTTTAAGTACTGGTCTCTCTTTTAGTTTTCTTTGAATTTCACTTTATGGTCCGCTGGACGGCAAAGTGTACTGTTCGTCAGGTTCTCTTTTTTTGTGAATTATTACTTGGTCTGGTCATCTGGTCGGGATTAGGGGGTTTGTCAGTCTCTCAAAATGCCTGATAATTTTATACATTTCATTCTCCAGGACGGATTTGGGTTTGTGTTTACACCGTTTGGTAGTATAGTCAACTTTCAATTTCTGACACAATTTTCCCAGTCGATTAAGTTCACCACCCAGTCGTGTCTTGTCTTTATCATCATCATTATTATTATTATTGAAAAATTTTTCTCACCGGCGAGAACTGATGGTTTTTTCCCAGAAGTTTTAGTGACAAGAAATCTCTGCAGATTTTCTAGAATATTTTTAATATTTTAGATGATTTTAATATAGCTATGCTCTCTATGGTTTCCATTCTTCTTGCGTTCTTCACTTATCCCAATCTCTTTTCCAAGACTTTGGAGACGTTCTAAGGGTTCCAATCACAATCGGTAACTCCTTAGACATCATGTTCTACAAACTTTCCAGTTCTCGATTCTTCTTGCGTTCTTCACTTATCCCAATCTCTTTTCCAAGACTTTGGAGACGTTCTAAGGGTTCCAATCACAATCGGTAACTCCTTAGACATCATGTTCTACAAACTTTCCAGTTCTCGATTCTTCTTGCGTTCTTCACTTATCCCAATCTCTTTTCCAAGACTTTGGAGACGTTCTAAGGGTTCCAATCACAATCGGTAACTCCTTAGACATCATGTTCTACAAACTTTCCAGTTCTCGATTCTTCTTGCGTTCTTCACTTATCCCAATCTCTTTTCCAAGACTTTGGAGACGTTCTAAGGGTTCCAATCACAATCGGTAACTCCTTAGACATCATGTTCTACAAACTTTCCAGTTCTCGATTCTTCTTGCGTTCTTCACTTATCCCAATCTCTTTTCCAAGACTTTGGAGACGTTCTAAGGGTTCCAATCACAATCGGTAACTCCTTAGACATCATGTTCTACAAACCTTCCAGTTCTCGATTCTTCTTGCGTTCTTCACTTACCCCAATCTCTTTTCCAGGTCTTTGGGGTCGTTCACAAAGGTTCCAATCACAATTGGTTTGACCATGGAAATCTTGTTCTACAAACTATCCAGATCTCTAGTAAAATCTATATATTTGTCTTTTTCTTTTTTTCTTTTTTTTCACTTTCTGTTATTTTACCATGTTTTTCTATTCCGTTGGAACGGTAAAATCAACTAGATGATAATTTATTTCCTTTTTACTTTTTGTTAATTAAAACCAGATCTGTTCTTCAGGGTGGGAAACGGTTATCCGTTTGTATCCCAAAGTCACCAAGAATTATATTCATCTCTTTTTCAATGATAGATTGAGAAGTTGTCCTCTTATATTTATTACTATGATCAAAATTTAGTTTCTTGAACAGTTCCCTTTGGATAATCTTTCCTACACAGTTAGTTCTGCTCTTCTATCTATTTTGGACATGTCTACTGCATTTTTTTATGTGATTTACCATTTTATCTCTCATTACACAACCTACAATTGCTATTCTTTTCTGTAGAATCATTTTCTTCTTCTATGATTAGTTTTTATAGCATTATATTGTTCTACTATTTATTAAGATTCAATTTCTCTCTTCAGATTTTCCCTTCTAAGTCAAATCATTCGCAATTTCCTTAATTTGTTTCTTGAAGTATTCATATCTATCGCTTGATTATTATTAGCATTATTTTTCTCTTTTGAAAACTTTCCACACCAGCATTAACCGATGGTCTTCCACGAGAGCCTGAATGACAACAAATTTCCTCAAGTCTCCGGGACTCTTCTCAGTATTCGGGCCGATCTTAACAATGCTGTAATTAGGATGGTCTCCTCTCGTGTTCTTTTTTCCAATTCCTCCAGACCTTTTACCAATCCTTTGGTGACCGTACCGAGTGCACTGACTACTATTGGTATCACCGTCACTTTCATGTTCCACAGCTTCTTCAGCTCTCTAGCAAGGTCCAGGTACTTATCTTACTTTTCGCTTTCTTTCTACTCTGTGGTCCGCCAGGACGGCAAAGTTCACAATTCAGCAGGTTCTTCCTTTTTTTTATTGACAATCACTAGGCCTGGTCGTCTGGCCAAGATTAGGTAATCTGATTGTATCTCAAAATTCCAGAAAAGTTTGTGCGCCTCATTCTCCAGGACGGATTCCAAGTTGTTCATATACCATTTGTTCATATTAACTTCTTGCACAATTCATAGTGGATCAACTTTCCCACCAAGTCGTGTCTAGTCTTATACTCTTTCTCTGCTAATTTTACTGCATTCTCTTATTATGTGAATAAACGTTTCGTCTTTATCACCACATAACCTATAGTTGCTATTTTGTTGCGTCTTATCTTTTCTTGCTTTGATATAATTTACCCTTATAGCGTTGTTTTGTGCTGCTGTTAAAAGAGACACTTTTTCTCTCATAAGGTTTCCCTTTCTTAGCCATGTCCAAGTTTTCTCGTGAGAAATTTCGCTTGTTTATCGCTTAAACTATCCATAAAACTGTTTTTCTTCCCATTTTTGTTTTCTAGTGATTTTTGTTCTTTCGATTCTCGCATTGTTTGTATTGTTTCTGGTGGCTGTATTCAGTCTTCTTCCGTGCATTTTATGTAGTCTTTGAATCGTTGTATTGATGCATCAACGCTACCGTGTGTTTGTGTGTGTCAATAACAATTAATTACAATCAACATAGGTAAACGGCAAACAAATATATCCTGTCCTATAATCCTAAAAAGATTTTGTAATAATATTTTCTTACTAATAGTGGCTTTTCCGATTGTTTTGAAATTTCCTTGAGAATCGCAGACGACAATGTTTGAATTGCCGCGAAAATTTTGAAGGATCAAAACCCAAAAGAAATTCAAGAAATCTTTTCCCTCTTAGATTGTTAGAAATCTATTTTTAGTCAATTAGATTTATAGATAAATCATTTAGTTTTTTTTTTTAATCGAAATTTGAGCCTACCTCAGTCTTATAAATAGTAATAAAAACAATATTTTTCAGTTGGTCTCAAAGAATCATTTCTTGGCCTACAAAAAATACCTTCGGTTTATTTCTTTTGGGTGAAAATTTAACATTCTATTCCTTCAAGTTTGCATTCAATTTCAACATCGCTTAATTATCTTAAATTGAACGAATGTGCTACTGTTTTACATGGCTCTATTTCTACTGCTACTACAGTCTAAATTTGCAAATGGAAATTCCAGTTGCAGCCGCAAACATTTTTAAGGCATAAATAAATTTTCCCACTACATAGTGACACACTAACACACAGATTGTTTTACACACACAAAATATGTTCCCTTTGATCTAGGCTTACAATAACTACGACATTTCATGCATGAATCTTCACTTTCTCTCTTAGAATATTTCCATACTGACTAATATTATCTTTTCTTACAAGAAAAGACTTTGTAACGTCGGTTTTTCAATAAACTTTTCACTCAGTTTAAAGAAATAAAAGTATATTAATTTGTAGATCAGTGTTTTCAATCACTTCCATCTTTGTCCACTATATATCTATATTTCGTGGACAAAGATGGAGTCGGGATTAGTTAACCTGATGAGCCGCTTAGGCAAAACTATAGTAGGTTAGTTCCTGACTCACAAATTAATTATCGTTACTATATATATATATATATATATGCTTTAACGAGAGGGTATGATGTTGAAAAAACTAGAAACCCCCGATGAACAAAAGACATCAGTCATAATGTAAAAATGATAAAATAAGGTGGTCAAGAATAACAAACGAATATTTTTTTTAAATCTTCACATTGCATCTTTTTAAACAATTCCAAATTTAGAAAATTTGTTGTCAATCCAAAATACATGGAATAAATACCATCAGTAATTATTACTGTAGAAATAAATCCACAATACATAAAATAATCTAAAAAATATAGTCAGTATATTGCTATACTGTGTTATCAAGTCTTATCAAGTTCACTAAAAATTCACAATTTTATAGGAAAATATTTTTGATTTATCTATTTAAACATCTTTTTACCCAAATTGTTAGTCTAAACTAAGAAATAATGCAATATAATCATTTTATATCTCCAACTTGAAAAATTACCTATAAACTTAATTAGTAATGTTTGATTAGTTGTGAATAATTCTTTTCGTAAGACAATTTGTTGGTCTTTTTTGTTTTGCTTTTTTTACATTTTGTAGGCCATCGGTTCAATAAATACTTACACATGTACACACACACACACACACACACACACACACACACACACACACACACACACACACATATATATATATATATATATATATATATATATATATATATATATATATGTGTGTGTGTGTGTGTGTGTGTGTGTGTATAACCGTTACGCTGTGTCCAGTATGACACATAGCATAATAGTAATAGGCGTTGGTTCTCTGAGCTTCTAAGGAGACAATAATCTGGAGGTTGCAAGTTCAATCCTCACTACAGGCGAGTAACAATACAGGAATACTTAACACTTATACCCGGTTATGGCTTACAGAATCAGAACAGGCGACCCTCGTGGATTCAATAAAGGACGTAGTTCGAAGTACCGTGAAGAAGGCTGGAGGACATACCGGCTGAAACGTTGTGGAATTAACAATAAAGAGAAAGACAATAATCCGAAAGCCCTTAATGATAAAAATCATCAAGCTTCGTCTCAGAAATTTAGACAACTAATATATATATATATATATATATATATACACTTTCTTTACCAACGAGGCAGTACGAACTTTTGTACTCGCTAAAGGGACACTTCACGGAATACCAACAGAGGTTAGCAGAAACTCGTCCAAACAGATTAGGTTGTCGTTGTCAACTTTCCAACGGGATTTGGGAACACTCTCAGCAACCTTAATACCGCTTTACATACTTTCTTGTTTTTATATAGCATCATTATGGCTGCAACGGTTTATTTGGGTTGTCCGTTGTGCAAAATAGTAAACATTTTTATTAGCAACGACAAACTTGAAATGTATGTCAAGAGGTAAGTGTTTGTATGTATAATATATTGCATTGTAGCGTCCTGTATTCGGTATTTGCGATACTGAACAGGAGGAATTGTTTATTTTCTTATATATGAATCTGTTGTAAGAACTGTTGTTAATAAACCTGTTTTGTAATCCTCCGTATTTTGTATATCTTCTACAGGATTGTAATAGTGTCTCCGAAGGTGAGATTATGAACTCTTATTGTTCCAGAGGTACAATCATGTCACAGGAGAAAAAAAACTGAAAGAAAACGAGTTATGAAGGCTAAAAACAAATAGGAAAAAAACTGTTATACTTGTTTTGTGGAGGTCGTTTCTCGTAAGGTGAATGACTTAGAATATCGGCTGTATTTTATATATCTTATTTTTATTTGATTTGTTTTAAAGTATTTTCCTCGTTGAATTAGAAGTAAAGATGACAACATTTGGAAAATAGAGGAATAGTCTGAGTCCGAAGAGTTTTTCGATCACATGGAGAGATTAGAATTCTTCTTCACTGCTAATGGTATTGAAGATGATCAAGGGAACGTGGGAATAAAAAAAACATACGACTAGGTGTTATAGAGAGTAAAACCTATGGGCACGTTAGATATTTATTAGCCCCAAATACATCGACAGACAAAATCTATTCAGAGATAATTGAAGTTTCCAAAAATCACTTTCAAACAAAACCATCCGAGGTTGTCCAGCAGTATAAATTTTATACACGTGTCAGGAAAACTGACGAGCCGGTCGTAAATTTTGTGTCGTTTGAAATGTCTTTTCATGTTTTCTCGTTAACTTGAAAATGTAATGCATTTATTTATATTTAGGTTGAGTTTATTTAAGCTACAATATTACAGTTTGATTGTATATAAGCCTGATCGATTATCTTGTTTTATTGCAAGAGTGACTCTATTCAATTCCAACTTCTGAGGATCATGTATAGAAATTTATTTCTAAGAAAAAAATCAAGCTGACCACGTGCAGACTTGATTTGACCAGAGTGGAGAAGGGAAAAGTAATCCCAGACAGTGCGGTACCAAAAAGTGGCTTCCTCCTTTTGTCAAACTGCTATTTGACCCCCAGTACGAATTCGGGGACCGATCTGTGAAGGCACGAAAAACTTAAGACAGCAGATGGGTTTCGTCATTCACTTCTTGAATTGCCGGTAAAGGTTTTAAACAGGCTGAAGCTTCCAAAGAAATAAAGTAAAATTAAACGAAAGTCGACTAGTGAAATTCTACCAAGTTAAACAACTGAAAGAAAATTCAACCGAGAATTCTGCTGAAAAGAACCTTAAGGAAGATCTCAATTAAATGAACTCTGAAACATTTCTACAAAACAAAAAAAGAAAAGAAAAATACTCAAATTCAAAGAACTTTGTTTCCTGGACATTCGCTCAGATATGTTTCCTGCAAATTGTACTAAAAATTTGCAACACTTTATCTTTTCTATCCCTTTCGTTCTTGTTTCTTTGTATAAAATTCCTTTTTAAAAACTTTATAGTCTGTGTTTATCTTTTCGAATCAGTATCCGAACTAGAAAGCTGCGGAACTTACTGTTTAAACTTATTGTTTGAATTTACCGTTTGAAATTACCGTTTAATGGTACTCTAAAGCCCCCTAAAAACATTACCCAGTTAAATACTAAACTCACTTCATATCAAATTTTATTCCCCCTTAAACTTTCCTTTAAAAAGAAATTTTATCCCTTGAAATTTCTTTACATGACAAATTTTAATTCACTTTGTCGTGACCTGTCAAAAAAACGTAAACAAACCAGATCACTCAAAAACCCTTAAAAACGCTATGACTGGAAATTATGAAATCATCCGTAGCCCTGACCTGCCGTAACAAACTCGTCGAAGCAGACGGCCTGTTGGCAAACACGAAGAGGATAATTAGACTACCTAATCTTAACCATTTTGGTCGGTTCCCGCTCGTCCGTTTCCTCGACTTGGCAGCGCAATTCGCGGTAGCCTTAGCCAAGGTTTCCCTGTCCGTTCGCTCGACTTCGCCATAGTCTTAGCCACGACACTCTTTCGCTCGTTCCTCGGGTCTGCAATGCTGAGACACGGTAGTCTTGGCCACAATACTCGTTCGTTTGCTCTTCGGCACCGCAACGCGAAGACACGATAGTCTTAGTTACTCGTTCCTCCGCCCGTCCGTTCGTTCCTTGCCTACATAGAGCTAAGACATGGCAGTCTTAACCCACTCGTTTGATCATACGCGACCAAGCTACCAGCACCAACTGCTAACCAGCTCCAGCATTGCAGCAACTAGTCCACGTACGACTCACTGTATGGACAAGCATCAACATCTGAGACCACATCGACATACTCCCGGTTAAACCGAAGTACTGCACAACCGGGACATCGATCATCCGGCTGTCTCTCTACCAACAACGACGGCCATACCAGCTGACTATATCGCCTTCGATCATCCAGCAGACTCTACCAACAACGACGACACACCAGTTGACTTTACCCAATAACGACGATTTTGCAACCTACGACAAATAAATTGTCATTTGATATACGATTATCTTGTCTTTGTTCTCTTCATTGTCTTTCGGCTGTCAATTTACTTACACGCTTAACACCCCAAATAATTTGCGGGGACAACGTTCTTATCTGCCCCGCAACAACTTCACCAAATGGTTTTTTCTATGACATTTCATCAACAGGAATCTGTAACTTTGAATTGAAATTCCATTCTCGTTTGCAGTAACTTTTATATAATTAGCCTCTGGTAAAGTTTACAATACTTAAAGACATAAATATCTTTTGATTTTACCTAAAATAAGTTTAATATTATTTTTTATCCGGATATTTTCAATAAAAGGAAATTAATTTATATATCACCGTTCGGTGTACTTTGGACTTAATGTCACTCAGCTGTTTTGATATTTGAGACGAAATGCTAACAGGAAAAGTTTCCCAATTGCTTTCAGGTAATTTCGATTTTATTTACATAACTCGAAGGAAATTTTAATTTATTGATTTACTCACATTTCCAATCCTCTCTCCTGACATCTTTTAAATAAATCAAATCAAAATTTTTGAGTAGTTTTGATTCATTTGAAAATAAAATAAATTAAGATTTTTAAAAATTTCATAAAATGAAAGGACAAACTTTTTTTTATTTAAGGATAATTTTCTATTTGATTTTTACGGGACTTTTTTTATTTTTATTATTTGTTATTTGTTTTTATTTTGTGTTACTGGAAGTTTTTTTTTTTTTTTTCAATTGTTTCAATGTTATTTCTCCCTCATCGTAAATGGGTACAACTATTCCCAAAACAAAACTTCAAAACCTTATTTTCATCTTTACTTATGTACAGAAACAGGACGATCTTTCGTTTTATGTCGGGAGGCTACAGTTTGAAAAACTTTTAATTTACACAATATTTATTAAGATGAATGAAAAAGTTTATAGCACTTGTTTTGAAAACTTTATTGTTGTTGGAAAAAGTTTCACGCTGCTATTTTTTTTAATTCGCTTTATTTCATTTATTCATCTATTTATGCAGGTAAAGTTTGCTCGAATTTTTGCTAAAAATATATATTAATTTAGTTTTTTTTAGAATTGCACAATCAGGGCCAAGGGAACTTTTGCACACATTGTAATACATATCTTGTATTAAATGTAGCAGATAAGAATCGCCTATTTTATTTAAAACGTGTGTATAGTGTAGGACTGTAAATTTTGTATTTGTTTTTAGTCAGTCTGAATTTTGACCTCAGCTTTTGGGTTTTGGATGAATTATAGAAGTTTTGAAATTTATAAAATTCCAAAATAAATTCGGTTCGAATTTCTGACTATTCGTTCAATATAAAAAAATAAATAAATAAATAATAACACGATAAAAAAACAAACTTGACATTGTACACGTATCATTTGTTTTTATTTTTATTGCCTTTCTTTTTAGTAATAGTAGTAATAATAATAATCTTTACCTTTTGTGTTGGTTCATTTTGGTCCCCTTTTTATTTATTTATTTATTTATTTATTTAATACAAAAATCGGACATGATCACCAACTGAATGAACTTTCGACTGTCCTTGTTTTTAACTTATCTAAGGCAATTTCTGTCTATCAACAGAATTACAAGTGTGAAATAAACTGCAAAATCCATTTTTGTTAAAACACGACTATGACAAAAGCAAATTTTTTAAAAATATTATATTTGTTCCTTATAAAGAAGCATTTTAAAAAATTATAAGGTTTGAATTTTTTTTTTTTTTTTTTTCAGATTATTATTGGTTATATTGAGTCACACTGGAAATTATTAAATACAAAAAAAGAGAAGGTTCTAAATTATGTATAGAAAGTTAGTTTCTATAAAAGGAATTATTCAATCAATACTGAAAATGCCTTTCTTATTGCAGTAACACAGTTTTTGTCACAAGTTATTAGATTATTTACATATGGGTCAGCACTTATTTTTCCTTAGTTTTTTTTTTCTTTCTCTGTGTCTGTTCATGTTTTGTTTTTCACAGTTTTTCTTTCTTTCCACAACTTTCTCATTTGATTGAGTTAATTTTTCTGTTACCATAACAACAAGATCTTAGTGAAACCAGGTTGTTTGACTGTTCTGTTGTATCACAACTCTTCAGTGTGGCTAGACGTGTAGGATACTTGAAGCTGGGATGGAAATCTACTCAACTATTCGTTAGACTTAGTATCAGACCGCTTGGCCAACAAGCGTACCACATCGGCAAGATAATTATAAGGTATTAAGTAGTAGTGTTCGTTTGTTTACATTTTATACCGTAATATATATATATATATATATATATATATATATATATATATTCTTTAAGAAAAAACAACAAAACCGGTCACATAGGATTATAAATTTATTTCAATCTTGTTACGCATTTTTGAAATTTCCAAAAACACGAAAAAAAAATTAACAGGACTTCTTCAGATCTTTTTGATAAAAAATATTAGAATAGACACATAAGAGTGGGAGGGGATAGAAGAGGGGTGAAGAGTTGTCCTGATGGAATTACTCCCAACTCCGGTTTAACTGGACCAAGAATACTATATATATATATATATATATATATATATATATATATATATATATATATATAGTGTATGTAATACAGAAATCAAAATTCCATGTTGCTGCTAATATTTTCATGTTCATCTCGCTGAAGAATCTCAGCCCTACAAGTGGGATAAGAGTTTAGTATAGAAAGCATGGAATATAAAATGAAACTGGATTTACATTACAAGCAGTATAAAAACAGGTTTTAATAAGGATTGCTTATAAAAAATCCAATGTGGATTATGACATACTAAAAGGTTCCTTAAATTCTAAGGTTAAATTATAGGGTTTTTGTTTTATTTATTTTATTTATTTTATTTTATTTATTTATTTTAAGGAGAGAGTCATTAGTTATGAAGATAACAAAATATTAGAAATTGATTTTTATCTATGTTCATATTTTTGTTTTATTTGAAGCATCACTGATGTTCAAAAATCCATAAAGTTAAATTTTAATTGTTTTTAATCATTAGAATCACGATGGTGTTAGCAATATTGAGTTGAGTCAAAAATAATTTCTGTTTTAGTCAAATATAATTTATTTATGAATAATTTAACAATGAGTTAATTTCACTCAATAGGATATTCAGTATTATTTTAAATCACTTCTTGCCATTTATCAGGTTACTTGATTCTTTGCAAGTAAAATTCAACTGGTTTTAAGCTCAACAAGTTTTTCACACATGTTTTCACCGAATCTTCTTGAGAAAATATTTAATCATTCAGAGAATTTTCTAGATAATGAAAAAGGTGGAAATCATTTTTTGTAAGATCTAGTGAAAATGGTGGATGGGGTAGAACAGACTGGCATTAATCCAATATTTTTTCCTGCATGATTCTAGCTGAATGTGACTTTGTGTTATGGACAAGCACAACGTTTCTCTTATTGATGAATGTGGGGTGTTTTCTTCTAAGTTTTTCATATTTTGTAGCTGTTAAGTGTATAAGTCTGGATTGAGTGTCTGATTTTGGTTTAAATACTCAAATTGAATAATAGCATAGTGATCCCACCATACAAACACAACAAAGCTCCACCTTTATGGTCGGCTGCAGAGATTCATCCTTATCAATCCACTGTCTCTTGTATTGAACATAAAAGACCCATTTTTCATCACATGCTATGATATTCTTGGGAAATGGGTTAATTTCTCAGCCTTGAAAAAAGACTTGTCACTATAGATATGCAATTCTTCTCAGTATGAAGAACCCAAATACCTAGCTTGCTCACTTTTCCTATCTTTTTTAAGAGGTGTCAGATTAGGATTTGGGATGTGCTGAGGTCAAGTGCTAATTTCTGAGTACTTTTGTGTAGATTGTATTTCATCAATTACCTTAAAACATCTTGATTGAGGTCTGATGAATTTCTTGGTCAGGGTTCATCTCTTTTTGGTTGCATTTAAAACATTAGAAGTTTAAAATGCATTGTTACAACTTGCTTTTAAAAAATGGAAATTATTTGTGACTCAATAAAATCATTTTTTGCATCAACATTTGGATTTTAGTTGTAATTTTTTAGTTTCAAACTTTTGTTGGTTACATAATGATAGTAATTTTGTCCTTTAAGCAAAGGCGACAATTGATTTGAAATGTTATAGGTCTTGATTGTACATGCTGTTTTTGAGATGTTTTTTGTCTTTGAAATTCTTTACACATTTTGAAAGGGCAACACTCTCTTTTAGCTGCCTGCAGGTCGCAAATGCTAGTTATAACAGACAGATCCCCACAACCACTCTGGTTTTGAATTCAGTTTTCCTTCTCCTAGACCAGTTGCCTTACCAAGGCTAAAAAGCCCAGCCTACTCTACTATTTACCCTTAGCTGAGAGAAGAAGAGAAGGGTTCATGCCTTTCCCAAGAGCATTAATACTAAGTAAAATGCAAACAGGCTCATCCAAGATTTGAATTCAGTCCATCAGGTTCATTTGCCACGAAGATAATCATTATATCATACATATAGCAAGAATAAGGGGATTGTGACCTGATAATATATTGGTTAGATTTTTATCATGGACCGCAGATCAAAGTATATTAAATAAGTATTCTATCTAAACTGAAAATTTATAAAACACAAAAACAACAAGATTGTTTGACAATATAACTTTAATAAGCAATTGATGTTTTGTATATAAACTACTGAGATATCTAGATATGAAATGTAATTCAAAGATACGCTGGACACACACTGATAAAACTCAGCCAGATCAACCTCCTTTTGATATAATCCAAAGGATTTACAGAGCATAGTCTGTTGGAAAAGTTTTAATTTTAGAAAGTTTCACTTATTAAAAATTAAGAAAACCTGACAATATATATATATATTTTTTTCCCCTAAAGTATATATATATATATATATATATATATATGTTCTTGGCCACTATGGATAAAAAGGTTATACCTCGGTAGTTCTTGGCTAATCCAAGGTCGCCCTTTTTAGGATACCCCGCACAAACAATT
The DNA here is from genome assembly GCA_963585895.1 of Sepioteuthis lessoniana. NCBI lineage: Eukaryota > Metazoa > Mollusca > Cephalopoda > Myopsida > Loliginidae > Sepioteuthis > Sepioteuthis lessoniana. The sequence goes on from OY757935.1 coordinate 79,228,121, forward strand.
ACCAACACCGATGACACAGTGCTTCTGGCAAATACAGCCGCCCAAGCCAAAACCCTACTACATAGTCTGGAACAAGCTGCTGCAGGCATAGGCCTCCATGTCAATGCACACAAGATGGAATATATGTGTTTTCATTAAACAGGCGACATCTCCACATTAAACGATAGCTCTCTGAAACTAGTAGACAGTTTCACCTACCTAGGAAGGTCTCATCAACTGAGATGGACATCAATAGACAACTAGCAAAGGCATGGACAACTATTGATTGGCTATCAGTCATATGGAAGTCAGACCTAACCGACAAAATAAAATGCAGTTTCTTCCAAGCAGCAATGGTGTCGACACAGCTATATGGATGCACTACATGGATGCTAACTAAACAGATGGAGAAAAAGCTTGACGGCAACTACACAAGAATGCTGTGAGCAATATTGAACAAGTCCTGGAGGTAACACCCTACAAAACAGCAACTATACGGCCACCTACCACTCATCACAAAAACTATCAAAATTAGATGAACCAGACATGTAGGACACTGCTGGAGAAGTAGAGACGAACTCATAAGCGATGTACTCCTGTGGACCACTTCACATGGATGAACAAAGGCAGGACGGCCAGCTAGAACCTACATACAGTGCTTATACAGGATGTAACCCTGAAGACCTGCCGGAAGCAAGGGACGAAAGGGACGGGTGGTGAGAGAGGGTCAGGGATATCCGTGCTGAAAGCATAACTTGATGATGAGATTATATATATATATATATATATAAAGGAGGACAGTAAAAAGAAATCAGACTGATATGTTGGAATATAATTTTTTTCTTGTGGAATAATAAATATATTCTGATGACATGAATCATGAAACATGTGAATCTGTTTTCTATACTGTCTTCCTCTTTCTTATACTATGAGATTTTTCTCCACTTACATCCACCCCACACACACACACATACTTGTGCTTCTATGTAATATTATTTATCAACTTAGTTTAGTGCTGCTTGACTCTTCATGTACAAAAAATTTTTTTTATATTTTCTTCTGCAGAAACTGCTAATGCGGCACGTTTGACATTTAAAATGTCTTCCTTTTTTTTTTATCTTAAATACTTTTCTATTTATACATTTTTTTAAATAATTAATAGCAAATAAATAGGGGAAATTATTCTATAATTAGTTTTTCATAGTTATCTACCTTGAAAATTCATAATGATAGAAAATCTTGCTACAATGTGTTATAACATCTATACAAAAATCAAATTGTTAAACCAGAATCAAGTAATCATTAAATGTCTTTTGAATAACGACACTTGCACCATTTTTAAAGATTATTTTTGTTTTCAATATTGGATATATTTTCTTTTTGTGTATCCATATTTGGGTTTGTGTATCAATGATGCCTTTTTCAAAATATAATGCATCTAATTGTTAATATCAAATTTGAAATTGAATTGCACCAAAATTGGATATCTTATCTCTGGTCTATCTCATTTCTTTTCAATAGACATATAAAAAAAAAACACTACGTATATCCACTCATACACATACATTTGTTCATAAGACTTTTCTCAATCAACAGAATATTTCTATGAGATGGTAAATTGACTAATGAGAAAACTCAACGTTAAAATGTTTGGCAATTTCCAAACACTTATCATTCAAAATTTTCGGACTATTGTTTTCATTCTTATTGTTATATTCACAACATTTCAGCCGATGTATCCTTCAACCTTCTTCAGATGTTTCTTGTCGAACTCGGGAGCCTACATAGAACTTCAAACCACGTCCTTTATTTAAACCACGGGGGAGGTGGCCACTTGCTCTGATTCCGTTAATCATAACTGCAGGTGGTTTACAATACAGGAATTCTTAACACCTGTACACAATTATGGTAAAATAAACATGGAGACTATTGTCCAAAAACTCTGAATGATAAAATTCATGAAGCTCCATCTCAGAAATTCAGACAACTAATTTTTTAAAAAGTTATCTAGTTTTCTTTTCTAAAAATGAAATTAAAAATAATCATCTCAGAAATTCAAATTTGAATGAATTTGCATTTTCTGTGGCAGAAGAACAATTATTACCTCACTTTAATTTTAATTTCCTATTTACAAAGTATTGAAAACTAGAAAATATAGAGCAACATAATGATTTGTTTGTTTTTTAATATTGCAAAGTAATATTAGAAAGTAATTTCAAAATTATTCAAATATCATTTTTATGGCATTGATAAATAAAAGATAATAAATGAAATAACCAGTTTTGTCAAACGATCATTTCTCTTTTCTTTTTTTTTCTTTTTTATTTACTTTCTCTTTCTTTCAATCTGCAGCTGACATTTAAATTTTATTTATAATCTTTTATATGAAGATTTTGCTTATTGGTTATTAATTATTGTTAATTGCTACTTAATTGTTATATATTAATTATTCTTTTTTGTTTAGGTGCTTCAAGAAATCCAGTTTTCAGGCAAACTGCAATAAGAATGATGATTTCACAACTGGCAGATGGTTACAATTATGAAACCTTAAAGGTCATCAGCCCCAGGGAACATGTCCTTCAAGTGGAAATTAATCGACCTGAAAAAAGAAATGCTATGAATACAACAATGTGGAGGTAAGGTTTTTGATATTAACGGATATTTTACTGATTCCAGTTTTTACATTAATAATTTCAAAAATATCCATAGAGTTATTAGCAGATATTATTATTTTCATTTCCTTTTTCCAATGTTGTTTTTGTTGATGCTAAACTTCTTCAGGCAAGTTATAAATCTTAAGAGATCTTGTTCATTTACACAATTTTAAATGTTTTGGCTATTATATCCCAAAAGTCTTTTTCTGTCATTCTATCAAAGATGGTTAAAGCTACAACAACCACATTTTCTCTGCTGACCAATGAGATACAATGACATTTTTTTAACATTAACACCTTTTTTTTTACACACACACTTTTTTTGCAATGTATTAACACTATTAAATGATAAGAAATTTTTTTTATGAGAACTTGATTTTTGAATTCATTTGACAATGAACATGAATGACTTTTTATCATAAAAACAGAATTTCTCATTTGTGAAAGCAGATTATCAATTCATTACAAAAAGCTTTGTTATCAACTTCAAAACTGACAGAATTTGAAATGAAAATTTACATCAGAAAAACCAGACAAATTTTATTTTCAATCTATAATTTTTCTTTTTTGAATTATTATTCATTTTAGGTGCAAATTTTGTCAAATTCAAATGGTATAAGTATGTTAAAATAATTATACATTTATCATATTTCTTACTTTTATAATTTCATATCATTTTGAGAGAAGATGGACAGATACTACACTCTGATCTCAGGCTGAAAGCTGAAAAGTTATATTTTAATCCTTTAGTTAATATCCAACAACTGTACACATGGACAATACTAAAAATAGCCCCCCCCCCTCCCACCATAATTAGTGTCATGCTGGATTCAAAGTCCTCTGACTCTCTCTGTCTCTCTGGTGCAATATAGAAGATGTTGCTGCTGGGTTGTTATTTCTAGGACTAGGCAAGCCTAAAATTGAGCTGCATCTTGTCCAAAGAGAGGAACATTACATTTTAATCCCATATCAGACCAGATAGTGAAGCACTGATCCTAGACACAAGTGCCAGAAAAACACTTTGATTCTAATTAAAATGCATAGATACTATACTCTGATCTTTGGCAAAAGTTCCAACCCATATGTAAAACAATCCTATGGTAGTTTATAATTTTCATTAATTTTGGTTATGAACATTTTTGTCTAGTAATTCTTAATCCCCTTCAGTCTTTATTTTAATGCAGTAATTATTCCAACACTATTATATTTACAGATACCCTTACCCCAGGAGCTTTGTGTCTTAGGGTTTATGAAGAAAACAATGAGATTTAGGAAATTCATTTTTTTTTCAAATAAAATTGAATAAATCAAAATCAGAATTGTAAAACAATTATTATCTCCTATAATCAATTCTTCGACTGTTGTTTTAAAGTTTATATTATCTCCCTTTTCATTTATTTATCTCCCTTTGATTCTTATTTTTCAACTAAAATACAAATGTGATGTTTTCCTTCGTTTTTTTTTTTTTTTTTTAAGCAAGCAGTAAAATTAAGTCTCTTTAAATCAATGTTATACCCCAAATAATAGTTAAAGCTAATCACTTTCATATATAATGCTTAAGATTATTTTGATATTTAAATCTTAAAAATTATGGAATTTTCGCTGAGCAGATGATTTAACAAATTTGAACAAAATTTTAGCTACTTTTAGACTATAAACTATTTTTTCTTTTTAATGGGGTCATTTAAAGTCTTTATTGAAATAACTGAAAAGAAATAAATCGACTAATGCAAAATTTTAATTCTACCCAGAAAAATAAATGTTTTTGTTTATAAGTTGAATTAAATTGCAGCCTTAGTTAATTTTATTGTTTATATTTCATAAAGGACACAAGTCTGAAGAGGATAGAATTAACATGCATGTAAATTTTATGCCTCAATAATAATCGTGTGGAATGAAAGTGTATTAAATGCCAAGTGTATTTTACTGTTGAAATAACTTCATACAGCACAAACCTCATTGGAGCATTTTTTCTTTGATGTATCAGCTGTCATTTTCTAAAGAGAACATGTGTTCACTCTCAACATTTATTTGGGGTATAAATTTTATAAACATGAGAGATGGCCAAACAGTTTGATGCAAAGCTACGTAAAGTAATATAAATATTTACTGGATAAGTTTATCTAAAAGACGGTTGGATCCTTTTTATGATTTTCACAACCATATTTAGATATTTAAAGAGAAGAATTCATATCTTATAAAAATATTTTTGAAAAAGTCAGATATGAATTCTAGATTTGGTATGAAGGAATTAGCTTTTATAAAAATTTTTGTTATTTTCAGGGAATTTGTAACTTGTTTCCAGCAAATATCGGAAGACAAAAACTGTAGAGCTGTTGTTATTAGTGGATCAGGAAAGACATTTTCTGCTGGTAAGAAAGTTTCTGTATCTGCTTCAAATAAGACCATCCTCCAGATTATGCTAAAGGGTTCTTGGTCCAACCAAGAAAGAAATTATCTTTTTTCTTGGAGGAGGGGTAGGTAAAGAAATTTGAAAAGCAATGTACAAAGTTAAAACTGCAGGATGAATATGCAGAATAACATCTCATGATTATGTTGTAGTTAATCCAAGAAGTTTTCAAAATCCTCTTGTAATGTTTAATATTAACATTTCTTCATAGATTTTTCATTTTTTTTTTTTTTTTTTTTTTTTTTTTTTTTTTTTTTTTTTGGACCAGCTTAATTATAGAAATTATAGAAAAGGCCTAACTTTGTATTTATTATAGTCTTCGTCTCTTATTGATTTCAAACAAAAATATTATTCTAAAAATTCATTTGAGATAAAGTATTGTTTGAAATCAATGCACCCACCCAACATACACATAAGATTATAAAAATAAAATGCTTTTGGAAAATAATCAGAAGAGCTGATAAATTAAGAATGAAGAGATTGTTATCTGGTCCAGGAGGTTTTGAGGAAAGTGAGGAAACAGCTGTGCTTTATGGGCCAGTGATTAATGATCACTGGTGACATGGAGGTACCCTTGGTGTAATGGTTATCGTCATAGGAAATGGACATGGCGACACAAGTTCAAATCCTGGACCAGGCTAATTGCATTTCACATAGCACTAATACCCTTGGGAAAGGTATGAATCCAATTATTCTTCCTCCTGCTATGGGTAAATAGTAGGACAGACTGGGTTCTTCAGCCTTGGTGAGGCAACTAGTCTAGAAGGAAAACTCTGAATTCAAACCTGTTAAACTCTGTTCAAAAATTGACCTTGTGTCATATCATTCCCAAGTGGAGGGGTTGGTAAATATGGATCACTGGTGTCAAAATATTCAGGACTAGAGTCTAGCTCAGATCAACTATTGTGATTTCTGTGGTTGCACTTTTGTAACATTAAGGCATCAGACATAACGAGGGTAACACTTTGCATGCAAATATGAATAAAGGTGTTACCTTTGGACACCTAATATGAATAGGTGTAACATTTCACATAGTACAAAACAGACCCATGTTTTCAATACGAAAATTTATTTTTAGACTACAATATTTCGCGGCAGTCACGAAATGAGAGAAATAAATTGAAAGATATGACTTATGTCACAATAAATGCAGATTGTTTCTTTCATGGGAGACTGAATGATCAAAACACCAATTCCAGGCCCTACCCCAATAGGGGCTGCCCATCTTTGGACTCAAACTGTCGGACACAAATTCACCCACCAATTTTGACCAATTGCATCTGATCTACTCTGTCTCAAATAATTCTCTTACATATATTATTAATTATCCTTTTAACTAATGGGATAAGAACATGTGTCATGAAACCTTTAGTATTACGTCATCACTGAAACTTTCCAGCCATTGTGACATACACTTCAACTCAAAGTTTTTAACCAACTCAATTTATCACTAAAAATGATTAAGTAATATCATTAATCATCATCCCTAATTATATCAAAATTTGCCCATTAGAAATGGCAAATTAATCTTTCAAATTTTTGTTGGAATTTAACTACTACAAGAATAGACTCGACTTTTATTTAAAGTCTTCAGAGCTAAAAGAGAAAATCTTTGCAGTAAGCACCAGTTTTCCATCGTTCCAATGCCAGTGTTCTTTGACCACTGGTGGAACAGCAAACTAACTGATACCATGATTTTCTTGCTTAATGACTACAAAACTCAATGGAATCCAGTGAATGTTATACATAATGTATTGACTGATGATAAAGATAAAACTCTTTCAAGTATTTTGAACACATCTCATTTTGCAAGCAGTAAATCTTGTAGATTGATATAACATTGTTATACTCAAGTAGCAATAAATCTACTTATGTTTCAGCAGTGTTAGCTATTCCTACTGGCTTATTTTTTAGTACCTATTAGCAGTTCAATACATTAATAAAATACCATCTTTCTAAATGACACATAAGGAACACTGTACATCATTGTACAACACTTCCCCTACTTGTCTACTATGTTGGAATTTAGATTTGATTGATATAACCTTCATCAAATGAGAAACATTGGCAAGCAAAGACCTGGTGACAGAAATCTAAAAGAGTTTGAGAAATGGAAAGTTTGTTAACATGAGGCATGAAAGATAAAGTTAAAACAGGAAGAGAAAAAATTATGAGGAGCAGATGTCTCTTCTTACTGCCGTTTCTACAAATTTATTCTTAGAACTACCATGTTTATTCCGTTGGATATTAAGAAAATGATTTATCACACACACACACACACACACATATATATATATATATATACATATATATATATACATATATATATATATACATATATATATATATATATATATATATATATATATATATACATATATATATATATACATATATATATATATATATATATATATATATATATATATATATATATATATATATAAGGACTTCAGGATTGGAGGTTAGTTGTAAACTCCTTAGGTTTGCAGATAGATTTTAGGAAGAATGCCCGATGCTTTAAAATTGAGCTTGAATAAAACCTAAAAAGTTAAAATACTAAGAAATATTCAGAAGCCATAAACTAAGTTTCATGGGGTATGTAATACCATTCTAAATGTCATTGCCAACTCTTTCCAGTCTCTTGTTCTTTTCTAAGTCAGTTCCATCTTCCCACATGCAAACACATTACATGGTGCCAGTGGATACTCCTGCCCCACAAAAAATTGTATTCAAACTACCAATGGATTTTAATTTTTCAAAGCCAAAACTTGGACCTTCATGGAGACAATGATTTCCTTTATACAGGATTGCCTCCAAAGTTAATAATGAAAGCATTCAAGTTCAGATTATTACTTTTATCTGCTGTATGGGTGCCAAAGCCAAGCAGATATAGAGCCCTTTCAACATATGTGAAGGGTTCGATTCTCCTGAAATCCCATTTGACAACATCATGCATATGTTTAGTGGACATAATTCACAAAAAAGCAGTTTTTCATCAACACAGAAGCATATATTTTCACTTTGTATGACTTGGCTGAACTTTTTCCCCAATAAGGAATGTTCAGTTCAGAAAAGGCTAGTATATATTTACCCAACCCCTCTGTCACAGACAGGATGTGTGATACAAGGTCAAATTTTTTAAGCAGAGTAAAAGTGGTTTGAATTCAGTTTTTTTTTCTTCTAGACTGGTTGTTTAACCTAGTCTGCTTAACTATTTACCCATAACTGTAGGGAGACATGGATTCATGCCTTTCCAAAGAGCATGAATTGAAATGTTAACAACCTTGTCAAGAGTTTGACCTCAATTACTGAATTCATTTCCGACAACTATAACCATTACACCGAGCTTCCATCTAACAAATCCCTGTCTCTCAATCCCACTACTACTATTACTACTACTACTAGTTGTACTGAGATTTAGAGATGGGAATTTGTCAGGAAAACTTCGACCTTAGCTTAACCTAATGTTGAAGTTTGCAATAGAAATTGTTTGCCAAATAAAACACGAATGTCAGAGCAAGAATCTTTGATTCTTGCAAGGCACTTCTAGAAGGGACCAAGCAAAACATGTTATAAAACAGGTCTTAGACAAGTTTCCCTTTTAAAGTAGAACAGATGTTGGAGGGTTTATCCTCAAACCTTTCATAATAATAGCAAAAGAGAAGAAAACAATTTTTGCTGCCAGTGCAGTAAAAAACGATATAGAAAAACAACCGATTGTCTTGATGGATGTAAAATATGTTATAACTTTGGTGAGTGGGAACAGTTTTCAATTGTTTGCTCAATTAAAGATTTGTGGGAAAAACTATTTAAAAGTGTCAACAATGTTACAGGCAGTACTACAAAGTAAACATCAGACACTTACTAAATCATACTTAAACTAAACTCAGGTCACCAGGTGATACTATAAAGTGCCATGGACACTTTGCTACATCTGCCAAAATTCAGGCTAATGAAGGAATTTCATTAAAGATATTCATCTTATATACAGCTACAGAAAGCTTCCAAAGTTAAAGTGCACCTTATAGTTTGTGACTAGTGTTGTATATTGAAAACAAATACAACGCTTATGTTTAAAAATATAATCTGCTTCCTTTTATTACATAATGTACGAAATAGTGAAGTGATGAATTCATAAGGCAAGATACAAATCTTTGGTGAACTACTTCTTTGTTGTGCTTTCACGAGACTGGTATGGGGCCAATTCAAAACATTTGAGCAACTCTGACTTTAGGGCCTTCTCAACGCACCCATCTTCTTTCTTCTGTGATCCATCCTGCTTTCAACTTTAATGAGTCTGTTTCTTTACGTTTTTCTATTTTGTATATCTGGCATTATCTTCAGATATTTAATCGTCTTAATTTCCTCATGTTACAAATCTCATACAACTCAGGCCTTTCTCTACCTCTCAACCCTGGATAGACCAGCATGGCATCTAAGGACTCTTCTGCTGGCTACTTTGTTCTCCCCGAGTCGAAAATCATCAGTGGTTATCTAATTTTCTAGACACACACACAATTGTCTTGGTCACGCTTGCTTCTGGCATGCCACCCATGCAATTCATGTGGCATTTTCACCTTGTTTTGTTTACCTTTAAACACAGGTGCACATCCTGTTATGTCACCCATGCAACTTATCCAGCATGTCAAAGGAATCTTCCTGTTGCTATCCAATGCTAGTTCAAAGAGTGGTGATGCTGGAAGAAATAGACGCATCAGTTTTTCAAAGTCCTAATGATAAACTTGTTCAAGCTGGAACAGTCAAAATTGTATTGAAAGATGATGTGAACCCTTAGTCTCATCTCAGTGCATAGAATGCCTATACCATTAATGAAGAAGATAAAAACAAAATTGGAACAGTTACAAAAAAAATTGGAAGAATTACTGGACCAACAGACTGGAGTGCATGTAGTACTGGTCCTGGAAAAAAAATGGCCAAATTAGGATTTGCACCGACTTCAAATGCCTGAATAAAACTGTAAAATGATAATGATATATAATTCCAACACTCGAAAACATCCTTCATAGATTAAAAGGGGCAAAATTCTTTTATAAACTTGACATCAATGCAGGATTCTAGCAAATTGCACTGGAGAGCTGCTCTACAAGTGAAAAACTTTTATATCCTCCTTTGGCTGATATTTTTACAAGAGGCTTCCTTTAGGGATATCATCAGCCGCAGAAATCTTTTTGTCAGAAGCTTCTTCTTAGGATATCATTGGCTACAGAAATCTTAAAGATATCTGCTTGAACTTTAAAACTGATCACAAGCCTCTTATCCAGTTGATCAACACAAACAATTTATACAAAATACCTCTTCAGTGCCAGTGACACATTATGAAGCTATATGCACTTTAAATTAAAAGCCACTTTTTCTCCAAGAAAGAAACTAATACTTGCTGACACACTACCAAGAAATTTACTGAAAAGCAAGTTTGCCAGTTGATAGATAACATTAATTCACTTATCACGATCAGCCACTGACAAAGTAGCGGCAGAAACACTCAATGATCCTAAGACAAACTCTTACATATACAAAATCAGGATAGCCTGTCTTTCATAAACTCGGTAGAATAAGAAATGAACTGGGTTATTCCAACCTGAAATTTAGAAACAATTCACTGTGGACATCAGGGCATAACCAAATGCTGAAATCATGTGAAATCTTCAGTGTCGCTGCCTGACACCAGTTGCATGGTATGCAAATGAGACACCTGAATAAATAGAACAAATCTTGGGCACTTAGTACAGTGAAATCACGAGGCTTGACCTGCAATTTCCAAGGCACAGCAGAGATATTGCTAAAAGAGTTCAGAACTGTTTATACCACGAAGAAAGGAGGCCAAACAAGAAGAAAGAACCCCTCTAACTTTATTATCTAATTTTAGATAATAGGTGCAAAGTTATGCAAATTAAAAGGACAATATTACTTCTTGCTCAAGACTATTTTGAAATAACACACCTTCTAAATATCAAAACAGTGTTATTGGGAATCTAAAAATATCTTTGCACATCAAGGGATTCCTGTGACATTCGTCTCTAACAATGGCCAACAGTTTGCATTAACTGAGATTAAATAATTAGTAGATGCCTGGAACTCTTCACACGTTATGAGCAGTTCATACTTATCACAAGCAAATAGAGAAACAGCTAGGGCCATACAATCTGCTAAACACTGCAACAACAAGACTAATTTTTGATTCTATTAGCAACAGCATCAAAATCTCTTCTTGAACCACATTGAAGTCATGAAAATGTAACCAAATGGTGGGATTCAAAAGTAAATACAGTCTATAAGAAATATTTTAAGTAGCATTATGGAGCTTAAAGTATATCACTTCTTTAACAAGGCTATATTTTTCTTGGAAACTTAGAATATGCATGTCAGTAGTATCCAGGAGACCTGGGTTCAATCCCAGGTCGAGTAAATACCAAAGACTTTAAAAATGGTACTTGATACTTCCTTGCTTAACACCCAGCAATATAAGGTACATATCAAGGGTAAAGTAAAGCAATCCAGGAAAAGGAGTAGTGCCCTCCTCTACACCTTGGTGTAGTAGCTATTGAAAAGGGAGCCTTCTGGTCGCCCTCTACTACAGTCGCCAACTTTACTTACTTACTAGTCTAATCTAGCAGCAGGGATAAACAAAATTGCTTACCATTCCTTCCTATTATTCAAACTTTTGATATCACTCAATACAGGTGTAAATGGAAATACCTTTACTTATCAAATGATACAACTAATTCTTAGAGTGGTCTCAGCACATTAATTGCTTACCTTCCTCTGAAAATTCTGATGGCCAAACCAACAGATAATTTTGATGATTCTGAAATACCCACAATTTTCAATGCTCCTGTCAGTCCAAGTATACAGCAACAAATTTTAGATGAATCACCAGGTTCAACTACCAACCAACAACTGCAGCGTTTGTTTAAATGACACACAGCAGAAAAGTTATCCGTACATCAGATTGATAGTGACATTAGTAAAGGAATGATGTAAAAACTTACATTGACAATTTTTAGTTAAATTTTATTTGCTGCAGCAGACTATCTTACCCCACCACTACCACCTACACTCGGTGATGATACTGTTTTTCTTGTTAATCTGTTCAGTTCAAAAATAAACGTTGTTTTGTAACTGCTAACTCTACCCCGTCACTTGTTTTCTAAATTTGTTGCATCTTACCATATATAGACATTACAACAGACAAAAGGCATAAATATACAAACACCGTACTCGTAATAAATAACTTATCACAAGAACGATAACTCTTTCAAAATTTACAGAATTATTTCCCTTGTTCTAATAGTAAACATTTAATAAATATATTTCTTAATGTAATGTTAAACATTGTGAATATAATAACGAAAAAAAGGACAATAGTTCAAGATGTGTAAATGACACCATAATTGATCTAAGAAAGGTTGGAAAGTGAAAACCAAGATTAGAAGTGTGATAGTACTTATCAGTATAGAATTTTTTTGAAATACCTTGTATATTTCATCATCATCATCATTAACACATTGCACTTCTAGCATGGATTTCCCTAGTCATTTTGAAGCCTTTTATGTGGCAAGATTTTTAAGAATAAAATGTAAATCAAAAAAAGAAATTCTTTGTGATACAAAACAAATTACATTTACTTCCATCTTAACACATGACTTTACATCACAATATAATTAGAACTGTTTGGTGACTTCTCTCTTTTTTCTGTCTGATGATTGTGCACACAACAGGAAACTTAAAGTAATGAACTTCTAGTGTTCATAATTTGATATTTTTCTGGGTTGCTCTGCTGTTGTAGGGTTGAGCACGTTTTTTGCCAACTTTTCTCATTTTCATTTATCTTATATGTGTGTGTGTGTGTGTGTAGTTAGGCAACAGTCATTCATTTAAGCATGTTTCATTAAATAATAAAGACAAATTTTGTCTGTATAATTTATTTAAGATCCTTTCAAGTTTCCTGATAAGTGTCTTAGTTTCAGGTTGGAATTGGTTGATGAATTTCCCAAAATTGTATAAACTTTCAAAAACTTTCAAAACTTTTTTAAAAAAGAACACACCTTACACAAGCAAACAACCCCTGATGATAGCCTATGAATGGTCCGAAAGTGCCTGGGACACTTTTTGGGAAATTCATCGAATTAATACTTATTTTTCACATGATGTAATTGACCAGCAGATAAATTAAGCTTTTAAACATGAATAACACACAAAAAATTACAACATAACAAACCTCTGGCAACCAAAACTGCAAAAATTTAATCTTGAAGAATGTAAACATCACCAAACAAGAATAGCAAGCATTTAAGATTAATCATACATTATTAAAAAAAAAACTTCAAATTTTATAGTTACTAATAATGCCAAACCCCAAAAACCCATAAATGTGACTAATATATGTGACTTTCTTTGATCATTAGAATTTATTAGCATTATTAATAATTAATAACCTTCTTACACATCAGTCTCACCCAGTCGGCTGGGGTTGTAGAATACACTGACTGCACCTCTGCAGAGGGGTAAAACCCACACCCAACGAGTGTCGTGGATATGACACTAAACAATCTATAGAGTCCCATGGGAAACTTTAGCGGTGAGAGAAAAACGTGCACTAGTGAAAACAGCCTCCAAAAACTATCGAAAAAACCCAACAAACACAAATGCCTTAAAACTAAAAACGGCACAATATCAATTAGCAGGCATATATATAAAGGAACAGACAGAATACATTCAAAATCAGATAGATAAGATTAGAGACTCGGTGGAAGATAGACAATCTAGAATAGCCTGGCAAACAATAAATGAAGTGAGCAGAAGAAAGAACATAGCCAAAGCAAAACTTAAAGCAGCAAACCAACAAGAAAGAATAAAACTGTGGAAACAGCACTTCGAAAACTTACTTGGAAACCCACCAAAAATAACGCATGAACCAATCACCAGAATAATTAGCAAACAATTAGACATTAAACTAGGACCGTTCACACAAGAAGAACTCGACTCGGTTCTCAGAAAAATTAAAAATAGGAAAGCTGCAGGGCTGGACGAAATTCCCCCGGAAGAATGGAAGACCAGACAATTCGACGACATACTGCTCCGACACTGCAACGCAGTATACAATCAAAATCCGATAGATAGATGGATGAAGGGATGCATACTCCCCTTCCCTAAAAAGGGGGACCTCGGATTAGCCAAAAACTACCGAGGCATAACACTTACATCCATAGCTGCCAAAATCTACAATGCCCTACCACGAAACCGAATAGAACCCAAAATCAACAACATACTTAGAAAAAACCAAAATGGCTTCCAAAGAAATAGATCCACGACCTCACAAATATTAACCATCCGCAAAATCCTTGAAGGTGTACGGGCAAAGAACCTACAAGCGACATTAATATTTGTCGACTTTACCAAGGCTTTCGACTCCATTCACAGAGGAAAGATGGAACAAATCCTACTAGCGTACGGCATACCTAAAGAAACCGTAGCGGCAATAACGATTCTCTATAGAAACACTAAAGTAAAAGTACGATCACCGGATGGAGACACAGAATACTTTGACATTGTAGCAGGAGTACTACAAGGGGACACGCTGGCCCCGTACCTCTTTATCATTTGTCTAGACTACGTACTTAGAACATTGATTGACAAAATCAAAGAGAATGGCTTCGAACTGACAAAGAAAAGAAGCAGAAGATACCCCGCAACAACAATTACCGATGCCGACTACGCCGATGACATAGCGATACTGGCAAATACACCTGAACAAGCCGAAACACTTCTGCATAGTTTGGAACGAGCAGCAGCAAGCATAGGCCTCTATGTTAATGCACACAAAACGGAATATATGTGCTATAACCAAACGGGGGACATCTCCACTCTAGAAGGAACCCCACTTAAACTAGTAGACAAATTCACTTACCTAGGAAGCAGCGTCGAATCAACCGAAAAGGACATCGAAACGAGGTTAACGAAAGCATGGACAGCTATCAATAGGCTATCGATTATATGGAAATCAGACCTAACCGATAAAATGAAACGCAGTTTCTTCCAGGCAGCGGTCACATCGATACTGCTATATGGATGCACTAAATGGACGCTAACAAAACGACTGGAGAAGAAGCTAGATGGCAATTATACAAGAATGCTGCGTGCAATCCTGAACAAGTCCTGGCAGCAACACCCCACAAGACACCAACTGTACGGCCACCTGCCCCCTATCACGAAAACTATCCAAGTTAGACGAACCAGACATGCAAGACACTGCTGGAGAAGCAGAGATGAACTCATAAGAGATGTACTCTTATGGATTCCCACACATGGCCGTGCAAAAGTAGGACGACCAGCTCGAACGTACATTCAGCAGTTATGTGAGGATACAGGATGTTGTCCTGAAGACCTACCTAGGACGATGAACGATAGGGAGGCGTGGCGAGAGAGGGTCAGGGATATCCGTGCTACCAGCGCGATATGATGATGATATGATGATGCATCAAGCTGGAGCTTTGGGAAATGCAGAGCACCCCTTCATTACCATTGCTCCCAGGTTCACTCTGGCCCGGAATGGTAGCACCTGATAGGGCCCTATCTATGGGTTAAATAAAACTGCATACTTATGCTGAACTGAATTCTTTGAATAGAACTGTTTGACTGAACTGAATAGCTTGAAATAGAAATGTTTTTGACAATTGAACTGTGTACTCATGCTTAACTGATTTGTTTAAAATAGAACCGACTATTTGCATAAAAATGGATTTGGGGTCAAATAACCTACAAAGGTTGATATGCCATTAAACCCAAACAATCAATCATTGATATGCATCGATGTCATTACTAATGGTTTTTGCTCAATGTTGTCAGCAACAAACAGTTCCTTTCTTTATATTATATGGATAGTGATAGTTGAGGTAGGGTCTGGTGAAGGTTGGTTTTTGATACACTGAACACTTCTTCTGAGCAAGTTATTAATGCATCTCAGAAGGATAGATGGTTATATTGAGATCACATGATCCAGTAGTGTTTAATATCAATCTTAATGAGGCTAAAAGATGAATGCATAATCTACGTATCTAAGCCCCATTGATGGCTTTAGTGATGTAGATCCTAATGCCATTTCTTTGAATCCCGGAAACAATGGTGATTCCATAGCTAGTCTTTTTTCTTCTCAAAATTTGTCAAACCCAATCCTGAAGTAGGTTATTTCCATTCAGGAAGTCAATATCTGCATCAGATTCTCTATTGGGATATAGGCGCATTCTTCCAGCCTGGGATCTGCAGCCAACTTATCCTGTACCACTTGGAGTCTGATCAGTGGCTACCCTCATGATTAGGCTTACTAGATCTAGATTCACCATCTGGTTGGAATGAATGGAGGCTTTGATGATTTTTTACATGAAGTGAGTAGAGTTTTTGACTTATGATTAAGACATACTTGTTAGTGGAGAGATTATCTTTACAAAGACATGGCTCAATTGGTGACATGCTAAACCTCTGTTGTTGACAATGGGTCTTAGGGGAATACCATCTTTATGAATCTTAGGAAAGCCATATATGTGTCGTAGTTTGCTATGGTGTTGTGTTAGCTGTCTGCGTTTTGTTTGTGGGATGAGATCTTTGTTCTTACTAAGGATCTGTAACAGCTTCCTTTACGTCTGAAAATATGAATTTGAATTTTTAACATAAAAAAATTCCTAGAAAGAAAAACAAATACATAAAAGCTACAACATATCAACTTTATCCTTAAAAATAATCAGTGATGGGGAAAATGTTGGATAATTTCTCTGCAAACAGGGAATCAAACATTTGATAGTAAGAGTAAATCAGTAAAAAAAGAAATTAAAACAAATCTTGTTTGTGGTCTTTAAAAATTTGTTTACAAGAAAAAAAAAGAAAAAAAAAAATATTTGTTCAGTACTGAAAAAATAGTAGGGAGAAATCATGAAAAACAGGGAAGCTTAAAATTTTTTAAAAAATCACAATATCTTTCTTAATTATTTTGTAATGATATGTGAAGTTACTGAGCTTTGTAAATATATTTTGGATATGGACACATCAGTCCTGACAAAAATGAGCAGAAAAGACAAGTTGTACAAATTTTTAAAATTGACTAACTTTATTAACATTTTGATTGTCTTAAAGAAAATGGATGGAGAAAACAATTTTTCAAAACGTGATTAAGCAATGTTGATTTTTGTTTTAACCATTAAACTTTGTTATCTTATTTAAACAATTAAGAAAAAAATTTACAGTGTGTTTTTAAGAATGGGGGCAATTTTTGACCAGTTTTAACATCCATATATATTTTTTTTTGAAAAACCAAAATGCAAAAAGCTTTTTTATTAATTTCAGGAATTGATTTAGAATGCCTCGGTGAAATCGGGATGCAAACAGCAGAACTTGATGCCGGAAGAAAAGCTATGACAATACGGAAAATTATTTTATCTTTTCAAGACAGTTTTACAGCTTTTGAAAAAGTAAGTTACGGTTTGGCTAAAGTAAAAACACAAAAATCAAAGAACTGCCGTGACATTGACTGCAAAAGTAATAATCAACAACATCAACATGTTGGTAAAATTTTCAGTACAGAATATTTTCTTTATTGTTTAACTATGTAAAAATTCCCCCGCCAAACTGTAACAATTTTTACCAGGTCACCAAAAACATGCAATTTACTGTTATCCTAATGGAATATCAAATGCTTAGTTTTCCAGAAGTGCCTGTGATATTCTTTTCTTATCTCATTATATATACAGTATCATTTCCTTTAGATGAAGACCTGCTTTTTTGTACAATTAATCAGTGTTCATTTTTTTTTAACTTTTATATAAAATTTCTTGTAAAGAAAAACAAAACATAAAATGAATAACAAAAGAAAATCTTATTCAAGGTTTTGACTTTTATAAATTGATCATTATTTCTTCCAAAATGGACAGTTGAAATTCACGACCGAGCAAAGTTTCAAGTTTGTTATGATTTTAATCTCACAAAATAAATTTTGTGATACTACAGAATTTTCTAGAGAAATTGTTCAACTCTTTTTATAGACATTTTTTTACTATCTACTATGAAAAGCATTTTCTTTATACATTGGAATCTTAATGGGGGTGAATAGGGCAAGTTATGATTATAAAGCAAAGAAAGCAAATAGAAAAATTGGTTCATGTTGATAAAACTACTATTTCCACTCACAGCATGTTATATAAAATCTAAGATTAATTTTTTTCTTTTGTTTTTGTTGTTTAGAGTTTATAAAAAAAAAATGAAAAATGATTGTTAATATTGAACACTCTTGTTATGATAATGTTATATTCATCAAATGGTCATCTGAAATAATGATGCAGTGGTGGTGGTTCTTCTTCTTCTTCTTCTTCTTCTTCTTCTTCTTCTTCTTCTTCTTCTACTACTACTACTACTACTACTACTACTACTACAATAATAATATAAAAAATTTTTTTATTCCTAAATATTTATTTTCCTCTTTGTAATGTAAAATAAGATAGAATCATAATCTAAAAAGTTCCAAAGTTTCAATTGCCCAGGGCGCTAGAAGATGTAGGATCAGTTCTACAAATTACAAATCTTGATATATTTTCTTTTTTCAATATTTTTCATTTGTCCCAGTGTCCTAAGCCAGTAATCGTTGCTGTCCATGGTGGCTGCATTGGTGGTGCAATTGACCTCATCACTGCATGTGACATGAGATACTGTACGAAAGATGCTTGGTTTGTAATCAAAGTAAGTAAAGATTGATTTTTTTTTTTTTTTCAATTTAGTATAACAATTAAAAGATGAATCCTTTTGTTTTGCCGTGTGCCATGCTTGAGTCAATCAATATTTGATTAAGAAACTTATTTTCTTCATAAAATGAAATATTAGATTCATTTTGTTTATCTGTTAATGCTTAAAATATTATCATTATAAGTAGTTCATTGTTTTTCTCTCTGAATAGAAATGATTTTGAAAGAATTAATGCTGTTAAGAAGAAATATGTTGTGTTTTGTAAAGATGATCATTGATTTACCCATCAAGAAACAAGCCTTTTGCTGATGTTTTCATAAAATCATCATCATCATGTCGTGCTGCTAGCACGGATATCCCTGACCCTGTCTCGCCACTTCTCCCTATCGTTCATTGCCTCTGGCAGGTCTTCAGGGCTACATCCCGTATCCTCACATAGCTGTTGTATGTATGTTCGAGCTGGTCGTCCTGCTTTTGCTTGGCCATATGCGAGGATCCATAGGAGTACATCACTTAGGAGCTTGTCCTTGCTTCTCCAGCAGTGTCCTGCATGTTTGGTTCGTCTAACTTGGATAGTTTTCATGATGGGAGGCAGGTGGCCGTATAGTTGGTGCCTTGTGGGGTGTTGCTGCCTGGATTTGTTCAATATTGCTTGCAACTTTCTTGTGTAATTGCCGTCTAGTTAGCGTCTAAGTAGTGCATCCATATAGCAATATGAACACGACCGCTGCCTGGAAGAAACTGCGTTTCATTTTATAACTAAATTTGTAAGACAACATCAGAAATGAATTGATGTATTAAGAGGATCTACAATCAGTCAATATTTGCATGAATGTGAAAGATTCATCTTGTGGCAAAATATCAATGAAACCTGATAATATAATCATGACGTAAATCTCAGTTGTTGGTAATGAAGATGGGTTTCAGTTTCAATATTCTGACTGAATTCCCAAGGTCAGTATACATGTGATATATGTTGACATATTTGGGAACACTATATGTACAGTGTCATGAACATTCCTTTTCACTAACCCACCAGCCTTTTGTTCCACAATAAACTGATCATGATTATAAATAATTCTTATTATACAAATAACTCTTGTATGCTGAATAAATCCTAAATGAGGTTTTTCTGCTTCATGTCATTTATTCATTACATACAGTACATGGTGAAAATGTAAATACAATTTTTTTTATCACTCCCGTGTCTTTCATCAGCATAAACTTTAAAATGTTAATCTTGGAATTTGATTTGAAATATTTACAGAAGTGGAATACTTTAATCTTTATTAAATCCTGAATGATGTGTGTTTAGTTTGGAGATACATTTACTTTCAAATGTTCAATGATTCTGAACTAAATGAAAAAACTATTGCCCATCACATATTTATTCTATTTCTCTATATGCTTAAATCTAAATTCAGTGACTAAATATCTAGCAATTTATAAAGGACTGAGAAATGTACAAAAATTATATATGCATTTTCAAATATATTGTTTATATATTGTACTCCTATATGTCAACTGCCCTACAGAGAGATTTTTTACAAAATATTAAAAAATATTTTTATCAAAAAATCTTTTCCGACTATGCTTACTGCTTTTTACTTTTTTTTATATATATAATACAGACTTTCTATACAAATATATATATATATATATATATATATATATATATATATATATATATATAAGAAAACTTGATAACAAGGTAATCCATGTAGGAGAGAGTTACTGCTTCTCAATAAATCTCTCCTTCTACTTGGATTACCTTGTTATCCATTTTTCTTTATATATATTGTCAGATTACCCTCCATTATTTACTTCCATAGTATATATATATATATATATATATATATATATATATATAATACAGACCATACATGAACTTTCTATACAAATATATATATAACTTTTTATGTAGATTATTTTTCTATTTCTAAATTTGAGGAAGTGGACATGGGTTTAGCTGCTGATGTTGGAACTCTTCAGCGATTGCCCCGAGTTATTGGTAATGACAGTTTGGCAAGAGAACTGGCTTATACTGCCAGACCTTTCTATGCAGATGAAGCCAAACAAATGGGTCTTGTTAGGTATGTAGTATCCTCATCTCATTTCAATATTATGATTTACAATATGATTTCATATCATTTGTTTTTTTTTCTTTTTTTTTTTTTCTTTTGACAGTGAAGAGGAATTTATTTTTCAACTTTTCCTATGTTTAATTTGTTTTAAATCTCACAACAACTTTTGAAAAAGTTATGGATTTGGCTTTGGTTATGTTTATTAAAAACAATCTGTTGAATGGTTTGACAATTGAAATTTGGATAAGGAGGTATATTATTAGATGTCCCTCTCTGTTTCACCCATAGTTATCGGTAGGGGTAAGGTTACCAAATTTAAATTTTCATTGAAAGCCAATCAGTGCTTGAAAACTGAAAAAAAGCAAATATATTTTTCATCCATATATTACATGAAAAGTTCTGAGACATACAAATCCTGCTTTGTAAATTAAACATAAAATGTTTATTACAAGAGGATTTCTTTTCTTTTTTTTCTTTCTCCAGATTTTGTTCTGACTTCTAATCTTCTTCTTAATGTAGGTGATGTTAGTTTGAATAAAGTTGTAGATATTTCTTTTTTCTACCTTATTAAAACATGTCTAAAATTCATTTATTCCCTGGGAATGTTTTCAGGATGAACCAAAAGATATATTCAAAAAGAAATTATCAAAATTTATTTTGATATTCTATCAGTTTTTTTCTGTCTCCAAATTGATGCTGCAATTTTAATCTAAAATATTAATAAAACTTATATGAAATGCTTGGATTGACTTTTGGTGAATTTGACTATGAATATTAAAAATGATTTTAGTTATCTTGAAACAATATTATTCATAATCTACTTATATATTAGATGCAATGTATGTGTCATCTGCATGGAAGGAGACGCAAGTATTGATTTTCATTGAGGAAAATGAAATCATTGATCAGAATTCCCAACTCTACATGATACTGTCTATATTTTCCTTTGCATTAGTGCCCATAGGAAAGGCTTGAATCTATCTCTTCTTTCTCAGCTATGGGTAAATAATAGGGCAGATAGGATGATTGGTTTGGTTATGTTCTATGGCATATCAACCCTTGTCCTTATGTCAAATTCAGTATATCTATATAAATAAAAATGTAAATGTTTGTTACTAACCGATAATCTCCAGTTTTATAAAACTAATTGGTTTAAAATTTTCAGAGAGGATTTTATTTGAATTCAGGAGTGTTTTTATATACTTATTATCCAAAAGTATTACAATAATTAAAAAAGATATTTTTAATAAGTCGTTTTTCTCCGACAAAAGCTGAACGTGAAAACATAACTTCCATTTCCAAGAATTTTACACGTGACTTAATTTTTCTGCTTAGTCACTTTTTCTTTTTTGGTTGAATTAAACAGAGACACTAAACTTTAAACCATATTTCATTGGTTCAGTTGTGAGTAAATTATTTTTTTATTCTAACGAATTGTTTACAAAATATGTTTTTGTGTTTAAATTCAATGAAAGACATCCATTAAAAAGTTTTCTTTCTTAAACCATATTTCATTGGTTCAGTAGTAACGAATTGTTTACTAAATATCTTATTTTAATAAGACATTTTTTCTCTTACATTCAACGAAAGACATCTATATCTATATAAATAAAAATGTAAATGTTTGTTACTAACCGATAATCTCCAGTTTTATACCACTAATTGGTTTAAAATTTTCAGAGAGGATTTTATTCGAATTCAGGAGTGTTTTTATATACTTTGGAAAATTAAACATATTAGAAACATGCATTTTCTTTTTTTTTTTTCCATTTAAACAAACTGAGCCACAGCAATGCGTGGCCGGGTACAGCTAGTATATATATATGTGTGTGTGTGTATATATATATATATATATATATATATATATATATATATATATATATATACACCAGCCCGTTGGTATAGTGGGTAGAGTGTTTGCTAAGAGTTCAGGAGACCAGGGTTCAATTCCAGGTCAAGTCATACCAAAGACTCGAAAAATGGGACTTGATGCTTCCTGTTTTAACATTCAATATTATAAGTTATGCATCAAAAGTAAGTGGAATAATCCAAAGAGTAGCACCCTCTCCTACACGTAGGTGTAGTAGCTATTGAAAAGGGAGCTTTCAGGTCTCCCTCGACTACGGTTGGCCAACTATATAATATATGTGGTTTGTAAGCAAATAGTTTGTTGATAAAATTATTTTTAAATAAGCCAGAGTATATTTATTTGCACATAGTTAAGTAATTGCAAGTATTGTTATCCAACACTAATAATTCTATTTGATATCAATCATTTGTTTGCATACAGTTAAATTGTTTCAAGTATTGTTTTTTAACATTAGTAATTCTATTTATGAATACAAATAATTTGCACACAGCTGTGATGGTTTCAAGTAACTAATAATAATAATCCTTAGTAAGTGATCGAACAATTCTATTTGACCCCTAGATGGGACTCAAACAGGTACTACCACTCCAGGTCAGAGTGAACAAAATTGGAGTACTCATCATTCCTCAACCTCCAGGACTGGAGCTTCACTACCAGATGTAATTTAGTGTCATACCCAGAATATGGTTTCAAGTATTGCTATCAAACACTAATAATTCTGTTTGATATTAGTCATTTGTTTGCACATAGTTTAAATGGTTTCAAGTATTTCTATCTCAGCAAGACATGACCTGTCGATTGATTGAATTAGGCCTCTCTGACTGCCTGTCTAGCCCAGTAAGGGCCAAATAGAATGTTGTAATTCACTTGACCCTCTCTGGTTGCTCGGTTAGAGACTGCTCAGCTACCAGTATCCCTTCTTTGAGCCTGCCCTGTCAGTTGTAGCTGTAGAATACAATGACTGTACCTTTGCAAAGGGGTAAAAAAAAAAAAACAACAAGGTTAACTGTTGGCCATGGGTGATGACCTATAATGCTTGAGGATGGGATCTTGGTGGCAGAGTAGTCTGTGACCTGGCAACTAAAAAGGTCATGTGATTTGCAACACTCCACTTTGGACCTTACTGGGCTAGATGGCAGTCGAAGAGGCCCGATCTGATCAATTGGCTCTCTTTTGGATTTGTGTAAAAATCCAAATGAGGACAATGGCTGTAAGGTCAGTCATGCTGAGGAAAGACAAGTAGCCCTTTCTGTCCCTTGGCAAGTAGTTATCTTGGAAACGAAAACCTTGGGACAAAATAAAATTGTCTTACACCAGCATGAGTATACTGAACATGTAGCTCTGATGTTGCTAGGCGAATGGGTTTCCTTCTTGGCATATCCCCGCGTGGGGCTCCGAGGTGGGTGGGGAGCATGTTCAATGAAACTCACATCTAATTATATGGATAACACAAACAAAACCCAAGCTAATAATTTAAAAAAAAGAAGACTCTGAGAAAGTTCTGACAGTGAGACAGAAGAAAAACTAAACTATTTCCCGTCTTTCATCTGAAGAAATTCCACTAAGTAAACTGTCTCCATTCAATATTGAAAAAATATTATCAAAAAGTTTAAAACCAAAAACAGTTAAAAAAAATCTTAGAAATGGAACACTACTAATAGAAATCTGCAATAAAACCCAATCTAACGAAATATTAAAATAGAAACACTTTGACAACATAGAATAAAAACCTATCCTCACAACAATTCCCTGAATACATGTAAAGGAGTTGTAAAAAGCCATGAACTTTCCTTATGTACATTTGATGAAATTAAAACCAACTTACAAGACCAAAATATCATGGAAATCCAAAGAATACAAATAAAGAAAATGGAGAAACAATAGAAACAAATACATATACAATGACCTTTAACATCCACAAAATTCCTAAAGAAATTAAAATTGGATACCAAAAAATAAAAGTAGAACCTTATATCCCAAATCCCTTAAGATGCTACAAATATCAGACGTTTGGGCACCACCAGGACCAATGTACACAACCGCCAGTATGTGGAAGCAGCGGAGAATATGACATACATAACGACTGCTAAAAAGACTACAAATGTGCTAACTACCAAGGAAACCATGGCACTGGTTCTAGATATTGTGAGGTATGGAAGAAAGAAAAAGAGATTACCAAACTCAAAATTTCCATCTATCAAGGAGTGAGAAGGATGGTAGAGACTACAAAAAAATATCTCAACAACTAAAAAACAAAGCTGTTAAATGTGTGAAACAAGCACAACCACAAAACCTGAGATGGTTGCCAAGCTTGTAAAGAGCGCTAGTCTGGGAGATGAAAACCGTCATAGAAGCAGTTACTGAAAAATTCTCCTCAGACCAAATCACCAAAGTTGCAACAAGCCAAGAGAGACAGGCAAAGCCAGATAGGAAGAGCTCAGAGGCCCTCACTTCTGAGGTGACTTCTGTCACCAGGCAACTACAGATCTCACCCAAAAGGAAAACTAAAGAGAACCCCCACCCCCACCCCAATGGGAAGGGAAATGGTACAAAACAGGAAAAAAAATAGATCCGGCTCAAGAACGAGAACTACCCCAAGAAAAGTTAGATTTGAACCCATGGAAATAGAGGCTTCCATTTGCCAAACTAGGAAAATACAGATGAACACCAAAATGAAAAGCCTGCGTGCAAAGAAATGAGTTCTTATTCACTTGAAAATGTTACCTACAAACCATTTGTTCATACACATCGTACATACATATATACACACACACGAGATTTGGCATTAAATAACCTACAAGAGTTGATATGCCATAAAACCTAACCAACCAACCTTCTTTGAGCATTACCAGTCATCACCTAAAAGCCAACAGTTGGCTTTGTTGGAAGTGGGGGTGGGGTCTTACCCTTCTGCTGATTAACAGTCGATGTATTCTACAGCTGCAGTCAACTCGGTGATAGATGCAATAAGATGAGCTACGTAAGTGTAACAGATTCTGAATTATGAAATATTCAATGAGGCTTAAATCAATAAATGTAACAAGTGAATTTCTTATTTCTCAGTCAGAATGAGACCATGTTGCTAAGATGTTACAAAAGGATTAATATTAATATCAATTATACAAAATGAATCTTATTTCAATATTCATTTGGTTTCTGGATTTATTGTATTATTATTATTAATCATTGATCTAAATTTTGAAGAATTAAAATTATCACTGGTCAAAAATTTGAAGAATTAAAATTATCATCATTTTCTCATTTTTTTTTTTAAATTTCATGTTTTTTATTTTTATAATTTTGTTAATAAAAAAATGCATTCATATATCCTTAAAAAAAAAAGAATTTAGCACAACAAGCAGATGAGGCGTCATATAAAACAACTGAAACAAATGATGAACATTTCCACTTATGACTGATTTTATGGTTGGATGGCTTGTTGCTACTATTAAAACTTATCATATTTTTATGATGAATGATAGACCTTTTTTATTTGTTTCTTTGTCTGCCAATCTAAGGATAAGAGTGTAGTTCCTGTAATCATAAAAATTTAATCAAATATATTACAAAAATATCTTCATTTAAAATACAAAAGCTAATGTTTAAAAACCTATCCCCGACACACAAAAACTATCAAACAAAGAAAATGTTTTTATTTTTCAATGTTTTAATCTTCCTTTTTTTTCTGTCCCCCCACCCACTACAAAAAAAAATAATAGCCGCGTTTTTCCAGATAAAGAGACAATGATTAATGGAACATTGGATATTGCATCCTTAATTGCATCCAAAAGTCCAATTGCCATCCAAGGAACCAAAGTAAACCTGATTTATTCCAGAGATCATTCTGTTCCTGACAGTCTTCAATACATTGTAAGTTAATTTGTTTATATCTTTTTGTAATAAAACTGTTAATTTACCTACCAATATATATTTGATATTTCTGTTGGTAACTTTCTGCCTTTCTTCTTACATAAGCAAGTTAGAAGTAATTCTTTTTTTTAACTCTCCCAAAATATTGAAACTATTCAAGGATTTATACCATGATTTTTATACATGCCAATCCTACTGTTAAAGAATTGTAGACATCCGTAAATCAGTTGTAAATTTTATAAGTAATTATTTCATACAAATGTTATTATGCACATCAGCCATGAGAAATAAATAAAATTATTCATCTTCATAATAAATAAATAAATAACAAAAGCAATTACGTTCATATCGCACACAAGTGATGCCAAATTAACTAGTCATGGTAATTGCATGGCCAATTAACCTAAATGTGTTTTGCAAGTTACATCCGTACTCTTTACAGAGGACACGGTCACTTCCTGGGCTATGTCTTTCCAAGAGGATTAGAAATACGTGTCTACATAATTATTATGACTCCGAGGGCAAGAATACAGATTTACATTTTCCTTTTTAAGTAGAGGAATTATATTATGAATTGAATTACAGTGACCAGAAAATCTGGTGAACACTGCAATCTGTGGTCGCTGGTTCGATCTCCAGTGGTGGAGATCACAGTATACATTGCTGATGAGACCTAATAAGGTCAAACCAGCTGTCCAGTGTTTCCATATGTCATGCATAAATGTTCGCCGGATTTTCCGGTCATGGTAATTCAATTTGCAATATCAATTCCTCTACTTAAAAAGGAAAATGTAGATTTTTATTTCTCTCATTTTACCTTGATTTTAAAACAATGACATTTTGGTTTCTTGGCATTTTTTTTATTTGATTTATTTGAGTTTTCTCTTTCACACTTTTATGATGCCTGACATTTGTATTGTAATGAAAGTTTTTCATAGTTTATTAAAAACCCTCTAGTTGTTTGAAAAGACTTCAATTAAAAAGTTTGTATTTAAGAATATTAATTTTAATTTCTCTGACTTTATAGATCAAATGATATATTGGTATTTTCAAGTTCTTCTTTCTGCCAATTAAGAGTTTATTCATTCTCTTTTCTAATCTTAACTTTTTGAAACCTTAAGCAGAATGATTATTTTACCAAATATGATAATATTAGAATGGCTGCTATTTTATTACATGCTATAAGCCCAATATTTTAGAATCGAGAAGATTCCACCATTAGATATGAATAATAAAATACTTTATATAACAACCATCCATAGGCCTTTTTTTTTTTAAGAAGGATAGGGTGGCTTTTTTAATAAAAAAAATGTCTTCTCCTTGGAATAAAGTTTAGATATGATTTCTTTTTTGTAGATTTTATAAGCATAGCAACTTCTGTATGTGATGAACAAAGAACGAAGTTGGTCAAAGGGTTAACACAACCACATTTGTACATACACTAATCGTTATGGAATTTATGTGTAAAATGTTTTTCTTTCATTTTTCTCTTCTTCTTTTTTTTTTTTCTTTTTTCTTTTCTTTAGGCTAATTGGAATCAAGTGATGCTGCAAAGTGAAGATATAATAAAAGCCGTAACAGAAAAGCCACCAGTATTCTCAAAACTCTGATTTATCAGCAACAACTGAGGAAATCAAATCTTTAGATTTGAACATTCAATTGAAAAACAAAAATTATTTTTTAAACCCTTTTTTTTTTTTTTTCTGTTAGGAGGAAACTGAATTTGACTACCAAAAAATTTGTAGAAAAAATAAACAGGAGTTTTTACACAAGACAAATTTTTAGCCTTTAGGGGCTCTTGATTCAAATAAAAACTTTTCTAACTATTAATTTAAAATTGGTTTGGAGGATCCCAAATCTAAATCAGTTTTCTATTAATGCTACTTACAATGTCTTAATTCTGCAAATATATTGATAAATCTTGTTGATTATTTGCTGGTTATGGTACCATGAGTGTCTCTTTCTTTCTGGTTGCAGTGATCCTTTTTTTTTTTTTTTTAGTGGCATGTTATCCACCACCACCAAGCCCCACCCCCTAATCATCCTCTGGGCTTGGCACTGGTGTTATCAGACTTAGGGACTCTATTTCACTTCCAATTAATTACAATTATGGTTAAATTAAAAATAAGTTTGTGACATTTTAGATACAATATTTGATATTAATTAAGGATTAGGTTTGAATATGTCTGTAGGTTTTATGATAAAATATCTAGTTGATAAGTTTAAAACTACTTGATATATATTTTTAAACACAGCAATAAAGAAAATTTGCTTTGTGAAAAATTTCAGTTTATTCTTGTAGATTTTTCAAAGTAAAAAGTGATCATGAAAATATCTTGGAATGATGACTATTGATCTTAAATCAGTTCATTTCACTTGACTACTTTTCAATATTTATAAATTTTGTCTTATTTAAAACTTTTACAGATATTAACAGTGCTGTAAAAATAGTTATGACTAAAGTTATTGGACGAGACTGATTGCATTTCACATAGCACTAATACCCTTGGGAAAGGTATGAATCCAATTATTCTCCCTCCAGCTATGGGTAAATAGTACGACAGACTAGGTTCTTCAGCCTTGGTTAGGCAACTAGTCTAGGAGAAGGAAAGCTCTGAATTCAAACCTGTTAAACTCCGCTTAAAAATTGACCTTGTGTCATATCCTGCCCGAGCGGAGGGGTTGGTAAATTGTACTAAAGTTATTGGCACAGTTTTCTATGATTTATTTAAAATAATTACCAAAATAACAAAGTGGTATATGTTTCCTGTAAAACAGACATGGCTGTTGGTGTGAGGTTAATAAATATATAAATATAAATTTGAAATATTTAGTTTTAAATAAATGTAAACAAAATCAGAAATAATTGTATTCCCAAAATGAATGACACTAGAAAATGAATAGTTAATTTACAAATTCAAGATGAACTTTCAAATGACTAACCTCTAGGAAAAAGGTTTTTGCTTTAAGGTTGGCATGCTAAATTAGCCTGCGCTGTGTCAAGCTTTACTAAGAATATTTCTTGTTAATTTTCATTCCAGTGGCTTCTAAATTATTCTTGAGGTATTTAGTAGAAATATTTTGGTTATTTTCTACAGTTCTTCAAAAGTTATTTTCTTATCTGACAGACCGTTTCTTATTCCTACCAGATTTATTTGTAACTATCTTTTAACTTTTGAATGACATTCAAACTAATTGATTTTGGGATTGTCTATCATTTAGAAATGACATCATATCAACTGTTTGTCTTGTAAGTTCTAATAATTTTGTTTGTAATTTCTGAATTATATTTAGATCTGTTTAGCCTTATCCACTTTTGTGGAGCTTCAACCACCAAAAAAATTCTATTCTTTATGATATGAATAAATATAACATGGTTGAAATTAACATTCTAGATTTTTCTGGAAATATATATTAATAAACATTCATCTTGAAGCAGAAGCTTCAAGGTAAATGTTTATTCTTGCATTTCTCTTATGTAAATGCATAAAAGAACTTTGAAGAAAAACTTAAATATTTTTTCTATTGTAACTCACGTTTATTATTTTCATCAATACAACAAATCAAACGGAAGCCATCATCGCTCTAATCAGCAGAAATAAATAACAGATGATTTAATTTTTTCTAAATATTTGGAAACATTATTTCTTTTTAAATAAGTAAAGAAATGTAACTGTGAAAAATATTTTTTGTAATTTTGAGAAGAGTCATTATCATTTTTAAGATTGTTTTCCTACTCCTAACACATTTTAGAAGCAACTAAAAATATCTTGCCGCACTTTATACAAAAATTCAAGAGTGGATTTTAAAAGAGTAGGTATTTATACTCTCCAGCTTATAAAAATGATTTAAACTGCAGAACATTATAAGTAATTACTTTTTTTCTTCAATAAATTAAGGGTCAAGAGAAACAAGAACTTGATATTTCTTATTGACATTTTCTGTGTTTGGACATGTATGAGACAAAAAGACTTTCATTACTTCTTCAATGCACAGAATTTTTCTCTTTTTTTTAATACTTAAAGTTAGTAAGAGAAGACAATTCAAATTCTCCTAAATATCAAGTGGAAAACTGAATCAAAATACTTAGAGCTTTTTAACCACATAAAGTTATTCTTCTTTTATAGAAATCCAAAATGTAGAAACAATAAGTAATTGTCTCTCTTTTCTGTTGGGCAGCTCTAATGACAATCTTAGAAATCTTTTGGGGTTTTTTTTTTACATTTAACGTTAGAGAAAACAATTCAAATTCTTCTAAATATCAAGTAGAAAATTAAATCAAAATTGTTACAGTTTTTTGTGACTTAAAGAATTCCAAAATGTATTTCTAGGAAACAAGCTAAACTGGCAGACAATTGACAGCGAGTTCAATTTTCACTGCTTTTGTAAGTTCAGCTTAAAAATGATAATGGGGAACTGTTCTTGCTTGATTTTAAATGAACACTCATAAAATATTAAAGTATATCATTTCATACGAATATTAAGTGATATTTTCATGAAAGTATTTTGAATTCAATAATAATCTTTTGTGTCTAATGATAAAAAATAAAATTTTAATTTCTCTTCCAAAATCAACAAATATTTTACTACAATAAAAGTCATTTTTCTTTTGCTCGTTTTGATGTTGATCGCAAAATTTTGTGATAAACCAATTTGTATTATAGTTTTCAATTCACTGATTTTAGTTTATTTATCTCATTTGAATTGACTGATTTTGATTGTTTATCTCCTTTAATTTGTTGTTGTAACAATTTTTCAGCTGATTTCTTCTTTTTAAGTGCGCAATATGTAAGTTAGCACTTATACAACTTGGCATCTGACAATTTTATTTGCAACAACTTGAATAAGACAAACAATTACATATAAGAAATGATCTTTGATTATTTTCTATCTTATAAAAAAAGCAAAACTTCTTTATTAAAGTTGATTCTTCCCCACAACTGAATCTATCCTATGTAAATGAGTAAAAGAATTTTGGAGAAAAACTTACATTTTCTAAAAATCAATGACAGGGAAGATAGGAAATCAATATCCAAAGGATAAATCAAAATGTCTGATATAGCGGAAAATATCGGGTGTTGGGGGAATTATACATTATACGTCACTGGGAAGTTAGAAAGTTGAAAGAAGTGGCCAAATGAACAAATGTATAAATCTGTCTTGTGTATTTCTTGGTTTAACTGAGTAGAAATTAAACAGTAATCGTGCACATTTGAATATGGAATCATTTGGCCGAGACAGACTGATGGGAATAAAATCATGTCTATTTCAAATATTAAGTTTGGGTTGATTGGATCAGTATATTTACAATTCACTTTTCTGTGGAAAAGAGAACCCTTTTATCTCTCCTTACAGATTCCACGGTTAAAGAAGGCTGTAGAATGGTTTGGTTGAAATGTTAGGATAATATTGGCGACAATAAAAACAGTCCAAATGGTGCTACTTATAGGTAATCTATATTTAAACAATGTGATCAAGTTGATATGCCTTAAAATTATTATTGCTTAATTGTTTCTGTAACAATTCATCAATTAAAATCTTCAGTTTATCCTTGTATGTTTGTTTTTTGTTTTTTTCTTCAGGGGTAGGAATAGAAGGCAGAAGAAGAGGTCCCTTTCAATGCCTATCTGTTTGCAGCCTGTACCAAGAAACTGTTTAGACTCCCTTCTTTCAGTGAACTTGGTATAAATTTGTAGCACCCATCACTTATAGAGTTGACAAAATGAAGTTTTCTTAGCTTTTATCATTCTAAATGTAATTATCAGTGCATACATTATTTTAGATCTAATATCAAAAGGTTAAAAATATTTGTTTTTTATTTGAAATGAACTTTGCTTCTTCTTCCATAAAATGTCAAAAATGTTATTAGAATAACTAAAAAGAATGAAATCAATGAAAAATATATCAAAAAGTTGTTTTTTATCCTCCAATTTTTTGAAAGAGGAAAATGATACAAAGTGGGTTTAAAAAGTATCAAGACAAAACAAAAATGAACAGTGAATGAAATGTTCTTCAAAATAGCTTTCATTATTTTTTAACACACTTTCATTCCAGTGAGTTTTCTATTAGTCAAAGCATCTCCATAATTCCTTTTATGATATGAAACTGCACTGTTGTATTTCTTTTAATGCCCTGCATCTCCTCAAATTTTACTCTGAGATGAATCTTCAATTTAGAAATTTAAATCTTAAAGTTTTAAAAAATTTAAACTTCAGATTCAGTATTTGTTGATTATTCATGTCAACAAAATGATTCTAGAAATTTTCACTCTTTGTTGCATCTTTCAAATTTTTCTCTGTTAATGAATTTTTTATGAAAAACAAAACACATAACAATTTCTATTTTGTAAATTTTCCCCAAATAAACCTTTTCTACTTTGCTTGCTGTTTAATTCTTTATTTTTTAAGATAAAATTTCTTTTGGGTAATTTTTTGCTGTGACTGTTTATTAGAATGAAGTGAAAGAAACTTTCCTAGATTCATCTTTATTTTTTTGTTTATTTAAAGTTGGATGTTTTAACTTGTATTTAATTGTGGCAAAGAACAGAACAAAATCTTTCACTTTATGTATTTTGTATGTGTATTTATTATTATTATTATCATTATTATTATTACTGTTACTGCATCTATCATTCTGTGCCTGAATCTAAGCACAAGACGATGGACAAAGTTATATGGAAAATCATTTGACATCCATTCTATATATGTTGACGAAAGAATGGTACTCTACAACGTATGTCAGAACAAAGTTAAATGTAATGTCAGATGAAAACCTTAAAGACTCCACTATCTGATTTTGATATACCACGATAGTACATTACGCTGTCACACTAGCAGAGGATTTAAATTCAGAATTTTCCTTCTCCTAGACTGGTTGCTGAATCAAGGTTAGAGATACCTAAAAATGGGAATTAAGACACGTCATGATTTTGGTTTCTGGGTATGGTCAAACATTTGGGTTGGTTTCTCAGCTTGAACAAAAGTCATTGGAAAAAATTTACTTGAAATAAGTAATATTTTTATCTAGTTATGAAAAAAAAAATTTTTTTAATAAAATAAACATTTTAAATTATTTACTCAGTATAAATTACATTATTTTTTCAAATTTGAATGAGACGGTTTTCCTGATTTTTGTATTTATTTACCAACATATTGTGTCCTCTAAACAATGAAATAATAACCAGTAATAGTTTTAATTAAAATTATAATTTAGCTTTCTTGAAAACATTTCATTGAAATAAATTATCAATATGACATGAATAATATTTTATTTCATTTAATTTATTGTTAAAATAATTTTGAAAAGAAAAACATTTTAATGAAGCAAAAGAAAATCAGAATTTATTTTGTTATTATTATTATTATTTTGACTTTTTTTTGTTGTTTTTTTTAGATTAAAGGTGATGATACTCAAAAGTATTACACAATTCTTCTTTGGACAAAAATTGTTACTGAATGAAAATAGGAAACAGTTATTTATATTTACGAGTGTTAAGTAAACTTTGTTTATTGTTCATACTTATTGTTTGTGTTTGTCTTTTTCAACTGGGTGAAATTCAATCAGCCTCTGTTGACCTCTTTAAATTTGATTCCTATAAAATTATTTGAGAAGCACAAAATTTATTTTAGTCAATATCTTAAGTTATGAAATTGTAACAGTTATCTACCTTAAAAAATTGTAACTTAAAACCAGAAATTTTTAAAATTATTTTTCTAAACAGTTTGAGCAGAAATTTGATGGTCTGATTCATGTGAGAACAATGAACAAAATCTTGTTTATTAGTTTCACTGGGCTGAACTGAATTTGCCCGTGTTAGTCTCGATAACTTTTGTTATGATTATGAACAGTAAATTTATTAAAGTCAACATTTAAAGTTAGGAAGTTAAAACAAAGGTATATTCCTTGAAAAATTATTTGGGATGTTATCATTCTTAATAGTTCAGACTGAATTTTTCAGCCTGAATCGCAAATTGTTACTCGTCAAGAAAGAACGAGGATTTTATTCAGAGACCTTGCTTGTTGGTTTGAAATAGATTTGGTTTACTCAGACTCAGCCCAAATAGGTCAGGTGCTAGAGCCATCAATGATATATATATATATATATATATATATATGCATGCATGCATGTTACAATACTCAGATGTTGGTAACATATAATTATTATTATTATCATTATATGATAAAAGTGAGAATTTAAAACCCTAGCAAGTGTCCCCTGCAAATTTTTTTTGTTTTGCAGTAACTTTGTTTCTGCCCATTTTCATTTTTGTGACAACCTGTCTGTATGTTGTTCCTTGTTTTTTTTTTTATCTATTTATTCATTTATTCAATTTTCAAATTCCTCCAGCCATCAGCCTTTGGAATGTCGGACAGAAATCACTCACTTATTAAATAAAGACAGGAGTCTCTTTCTTCCCTGTGATTAAACTTTATTTATCTCGTCTCTCTATCATTTTGTTGTTATTTCTCTTTATTGGTCTTAATTTTGTCTGGCTACTTTTTGACTACGAAAGTCGGTCACCTGGCTTGCAAATTTAGTAAGCACAAAGCAGTGTAGCTTTGAATTACGGTTTAGCAGCAATATATATATATATATATATATATATATATATATATATATATATATATATACCACCTTGTCAGCTGGGGCTTGTAAATACGTGAACTGCATCTCTGCAGAGGGGTAAAGCCCACCTCATTTCAACTAATGTCCTGGATATGGCACTAAATAATCTGATAGGGCAGCTCCAATCTTGGAGCTTTGGGTAATGTGGAGTAATCTTTCATTGCCATTACTCCCAGGTCCACTCTAACCTGGAGTGTTGCTATCTGTTGAGGCTCCATCTATGGGTCAAATAGAACTGTTTGATCATTTGTTATACCATTTAGCTGTATACAAACAAGTGATTAATATTCAACTGATTTGTTGGTATTGTATGGCAATGCTTGAAACCATTTAATTGTGTGTAAACAGGTGAGCACCAGCTCATTTAAAAAAGAAAGTAACTTACAAATTATTCATTTAAAATTGGATATATATATATATATATATATCAACAGAACTTGGCATTAAATAACCAAATAACATGAAATTGAAAATTAATTCTGTTAAGTTTGGGTCGCATGTTTCTAATATGTAGTGCTTTGAGAATCTGTAGTTTTTGTTTGTTATTTTGATGTTCTAATATTGTTGTTGTTAATACGGCAAGATGAAAGGATCAGCAAGAAAATATGTAGACAGAAAATGTCTATGATATTCAACAAAATTTGTATTAATGAAGAAATGCTGCCAAAATATACATAAGTATATATATATATATATTGATAGATATCACCCATCTCATATTAGTCTGTGCGTTTAACTGTACAGAATGATCAAATTTCATAGCACTTCATTTCGTCACTTTTATATCAGAGGAGATGGGTGATGTGTATACACATATATATATGTATATTTAGGCAGCATTTCTTCGTTAATGCAAATTTCATTAAACATAATAGACATTTTATGTCTAGATATTTTCTTTTGGATCCATTCGAATTCCCGTATTACTTTTATTGTATTCTGGGGGAATTGATT
The DNA here is from genome assembly GCA_963585895.1 of Sepioteuthis lessoniana. Lineage (NCBI taxonomy): Eukaryota > Metazoa > Mollusca > Cephalopoda > Myopsida > Loliginidae > Sepioteuthis > Sepioteuthis lessoniana. The sequence goes on from OY757935.1 coordinate 79,264,314, forward strand.
TATGTATTGTCCATAGTTGCATGTATCCCTAGTACTTTCTGCCCGACTTTGGGCCATCATCAGGGGAGGATCTACTACAAAAGTGATGTAGCTTTTGTTTTAGCATATTACAACTGTGTAAGGGCGTCTTTGCCGTTGAAGGTTTTGGCGTTTGTTTTTGAATGTGATTCTATATTTAGTGCCAGTAGCTAAAGACATTTAAGTACATTAGCACTGGTTTGAAAATTAATTCTATTAAGTGTTGGCTGCAGGTTTCTGATATGTAATGCTTCGAGAATCTGAAGTTTTTGTTTATTATTTTGATGTTCTAATATTGTTGTGTTGTCGGTGAGAATTTTCCGTAGCTGTGCCGTTGGGCATGAATGTTTTTTTAAATGCTGAGCTATTGAACTTGTGTCTGAAAGGTGCATTGTAAGTCTCCTTGACAGGGTAGTTGAGGTTAAACCAACATATATATTATTATTATCAGAGATACAATCTCCTAAAGGACATTTAAATTTATATATAATGTTGGTTTTTTGCAAAACTCCAATCGAGGGAGAGGAATTATTTCTAATGACTAGATTCGAGGTTTTAAACTTATTATAATATATAACGAGTTTTATTTTTTTATTAGGATCAGTGGGGAGTATGTTTTTGTGAATCAATGTTTTCAAGATTTTTTCATCGGATTTGTAATTGTAGTGCATTTGGTTACGATAAAAAAGTTTGATATATGTTTGTTGGCTGGATGGAGTAGTACACTGTTCATTTTGTTGGTTAACATTTTTGATCATACGTTTAATTTGTTCATCAACAATATAGTTAGGAAACCCATTGTTGATGAGAGCCTGTTTTATGTTTTCTACCTCTTTATAAAATATTGTTTTGGAGGAGGAGATTAGTTTGGCACGGGATATTAGATTATGAATAATTGCTTTTTTATATCTGAAGGGGCATTCACTTTTAAAGTTGAGGGTACAGGAGTTGTTACTAGAGGGTTTTTCGTAAGTGGAGGTTGTGAAGTTATTATTGTTGTTAGCATCAATGAGAATATATATATATATATATATATATATATATTGTCACGTGATAGCTCACGGAGACGAAGAGGTAAGACTAATACTATCCTCCCGTATTTGAATTGACAGTATCAAGCCATCAAACAAGTGACCGTTATGAAGGAATGTGGGTCACGCAGGGGAGACCAGGTGTTCGTACTTAGTGACCTCAGGTCACCGGACATCGGGAGGGGAAAGAGAGAGAAGCCAAATGATTGGCTGGGACCCCAAAACGGAAGTGGGGCTCCCTTCCCCTCAGCGGAAGTAAATAGGAAGAAAGTTTAGTTTTTGAGCAGGGTTCATAGCGGGCAGACGAACCATAGCCACTTTACTCCGGGCTGAAGACAAAAGATTAACTGAGACACGAAGGACTCCAAATCCTTCAAGCCAGTATTAAAAACAGAACAAAGTCTAGTAGCCCGTGAAAGAAGAAAATTCTCCAGTGGAACCCCGTCGAAAATAAGATAAGTAACTTTGGGGACATTTTTCCTTTACACCCAAATTTCGTTTACCACTCTCTCTCTCTCAATTTGAAGAAGGACAAAAGTCAGAAAAGACGTTTATATTCGTGGACTGTCCAATTATATGTTTTTGACACTCTGAACGTGTATATATAAGTAGTAAAGGATTTTATGTATTTTCATTTTACCATGTGGTCTATGTTGTTACTTCATGCTTTCTTTCCAGCTTCTATTCGCCTTATGTTATCTTGCTTAGAATTGTCCTATTAATTCCTAAAGTATCACACGGGAAACCGGAGTTGCCGACTACTACAATATTAATATTATTACGACTAAGACCTATAGGCCCGTATTCTTCTGTTATCTAAGGGAAAGAAGTTTAGCGGCCTGGTGGGTGTGTGATAGTGTAAAATTTGGAACCCCTTTGCCAGCGGTGGTCAGTCTGGCCCTAAATTATTCCCTCACGTAATATGCCAGTTCTTATATGCCTGAGAGAAGAACTCTGAACAGGACTTATTCTGTTGGGGATCAAGTGCCAACCTGCCCCGTCTTCACACGTTCGAAAATAAAGTCCCGTTTTGGGATTTTAGTCGATTTGCCGTCACAATATGCTGTGTTGATGTCTTTTTCGGTTGATGAGACATTGCTTCCTAGGTAGGTGAACTTGTCTACTAACGAAGGCATGGACAGCTATTGATAAGCTATTGATTTTATGGAAGTCAGACCTGACCGATAAAAAGACATGCAGTTTCTTCCAGGCAGCGGTCATATCGATACTACTATATGGATGCACTACTTGGACGCTAACAAAACAACTGGAGAAAAAGCTAGATGGCAATTACACAAGAATGCTGCGAGCAATCTTGAACAATTCCTGGAGGCAACACCCCACAAAGCACCAACTATACGGCCACCTACCTCCCATCACGAAAACTATCCAAGTTAGACAAACCATACATGCAGGATACTGCTGGAGAAGCAGGGACAAGCTCATAAGTGATGTACTCCTATGGACCCCCGCATATGGCCAAGCAAAAGCAGCTGCTCTGTGAGGATATGGGATGTAGCCCTGAGGACCTACCAGAAGCGATGAACGATAGGGAGAAGTGGCGAGAGAGGGTCAGAGATATCCATGCTGGCGGCATGACATGATGATGATGATATATATATATATATATATATATAAGAGTGGAGGATTGGTTGATCGTTAAGTTCTCTCGAGGTTTTGTTAGAAACAAAACTTTGAGAGTTATTCCACAATTTACGACACAAAGAAATGAACAATATCAACAAAAGAAAATTCACAACATGATAACATAAAACAAACAATTTTAACGAGTTGTCTAAAATTCTTAGACAACGCTTGATGATTTGATCATAAAGGGTTTTGGGGCTATTGTCGTCATTTTTATTGTTATTTCCACAACGTTTCAGCTGATATGTCCTCCGGCCTTCTTCAGGTGTTTGTCAAACTCGGGAACCTTCACAGAACTTCAAACTATGTTCTTTATTCAATCCATGGGGGTCGCCTGTTCTGATTCCATAAGCCATAACTGGGTACAAGTGTTAAGTATTCCTGTATTGTTACTTACCTGGAGTCAGGATTGAACCTGCAACCGCCAGATGATTGTCTCCTGAAAAGGGTTAGGAACTAACACCTATAACCGTTACACCATGTGTCCTGCTGAACAATTCAGAGTGAGTTTTTCAGAAATTATAAACCTAATGTTCTTACTTTGATTAGAATTACTACTGTTATGTTTGATTTTTTACCTATGCTCATATTCAAATTTAAATTTTTTTTTCTTTTTATCTAGCCTTCTTAATTATCGGTCCCATATTGTATTCAACTCTATACTTGGTATACTCAGCAGGTCATTGTAGCCCAACATATGTGCTGATTCCTTAAGGCGTCTAATCCTCCACTGTTCAGCCCGGTTATGGCTAACAGAATCATAACAGGTGACTCCGTGGATTCAATAAAGGACGTAGTTCGAAGTTCCGTGAAGGTTCCTGACAAACACCTGAATAAGGCCGGAGGACATATCAACCGAAACGTTGTGGAAATAACAATAAAAATGAAGACAATAGTCCGAAAACCCTTAAGACAATTTTATATACTAAACAACTAAGAAAAAACAATCCAAAAGTAGAAAAATGTTTAAATATTATTTGTTAAGTATACATGTGTGGGTGTGTCTAATACAAATATAATGCGAATGTAAAAGGGTGTTTTGTTCAAACACGTCTGTGTGTATGCTGAAAAACTAAAAAGTATGTCGCAGTGAAGTATTCATCTGCCAACTGGCTAAACGTGTTTATCTGTGTTTGGTGAGGTGATTTTAAAGTCCGTGTAAGGTTTAGAATCTTGAAATGTGGCAAATGTAGCAATTTCATTTTGGCAATGAATGTATTTTTGCTGGCTCTTATTTTAGATTGCATGTCTGAAGTAGTACAGAGTGAAATGTCTGAAGCTGAGCACTTAAGATAGCGGTAACTGTCAAGTTGTCTGCGCTAGGTGTCGCTTGCTGGGAGGGCAAACAATGAGAGAGTGAGCTATCGAAAGCATAGAATATAAATAGGTATCCATGTCACATGACCGGCTCTAAACACAAGATTTATTTTTGGACGGAACAAAATAAAAATGCTCGTACGTAGTTGCAAGCAAAAGCACGTGACTGATGTGTCCAATCAGGTTCCCGAAACTATTTAATTTGCCGGTGCCGTACTACTTTTGTTTCGGAAACAAGTGAGTCTTTGATCCTATTTTACTGGAATTTTTCTTCTCCACATGAACATCCACAGCCATTTTAAAATATAGAAGTAATGATACCTACAATATTTTCGACAAAAAACACTATTATGAAACATTTCTTTATTAGTTGTCTGAATTTCTTTGACGAAGCTTGATGATTTTTATTGTTGTAGAGTAGCTAGCACCCCTTCAACACTCTACTGGATGACCTGGCTCATAACCTTAAATAGCCTATGATTAAGGACTTCAGCAGTTTATTCATAAGTTGATATTAAGCTGTTTAATATTCGGACTGATCTTACTTCGTTTGACTATACTGCATTTTGACCCTCCTCTTTTCTTTGTTTGTTGTCTTGTTCATTGTTTGTAACTTATTGTTTTGTGTATTTTGTATGAATCCGTTATCATCGGATTCTGGTGCTGAATAAATATTATCAAGCACTCATTCTTCTCTGTGTTTCATTCATCTTGACGATTCAACAGATTGGCAATGAGTATTCGAGAAATTGCAACTGAAACAGATTGGCAACAATTGCAGCAAAGGACGAATAAGAACGCGGAAACATTTATTGGAAGTACAAATTGACAAGTCCTAGAGTAGAAAAAAGCCAAAAAGTAAAACGAAAAATAGAAATTTTGTCCATTGTGCTATTGAACAAAAAGCAGTTGAGACAATAAAAAGGAAATATATAAATGTTCCACTTAATAATAAAAAAAAAGTCAAATTTTAACAAGATACAGGTTCGGATTTAACAATTGTAAACGCTGAAACCTGGAAAAGAATTAACAGACCAACATTAATTGCTTCTAAAAAAAAATCATCTGAGGGTTGACACGCGGAAAATTAAAATTCTGGGGTGAAATTGTCATAAATGTTTTGTTTTCAGGGAAAAAGAAAAAATTAAACGCATTTGTCATGGATCGATCGTAAAACCTTTTCGATACGGACTGGATGGAGGCGTTCGACTTGTTCAGCGTACCAATAAACACGTTTTGGAATAATGTAGACGGATCGTCAACCAACGCCGAAAAACTGAATAGGAAACTCAAATCAAATTTGCCCGAAATTTTTTCGGGTGGTCTTGGATTTTGGCAAGTACCGTTTGCAACATAGGTGAATATTATCAAAGAACTTGAATGGCTGGAAAAATTGGGGGTAATCGAAAAAACCGATTGTGGTCCCTGGGCAATCCCGACTGTATACGTAAGAAAGAAAAACAAAAAGATAAGGGTTTTTGAAGATTATTCGACAGGACTAAATTGTTATATATTGACCCTCGACCGAGCCGTCAATCAAGAGATGCACTTGTGTAAATAAGTGGAAGAACAGCGGAAGCAGGTAGACATTAGAAAATAATATAACCAGGTGCCCGGGCGGTTCGAGTCAGTTGGAGACAGGATGCCGAAGTGAGAACCAGCTGCAGATTGAGGGCTTTGGGATCTTAGTGACCCCCGGTTTAGCAACCCAAGCCAAGATGCAAAAGAAGTGCTGCTATGGTCGAAAGAGAAGAACTTGGGTCAATATAGCAGTCCGTCCTTGTCTCCACTCATTTCTCACGCACAACAAACATCACCCTTTCGGAAATAAAGTGTGAGAGATTTATATTTTTATAAAGAAGTGTATTCGTTCGTTATTGAAGTCGTCATTATCAGTTGATTATGTTCCCGTGTATATTTGCATACGCGTAGTATACTATACAACAAAATGTCTGCTTGAAACAAACTAATTATCCTCTCGCATCGACAGACGGAATTTTCGCGCAATCAAATAGGGGTCGGATATTTCCAAAGTTGGATTTATCGGAGGCCTATCTGCAAATACCAGTCGATGAAAAGGATGCTGAAATACTAACGATCAACACGCGCAAAGGGCTCTATAAATTCGTTAGATTACCTTTTGGAATAAAGGTGGCACCCGCGATATTCCAGCCGGTGATGGACTTTTCAAGAGCATATCTATATGAAATATCAATAAGAAGCAGAACACGAGAAGAACTTGACCAGTCGGCAGGGGCTACAGTATACACCGACTGCATCTCTGCAGAGGGGTAAGACCCCCCTAACGAGTGTCCTGGATATGACACTAAACAATCTGATGGTAAAGTTCCTGTGATGTTGGGGTTTTGGAGAGTGCGGAGCACCCCTTCATTGCCATTGTTCCCAGGTCCACTGTCCTGGAATGGTTGCACCTGATCGGGCCGTATCTATGGGTTAAATAGAATTAAACTGCATACTTATGCTAAACTAAATTATTTAAATTAGAACTGTTAGACAACTGAATAGCTTGAAATAGAAATGTTTTTTGACAATTAAACTGTGTACATACGTTTGAACTGCGTACTTATGCTAAAATGAATTGTTTAAAATGGAACTGTTTTTAAAATTTAAACTGTACTTACACTAAACTGAATAGTTTAATATAGAGCTGTTTTGACATTTAACTGTGTGTAAAGAAAATCTATACTTAGACTAAACTGAATTAGCTGAATTAGAACTGTTTGAATAAACAGAATAACTTGAAATAAAAATGTTTTTGACAATTAAACTGTGTACTTGTGCTAAACTGAATTGTTTGAAATAGAACTGATTATTTTTTTAAAATGTATTTGGCATTAAATAACCTACAACGGTTGATATGCCATAAAACCCAACCAACCAACCAACCAACGAGAAGAACATACAAGACATATAAAGGAAGTTTTTTTTTAAGTTTCGATTTAAGCTGACTATTGAAAAATGCGAATTTTCTTTTACCAAAAATCAAGTATTTGAGACAGATTATTGACGAAAAGGGTAGATGGCCTGATCCTAGTCGTGCGAACGCAATAAAGAACATGCCCGCTATAATAAATGTATTGTCCCTAAAATCATTTTTGGGGTTAGCTAATTATCATAGTAATTACATTGCAAATATGCATACATTAAGAACTTCTAAAAAAAGACGTAAAGTTGAAGTGGTCGATCGATTTTCAAAAGGCGTCCGATAACTTAAAAATAGCATTGACGTCGGACCTAACGTTCACGCATTACGACCCTGATAAGGAGATTTATGTGGCAAGTGATGCTAGTAATCTGGGTTTAGGGGCTGTACCAACGCCTTCTATTATTAAAAGGCGTTGGCTGTACTCTAACACAAAGAAAAAGATGATCAGTTAAAGGCTGTGCATTATGTTTCGAGGACTTTGCTCCTGTCAGAAATTAATTATTCACAAATTGAAAAAGAGAGGTTAGGACCGATATTTGCTATTAAGAAATTTCGCAAATATATACATGGAAGAGAGTTCATTTTTCAAACTGAACACCGCCTTCTACTGTCCATATTCTGCTCGAAAAAAGGAATTCCTACACATTCAGCTAATCGTCTACTAAGATGGGGAACCATCTTGTTAAATTACTCTTTCAAAGTGGAGTTCTTACCATCTCAGAAAATACCACTCGTTAATGGTTTGTTTTGGTTAATTCCAAAAAAGGAGAATCATTAAAAGAGACAGTTATTGCTTCACTGAATTCCGAAATGGATATTAAAAATGTTCTGTATAACACAGTAAAAGAACTACTAGGAGGTGCCCGTGGTGTAATGGTTATCGTCGTAGGAAATGGAAACGGTGATACGAGTTCAAATCCTCGACGAGACTGATTGCATTTCACATAGCACTAAAACCCTTAGGAAAGGTATGAATCCAATTATTCTCCCTCCAGCTATGGGTAAATAGTAGAGCAGACTAGTTTCTTTAGCCTTGGTGAGGCAACTAGTCTAGGAGAAGGAAAACTCTGAATTCAAACCTGTTAAACTCCGCTTAAAAATTGACCCTGTGTCATATCTTGCCTGAACGGAGGGGTTGGTATATATATATATATATATATATATATATAGAACTACTAGTTGCTTTGGAAGAAATAAGGTTCAAAGTAAAATTTGATTAATCCATTAGAGAAAAGAAAGAGAAAATAGACCAAAAGAAAAATAAAGGAAAAAATATTTTCCTATATGTAACGGTATATTGTCATAGTGAGATCGGGTGGTAATACAAACAGTTTTAACAAAAAAAATCTAGAAAGATTTTCATATTGGTCATCCAAGAATATCAAGAATGAAAGCTCCCATAAAGAGCTGCGTCTATTGGTATGGCAGGGACAAGGAAATTGAAAATCTGGAAAAAATTTGCAAAATCTATGTGTTGGCGGCTAAGGCACCACATGTGAAATTCAATCCTTGGCCAAAGACCGATAAGCCATGATCAAGGTTACACATTGACTATGCCGGCCTAATAAAGGGGACTTATTACTTCATTACGGTTGACAGCTTTACAAAGTGGCCAGAAGTTTGTTTTTCTTTTCTAGTAGAGTCATGGTAGATTTTTTACATGAATCATTCGCTAGATTTGGCGAACTAGTAATTATCGTGTCCGACAACAGTACACAGTTTTCTTCAAAACATTTAAAAAACTTTTGTAAAATCCATTCAATTGTACACATCTCCACCCTACTACCCAAAATCAAACAGAATGGCGGAAAGATTTGTTGATGTGTTCAAGAGAGCTATTAAGAAAGCAAGCAGAATTGAAACTGTGAACGAAGAATTACAAAAAATGTTGTCCATATATCGCATAACACCTAACGTAAATACAAGTTCAGGAATGGTACCAAGAAAAATATTTGCAAGAAAATTCGTTCGGTATTCGATAGACTTAAACCCACAGAAAAGAAAATGGATGAAAGAAAAAATACCAATAGTAAACATTACAACCCCGGCGAAAAATATATTTCTAGAATTATAGATTTGGAAAAGCAATATGGGAAGAAGGAACCATTGATAAAAAAAATTTGGCAAAATGTTATACTTGATAAAACACCCAAAATGGGTGATTAAGAAACATTTAAATCAAATAAAAAAATAAATATATGGCGGACGTAGATCAATTCAAGGAGGAACCGATGGCGGTGATTTATGATATTGTAGAGAAGAGGAAAATCTCGTATTTTGTTTTGGCGCGCAATTTAATTCAACACTGAATTTCACCCAATCAGGGTGACTTATCCTATTCAGCCCGGACCTTCATTTCCGGCTAGCAAAAAGGGTGAGCGGCCAAACCCAGTCTCTTCGGCTTGAGACGGCGACCAGAACAGACGTGCCTCTGGTCGTCCCTGCTTAGCGATGCTTTTTAGCTAGACAAGCCACCCAGTGTGGACATCTCACTGTGGCTTTAACACTAGCAGCAGCAACATGGACACTCAACGAGGGAACCATCTAATTTATGGATTCTTTACGAGGAATCCCAGTTGAACATAAATTAGAAACATTCAGCATGCCTTCCACAGGCACCACTTCATGTCACCCCAAAAATTGACTATGTCGATCCGAGCGTAACTCCGCTCTCGACAACATGGAGATATCGCAGACTCTCCTCCAAAAACCAGATACAAAACTACACAGTGACTTTAAACACATCCCTCACACGTCCAACTCAACGCTGCCATCTCAACATCCCACTAAGCCATTTCGCCTCCAACACTAACAAGCCTAAACTCCACGAGTCTTGCAGCACCAAAAGCAAACGAAATATTCAAAGCTGCAAATAAAAAAGTTTTCCTTGTTGAGTTGTTAAAGCAAAGTTTCGTAATTAATTTGTGTTGCCCAAAATATATAGTGCTAAACAAATAACCATTTCACTAACCGCTATAAATTGGTAACCCCGCATGGCACCTTCTGAATTGCGAAACATAAAAACTATTCATAACAACACTTTTCGACCTTCGCCATCTTACTTCTTCATCATTCTACCTTTATATATCCAACAACACGCTAAGCGAGGAAACACTACAACGTAAATACACATACGTTACAAACCATTCCTCGCTACCAACAACAAAAACTCTGGCTACAAAAATGGTTTCCTCTCGCTAAACAATAATACTCACTTCAAACATCACTAAAATATGTTCAACGTATCAATTGCTGAAGTCCTTAAACGTTGGCTATTTTAAGCTATGAGACCATTTGGTTCGTCTATTCGTTGGAATTGGTTTTCGCTTACTTGACCGATTCTGTTGTACTGGTCGAGGCAGTAAGCGAAAACCAATTCCAACGGGTACAATTGAAATAGACCCTAAAAGAAAGAAATAAAAAAATTTCAATGGGCCCTTAACCAAATCGTCTCATAGCTTTAAATAGCCAACGTTTAAGGACTTCAACAATTGATTAATAAGTTGATATTAAGCTGTTTAATATTCAGACTGATTTTACTTCATTTGACTCTACTGCACTTTGACCCTCCTTATAAGTTATCTTGTTAATTGTTTGTAACTTATTGTTCTGTGTTTTTCTACGTATCTATTAACACCGGATACTGATGTTGAATGAATATTAGTAAGCACTCATTCTTCTCTGTGTATCGTTTCGGTTGAGACGTTGTGAATATAACAATGAAGTTGAAGACAAAAGTCCGAAAACCCAGAATGATAAAAATCTCTCTATCTACTTTAAAGATTCATACGTAGATAAACAAATAATTAATAATTTTTGTTTTAATTCATTTTCTTCATTTATTTATATCTATGATTTCTGTTTTGAAACTGAAAACATTTCCAGTGGAATTTCCTTAGTTTTTCATATCAGATTATTTCATGACTTCATCTTATTTGTTACAATGTTTGATTATTGTTTCTTTGTGCTTTTTGTGCTTAGCGATCGTGACGATACTGCTCTATAGATGCACTACATGGACGCTAACTAAAAGGCTGGAGAAAAGGCTTGAAGGCAACTACACAAGAATGCTGCGAGCAATATTGAACAGGTCCTGGAGGCAGCACCCCACAAAGCAGCAGCGTTACGGCCACCTACCACCCATCACGGAAACTATCCAAGTTAGACGAACCAGACATGCAGTACCCTGCTGAAGAAGTAGGGACGAGCTCATTAGGGATGTACTCCTATGGACCCCTACACAAGGCCGAGCAAAAGCAGGGCGCCCAGCTCAAACTTACTTACAGCAGTTCTGTGAGGATACGGGGTGTAGCCCTGCGGACCTGCCGAAAGCGATGAACGATAGGGAGGGGTGACGAGAGAGGGTCAGGGATATCCGTGCTGATGGCAAGACAAGATGATGAGATGATGACGTAATAAACAAATGAGTCTAATTTAGAAATAATAATAATAATAATAATAATTCTTGTTCTAAACTCAAAGTTTCTTTGTTCTCCTTCGGCTGTTTTTATGGCTCCAAACAATGGTTGAAAGAAAATTAATCCGGACGAAAATTTTTGAGTGGAATCGTGGTCCCGAGATCGAATGAAGTTCCTTCTCCATCCAGGAAGGGCGAGCAAATTCAAGTTCCTTCTCGGCCCAGTATGTGTGGCGTGAGAGATCCGGTTCTGGAAGGTCCAGCGCGTTGTGTGTGTGTGTGTGTGTGTGTGTGTGTGTGTGTGTTCGTTAATGAGCCAGCGATCGTCTCTTCTCTTGTCCGAGCTGTGAAGTGAACTGCTTTCATGTCTCAAGGTACCACAGCTTTGTTGGAGAAAGAATCGGTTCTAGAAAGTTTTTCTTTTTTTGTGGGGGAATAAGGTTTTTGATTGGTTGAAAAAAAAGAGGTGGGGGGTATTTGTGAGTTTATTTTTACATCCGTGGCAAATGCGCAGCATCGTGTTTTATTCATTTTGTAATAAACCGTCGTTCAGACAACATTCGGTTAATGTTACATTTTTTTAACCAAAAAGGATGCTCGTTGGATTTTAATTGATTTATTTGTTTAGTTGGAGAGTGAGTATATCTAATTAATGAAACGTATTTGTAAATCGGAAGAGATCCCGATTCTAATTTTATGTTTTGTTATCCTTTCCTATTTACTCCGACCCAAAGAATCTGATCATGAGTCATCCTTTCACACCTCTGAACACCCAAAACTCAAAATACTGACCCTTCTTTAATCTTGTAAAATGAAACCTTTACTGGAATTGAATAACCACAAAACTATCCAATGTATATTTAAAAAGCCTGACAGAAAATTGGATACGTTTATTCTTTTGTTTCACATACTTTTTGAACTGACAATCCATTAAACCAAGTTTAACTCATGTTGATTCATGGTGTTACTCAAGCACAACACTTCAAGCTACAAAAATGACCATATGCAACTAGGAAATATGCAACTAGGAAATAAAAAAAAGAGAGTTATATATTTACCTGCATACATAATACCTAAGAAATGTTCACAGATGATTTCATTTAACAAATAGTTTCAATGCATTATCCCTAAATTTGAGAAGAGTCAGTAACTTTTATGTTTTATGTCAAGTTCGTTTATTTAGGCCTTTCTCATTCGCTACACGGAAATACGTCTGTTCGGTTTAACTGTTTATTACTTGGTGAAAGAATCAACGACAATTAAAACAAGGACACACCAATCGTGATACCTGCATGTAACAAGAATCAGTAATGACTCTACTGTTGTATTTAAAGAAAATAAGAGACATTTTTATAGGCTTCAAAGGTAAGACTGTGGGGATTTAGGAATTAACAATAAAACTCCCAACCGGATATTGACTCGTCGGCTGCCACATACAAAATGTATAAACGCGTCGCCATGCATCCATCCGGTTAAAAATCAGAAAAAAAGAAAAATAATTAAAAATAAAGTAGCCAATGGGAAGCGGTCGCGCCAAAATTAGAAGGATTTTGGAGCCGGTGGAGAGGGATAAATACTCAGGTTTTCTATAAACCAGTCTTCTTCCTTTTCGGGTAGTGACGTCGAACCGACAACACCGATTTTGCTGTCTGGTGTTTTGGGCACCACGCTACGTCTTGGGACGTAGCGTTGGTTAGTCCATTCACCAAGTAAATAAAGGAAAGTATGGAAGAAATGTTTTCGTCTCTTATCTGTTTCTATCTTTTCTTTTTGTATATTTCTTTTGGACTTTCTTTGGGCAAGGCATTGCGCCGGCCAGTCAACGTGGGGTAAAATAATATAACCAAAATACGGAGTCAGATATCTGACGGCAACACAGTCTTGCCCTTAGCCACTGACCTCCTTAAAAAGCCTTCAAACACCACAAGACGCCATTTTTTATTCTGAGGCAGGATGTATGCCCAAGACCAAGGGCAATTACTCTTAAAGGGTTATTAATTTTTTTACATCGACTACTGCAGGTAACATATCTCCCTTCCTGGCAATATTTGTTACTTTGTTTTCTTTAATTTTATTTATTCATCTACTTTATGTAGATATTTATGTAGATATTTACTCAGGTGATTTAGTCAATGGACGATACACTTCTCCAAGTCAATGTGATTCTAAGATTATTTGTATCGTTAGCATTCAAATCCTTCCCGTTAGGATTCTCATTTTTGTTTTCTTTGTGATTATTTCACATGGAAATTCTGTTCGTGGGAAAATCCTTAACATTTTGGAACCCTTGTCCATCACCAACATTACGAATATATCGCCTGTTACGACAGATGATTCCAGAATTTATTTAGATGTTGTAATGGTAGCACCATGAAATGAGGTAAAAGGCTCGACTGGTAAATAAGTCGTCTATTCGCAATGGGTCTTCGTTCCTTCTTTAAACCCTTCTTTGACCCTTCTTTGACCGTGAAACTAAAAACAAAATAGAAAACAACTTCTGTAATCCCTTTCACACAGATCAATAATTCGGGCAAATACAGATACAGTGTGTGATTCTTACCTCTGTTCGCCTCAAAGAATGCCCCCTACGCAAAGTCTAAAATCGCAGCTGTTAGGCAACACGTGTGTTCTGCTTGGAGAAATGGTAATAAAAAGACCAACCCTTCTAACCGTGTCACGTGTGTGACTGGCCGGTGTACAATGGTAATGTGTACCCAACTCTAAGCCGCCCGTACCAAACAAGGGGGATAGCTCCCTCTTTTACAGATGTTGTATCTGTTATTCTGATGACCGGATGCTCTGATGGTCCCAATAATGTTCTAATATTTTTTACTCTCAGTCGACCGCTTAAATTGTTTGTTTTGAGAGTTTTAGCACCATTTTTTCTATTGTAATTCTTTTTCATCGGATTTTTCGCTGAGGAATCTACCACTTTGACTCGTTCCATATTTTGTCCGTTTGGATGGCTTAGTAGCTCGGTCTTTACTTTCCTACCCATGATCAACTTCGCAGGACTTTTGTAGCCGATATAGGAGTGTTACGTTATGCCATTAGAAGCAGGAAATTATCTGGTTTTTGGTTTTTATTAGTTGTTGTTGTTGTTATTTTTTATTTATCTTGTAGTTTTTTGTTTTTGTTTTTTTGCTTACATTGCCAAAGTAAGAAAACCTCACTTTCTATACTCACAGAGTACCCAAAGCAGACCATAAATTGGGTGAAATATTGTGTCGACACAAGGACACAAAAAGAATAGAACTTGTAATGGTTCATAGATAGTAGGTACATATATATAAATTTTTATCAAGGACGGATTTAACCAACGTTAACTCCCTATTTAAAAACCTTTTAGAGTCGACATGTGGAGAAATTAAAGATCGTGGACGCCTAATAAACCATGTGACACGTAAGCCAGCTAGCTAAGAACAACATACACCGACTCACCCCCATCCTATATGATGAGGGAAGGGAATATATTGTGGGGTTTTATGGCTTGAAGGTCAGGGGCTAAGAGCAAGGCTGTGTTGCCGTCAGATATCTGACTCCATATTTTGGTTATATTATTTTACCCCATCTTGACTGGCTGGCGCAATGCCTTGCCCAAAGAAAGTCCCAAAAGAAATATACAAAAAGAAAAGACAGCAACAGATAAGAGACGAAAACGTTTCTTTTATACTTTCCTTTATTTACTGGGTTCAACAACCATTCCGTGGATGAGGGAGTTTTTCCTGAATACATTGAAATAGTTGAATTCCCCAGTTAAGCTGTCAAAAATACGTTAAATCGTTTCATGTATATATTTGTTCTCATTTGGTATTTCGGGCTTCCATAAGGGTTAGTTTTCTTTTGGAAGTTTGTCAAAGTCCGGTAAGAGTTAGTTTATAGTTCATTTGTGGGTCTTGTATATTTCAACATAGTGCTGACCGATAGAGAGAGGGCTGCTTCTGGGTGAAGGGACTAACCGACGCTACGTCCAAAGACGTATGCGTGGTGCCTAAAACACCAGACAGCAAAATGGTGTTGTTGGTTCGACGGACACTGCCTGAAAAAGAAAGATAATATGGTCTCCTTTTTCAAGAGGAAATGCCTTTTTACTTTTACGCATGCGTCATCCCCTTTTCCTGTTATGGACCTCTGGGATTTTCAGCAAATTTAATAGTTTTCTTTTTATTTATTTATTTTTTTTTAATTTAATTTTAATTTTTTATTTATTTATTCGTTTCCTACAATATATACCTTTTCTTACACCTACCGACTCTCTCTTTGTCTTGGGGATTTTGAAAGGGTAGCCTGATGATAATGGTCAAGAGAAGAAGTTCTTTGGTAATAGCAGAGAAAGAGACAATGGGAACACATGTTGAAAGGTATTCTATCTTAAGAAGTTTATCACAATTTTATTGCCTGTATAAATTGTACAATAATAATGATAATATCTGAACGACGATTTTTGTTGTACAATTGGGAGTTAGCGTTGGTTAGATCCGTTCTTGATAAAAATTAATATAATTTATCTACAAAATCCTACCTTGAAGTTTTTGACATTCTAAAACGTTAGTATCTCACTTTGCAATTTAATAACTAAAAGAAAAAATTAGGATAAAAATGAAGTGAAATTATTTAAGATAGAAAACCTTTTGAAATTTTTTTTACTTACAAATATTTTGATTAATGCTTTTAATCTATTTCACCAAAAATCTTCGACTGTTTTGTCCCTGAGGCCGTATTTCTCTTTTGCAGGATGTAAGATATTTTTGTTAGTTCAAATCTATTCTGATAATTTATTTAATTATCAAAAAACAACATTCATGGAATACATTTTGGTTGATTAATCGTGTTGCGGAGCCGATAAGCGTGTCGACTCCGCAAATAAATTAAGTTAAATGCGTGCGAGTGTGGTGTCAGCCAGAGACAATGAAGGAAACAAAAGGCGGGATAATAGATACAACAAAAGTGATGATTTTATTGCCGGAATTACAAACGTGTATGTAAATGTCCGTGGCGGTTGTATGTAGTCTTCAGATAGGATGGGTTACGTCGTTAGCTGGTATAGTCGCGTTGTAGATGTTCGCAGCTGGACATTCGACGAGGGTAGCTGGCATACGTCGAGTCGTGGAGATACAGCTGGATGTTTGATGCTAGTAAGCTGAGATTCGGTCGGGTTGTTGGATACCGTTGGACAGTCGTTGCGGGCAGCTGAGGTAGGTCGAGTCGTGGCGGAAAGCCGAAGTTGGTCGCTGGTAAATCGATGTCCCGGTTTTGACAGTACGTTGGGTTAACCGGGGGGGGGTCGATCTGGTTTCTGGCTCGTACAGCGGGTCGTACGTGAGCCAGTTGTTGCAGTGGTAGGACAGTCCGTAACAGCGAGTCGTTACGTGGACTGCGTGATAACTTACAAGAGCGTCGAGGTCGAGTTCGGTTATGGCAGCTTGGTCGTGTAGTGTCGGGCGAGCTAGTGACTAAGACTGAGCCGTGTCTTAGTGTTACGGACCAAGTGAAAGGTCTGAGGCCGAGGTTAGGGTTTGCCGGGCCTTAGTACAGACGAAATCGAGTGAAGGAGTCGAGGAAAGGCTAGGGCTTTATCGTGCCCCCTAGCCGTGCGGACGTATCGGACGGGAGCGAAGGCTTTGCCGTGTCAAAGCCGTGCGGACGATGACTATGGCTGGTTCTCGCCAAAGCCGTGCGGACGATGACTATGGCTGGGTCGCGCCAAAGCCGCGCGGACGATGGCTATGGCTGGGTCGCGCCAAAGCCGTCTTAGAATCCGTCTTCGTGTTTGCCTCCAGGCCGTCTATTTCGACTGGTCATTACTGACCGCCAGAGATGCACCGACCCGCAGAAGGTGACCTCTCATAGCCCTTAAAAAGGACCGTAAAAAAAGGTTGTTGAATCCACCACAAGAAGTGGCGGTGAGGTGGGTGCAACCACGATAACGTAGGACCCGAGCCTCGTGGAGCCGAGTGGCCCCTGAGAGCGTCCGCGTAGACCTCTCTATTTTCGTCGCCTGAAGCCTTTTTATATGGACGAAAGGGAACTCCACTTCTGTCGTGCCACGTGGATAGAAAGTTCTTCTACAAAAAATGGACGCAGAAAATAAGTATTTCTTTAGCCCAGTATAGGCTAGCGAAAAGTATTACTTCCATTTTTATAGAATTATTTCTTGCAGAAGTGTTTTGTAAATGTTGATAAATATTAATTTATCCCCTTCTTAGCTGTAACAGCCGGTTAAAATCGAAAAAGGGTTTCATAATTTCTGGCCGTACCCGGATGTTATTTCTCTAGGGCGAAATGTAATCCGATCTGTTGACGTTCGTAGGCCGGTCACGGCAATCGTAATCATAACCGGATAAGAATCTATTTTTTCCAGATTTCGTTAGAAAAAAAAAGTTAACGTTCCTCCTTCTCTTCCTTTTTTTAAATATTTGCTATCATATTGCTTGCAAAAACAATAATCTGTTATCTACATATATATATATATATATATATATATATATATATATATATATATAATGTGTGTGTGTGTGTGTGTGTGTTTGTGTAATAAAATTATATATTGGTTATTCACTACAGTGTAATACGAAATTCCATTTAACACAAAGCCTTTTAGAAACTCAAATATATCTATGATTTTTTTCAAACAACACTACTTAATTCACTCTCTCTCTCTCTCTCTCTCTCTCTCTCTCTCTCTCTCTCTCTCTCTCTCTCTCTCATACACACATACACGTTTTTTCACTTACTTTCTTACTCTTCTCTCTCTCTAAAACCTTCTATGCTTTGAGATTTTCGCTGAGGGGAAGAGAAAGAAAAACAACCGCTGCCGAGATCCACTACACATTGAAAAGCACTCTGAAATCAGACCTTGTGCCCGACCTGCATATCCAGTACTTAATCTCCTTTTAACTATTAATGGGATGTCAGTGTCACCTCGACCTAATTAGTATCACCTCGACCTAATTAGTGTCACCTCGACCTAATTAGTCATAAACAACTTTAAGCAAATTCGATCATTCACACTAACTTTTCAATGGACAACACACATTTTTGTATTTAAGTTGACTTTTTACCTTTCTTAAAACAAATATGCAAAAGATGTTGCTTATTTCTTCCACCTTAATGTTAGAAATAATGAATAAATTAATGTAAATGTTGACATTTTTCTGAATACACGCTGATGTGTCAATGTGTGTGTGTGTCGATGTGAGTGTGTGTGTGTGTGGTTTTACTTCGGTTATAGAAGCCTAACCCTTCCTTTTAAAACTTCACCCACCAACATGCAAATGTGCGATTCACTGAACATCAATTCAGCCAAAAATCAAAGAATGGAGACAATTAGCTAATTATCTAGAAAATCCCTAAAGGCAAAAATGGCTGCGATAATCTTTTTTTAAAATGATAATTGATTATAGTTAGGATTAGCGTTAAAGTGAATTAATTATGTGTAAATCTCATAAACAACTTTTGCCTCCAGCTATGGGTAAATAGTAGGACGGACTAGGTTCTTCAGCCTTGGTGAGGCAACTAGTCTAGGAGAAGGAAAACTCTGAATTCAAACCTGTTAAACTCCGCTTAAAAACTGACCTTGTGTCATATCCTGCCCCAGCGGAGGGGTTGGTAAATAGTATAAACAACTTTTGCCAAATTCGATTAGTGACGTTATTTTTTCTATGAACAACAGAAATTTTTGAAAGATACGAGTTCACCATACGGTCAAAAAGAGAGACTGACAGATTTCATCATGTTCTGCCAGAAGGATAATAAAATAATTTATGACGTCCAGCTTTTAAAATTAGACGTTGTTTATTTTGGGAGATGATTCATAAATAGAAATACAATGCATGAATAAATATACTTTTGCAACGATTTACTTCATTAACTTCATGTCACTTTGCGTAGCCACCGTTATTCAAATGAACCAGTTACTCCTTATAAGGAACCTGTCCCTAATTAGGGGGACATTTTAGTTATGATTTGATCTGGTTTCTTTGTTTAATGGCATATCAACCTTTGTAGGTTATTTAATGCTAAAGCCATATATATATAGAAGACCAATAGTAATACTATTATAACCTATAGTTTGTGGGATAAAGGGATTCATAGTTTTAGTTATATATATATATATATATATATAAAGATAGACAGACAGACATAGAAACAGAGAATGTTTTGGTAATGTGTTATGTTTCCGTTCAAGAGGATATCATAATATATCCGCATTCCAATTAGTCCTGATCAAGAAACATGCGAATAAACTTGCTGGTTCACTACATCCGTTTTAAACAAACAATTTTTCTCTTATTTTCCGTTAAAACGAATTAAAAGATATCTAATTATTATTTAAGTTTAAAGTTTGGTTTTATTTGAAAGATAGTAACATCATAATTATCAGTATTAAAAGCAATATATCTAATTAATTTTTTTATATATTCTAAAGATTTAAATTAACCAAAAGTTGACAACCTCACCCAACTCGAGATTATGTAAATTAGAAAATGTTATTAAATTTTCAAAATACTTTTTAAAAGATGTTTTAATGAAAATAGTTACTCGAAACATTAATAAACCGATTTATGTAAAAATATTACTTACACCTTGATAACTATATCACTAACTATCGGATTCAAATCCAAGTAGTTAGTCAAAATTAATGAGAAGCAAATTTCTGCGTCAGTTTATAATTCAGCTATTCAAGAGCACTTTAGTTTCCCGCTAAAAATGACTAGCACGGAACTGTCAACAACAAAAAACTTCAATTTTTTAAGTATAGAAAACCATATCTGCGATCGCTTATTTTCTGTATTTAAACTGCAAAAAGAAAATAAGCGCGTTAACATGCTTTTTGAATGTGGAATTAAGAAAAATCCATGAAAAAATTATTTTTAATCTATTATTATTTTATTATTAAACTAGTGAAATAATAGCACTTGCTTTTTTAATTTCTAATGTTTTACCTGGTAATAATCTACAAATCTGGCATTATCTCTAAAAAAAAGTAATTTTTACCTTTTTTTAAATTTCCTATTTTTATAACAAAAATGTTGTTTTTTTTTCTACGAGTTAAACAGGTATTATCTTGAGAAAGGTGATTTACATTCCGGCAAAGAAGCTCTCAGAGTATGCTGGCATCCCTAAAGCTGGGGTAATCTGCATGAATTTGGCAAAGTAGAATTTGCACCGAACGCATGAATGAGTCGTAGAGAACAGAACCAAAAGAAGGTCCGAATTAACATGCACCATCCATCTGTGAGCAATTCCTGTCCTTCAAATTTTGTGTGTTCGACTTTTCTTTTTTCTTTGTCTTTTGTAACACAACCTCCGGCTCTGAGCAAGCTCTAGCTGTATTCATACTACTATATGAATGCACCACATGGACGCTGACAAAATGCATATAGAAAAAGCTGGACGGGAACAATAATGCTGCATGCAATCTTGATCAAATGCTGGGAGCAACACCTTAAAAAATAGCAGCTGTACGACCACCTCTCCCTCATCTTACAAACCATTCACGTAAGACGAACAAAACATGTGGGGCACTGCTGGAAAAACAAGGATGAACTCATAAGTAATGTTCTCATCTGGATGCTTACACACGGACGAGCCAGTAAGGGACGACTAGCAAAGATTTACAACAACTCTGTGCGGACACTAGATGCAGTGTAGAGGACCAACCCCTGGAGCGATGAATGATAGGGATGGATGGCGAGTGAGAGTCAACAAAATCTGTACTTTCAGTGAAATTCGATGATATATATATATATATATAATTTGTTTATATTATTTATTCAAAGCATTGTGCCCTTACTTTTAAGGTATGGATGATCAAAGATGTAATTATCTGTGTTTTTTGTAGTTTTTTTTTTTTTTTTGTCAATAGGTTCTCAGAAAATGGCTATGTGTGATGCGTTTATATATTGTTTCACTTGCGGGCCTCTGTAGAAAAATTATTGTTCACTGAAAAACCACTCTAAAAAACAACTAAAAAAGAATTATTGAGATAAAATACTTTTTATTTGGTCAAATTTATTCATTCAGTATTTTCTAGATTAATCAAGAAAATCCTAATCGCCTGTAGTGAGAGGAAGATTTTAATCTGTAGGAGGAGTGAATGAATTTTTGCTATTTATTTATTTATTTATTTATGGTCTCCGACTATTTAATGTTTAGTTTAATATATTTAGAATAAGGTTTAGTAAGCACATGGATAAACAAATGAATGAATAAAGCATATGAAATAAATGAAAGGTTGTAAAACGGCGCGAACAAAATGAACATTTAAAACAAGGCGACGAACAAAAACAAATTTATATTCTACAACAATAAAACTTACATTGATACATAAAAGAAATTACTAACTCTACTAACAAAATAATAGTGTGCGTATATGTGTGAGTGTGAGTGTGTGTGTGTGTGTGTGTGTCTAACACAACTAAGCTTCAAAAGAATTACATGTTAAAATGTCCTTTTTTTATGATTAGAAACGGGCAGTTTCTCAGAGACGGGAAAGCGTCTCATAGTCATTGTATATGAATGTCTGCGAGGCTCATCCAGGGTGTTGCTTTTCTCTCCTGTTGATTCACGCTGAAGGGAGTGTGTTGCTGCTGCGGAGAAATTTGGTCAAAGAGAGAACAAGGGTGTTTGAAGACGACGTATTTATAGAAAATACGCGTCTTGTAGGTGGCTCAAAAACGCAGGACTTGAATTTACGCGCGGACGTAGTTTTAAACATGTCACGTGGTCCTCCTTGCCAATGGTTTCCCGAGACTGAATATTTAGCGTCCGCCATCTTTGTGGGAACAAGTGGCATACCGCCCAAAATAATTTATAGGAGTGTAAAGTCCTATAAATCTACAGGTGTCAATTTTTAACCTAAAAAAAAGTTTTACCCAAATTTTTTTTCCTTATATTAACCACATTCTCAGAAGATTAAACAACGAAAACGAATAAAGTAAAAAAAAAAGGGGGGGGTAAATGCATAGAAGAGCAATTTTACCTGATTTTACCGGGTTTTTTTTTTGTTTTGTTTTGTTTTTTTAATTTCGAAAATAAGGCATCCATACCAACCGAATAGACAAACCGTTATATAAAAATAGAAACAATTCTAAATCTCCATGGAATTATATTTTAAACGCGTGAAAATAATTCAGTTGCAACTTCATTACCAAAATGATAGAGGGGGTGGGCGCATGACGATAAAACAATAAAAAAAATGTCTTCGGAACTTATAGGAAAAAACTCTTTTTAAAGAAACCTCATTTTTTATTGTTTTAAATACCGAAAATATTATTAGAATCAAATAATTAGCCCATTTGAGGGGGTGGAGATTTTCTTTTTAAAGTTGGTTTTGCAAATGCGTTTTGTTGGGCATCCCTAGAAGAGACTTACTCTTATCTTCTCTTAAATCAATTTATGTCAATTTCTGTGTATTAATACGATTATTGCATGATGACTATTTATAAGATAAATGTTTCTATCGTTGATAGATGAAATTATTTCAAGTTCCCGTTGTTATTGTTTTCAACCAGAAAAAATACTATAAAACCAAAGTGAAGGTTATTAGAAATCTGGAAAACCCCAGTGAATCGATCTTGTGATTTTTATGGATTAACAAAACCCTAATCTCGATAATACCATACAAATACACATAAGGATCAGAGAAGGCATTCAAAACAAAATATTTATTTAAATAAAATATTTGAAAAAAAAAAAAAGAAAAAAAAAGAGAGAAAAAAAGAGAAAAACCAAGATACAATGACATGCGAATCTATTTACAAACATGTTCGTAAAAAGTAACATTTGTGCGAAACAATGAGTCATTGGATCTATTCACATGCACAAATAGAAGAATAATAAACATATAAGAACGTTATACCTTTTGCATATATATATATATATATATATATATATGAGTATTATTCGGTCCAGTTAAACCAGAGTTGGGAGTAATTCCTTCAGGACAAGAAAATCATTCAGGAGCTGAACATTTAAATTTTCCTGGTGGAGAACTCAATGTAATTTTTTTACAGAGCTGTTATATTTTTCTTCGTGTTTTTGGTTTACACCAGAAACTGAAAAACAGGATGGAAATAAATTTATAATCCTAAATTAACCGGTCTTTGGTTTTTTCTTAAAGATATATATATATATATATATATATATATATATATATATATATATATATATATATATCAAACCTGACCGATATATATATATATATGTATATCAAACCTGACCGATAAAAGGAAACGCAGTTTCTTCCAGGCTGCGGTTGTGTCGATACTGCTTTATGGATGCACTACTTGGATGCTGACTAAACGATTGGAGAAGAAGCTAGACGGCAATTATACAAGAATGTTAAGAGCAATATTGAACAAGTCCTGGCAGCAACACCCCACAAGGCACCAACTATACGGTCACCTACTGTTATATTTTGACCTTCGACCCGGCCCAAAAATACTATTCCAAGGTGATACACTGGAAGGAAGTGACACATTCCAATGGCCAGTAATCGAAAGAGATCGCGTGGGCGGATTAAGGCTTGTGAGGTGGGTCAAGGTGAAGGTTTCATTGTGCCATTACAGTCATGCACCGGAAGAGAGTAACCTCTGAACTGCATGACAGTTATTTCCGCTTGATGACGATTAAACATTCGATTTCAAAGATCCACTAGGCGACCGTGTGGGCATTGAGTTATTATTTAACTCAGTTGAGTTTGGGGTGCCAAAGCAGTTGTCAGCAGAATTCCAGACAGTAGAGACCAGATGTGGTAGGGAAGGCCACACCCGACCGAGGGGGCCCTCGGAAAAGCCCCGATGGAGTGAACCCCAAGACCTCTGGTTGAGCATCTAAGAGAACAAGAAAGACACAACGTGACGGTCATAACAGTGGGGTCAAAATATGAAGTTTATGATCGATCTCCAGCACCCTCTCACATGCAAACCTTGAGTAACCCTTTTCAAACCCTTGCAATAAAGTGAGAGAGGTAAATATGTTAAAGAAGCCTTCCTGTGTCTTCCTTCATGCGTCCTTCATTCCTGCGTCGTTTATTCATGAGTCTGTCTCTATTATTGAGTCGTTATGGATACGGCAAATGAGTATATAACACTACCACCTATCACGAAAACTATCCAAGCTAGACGAACCAGACATGCCGGAGACTGCTGGAGAAGCAAGGATGAGATCGTAAGTGATGTACTCCTGTGGACCCCCGCATATGGTCAATCAAAAGCAGCACGACCAGCTCGAACATACATACAGCAGCTATGTGACGATACGTGATGTAACCCTGAAGACCTGCCAGAGGCGATGAATGATAGGGAGACGTGGAGAGAGAGGTCAGGGATATCCGTGCTAGCCGCACGACATGATGATGATGATGATATATATATATATATATATATATATTCGGTACTCAACAAATACCAAAATGTGGCACAAGGCCTTTTAACGTAGGAGTCGAGCCTAGGGCATAACCAAGACACGCCAGGCGTCCCCCCCCAATATGCATTCAATTATTTTCCCTCCAGCTTTAAATAGTAGTGCAGACTGTACTCTATAACCTTGGTATGGCAACTGGTCTATAAAAATTCAAACTAGTTCAACTCTGCTAGTTATCAACAGAATTTATATCTATATAAAGTTCGGTCTATGAGATTAACAATCATCCCAGAATTAAATGTATTGACTAATTATGTTGACAAATGAAGATTTACAGTATAAAATAAATATGATTTTTCTTCATAAGACAACCTGATTTGCCTAATGTAACCAACTGGAATAGACAATTATTCTTGTTCATTTCTTGAATCCTACGCCCCTAAACTCTCGACGATACAACCAGGGAATATATAATAATATATGAAACAGCAAAATAGAATATGGCTCGAACCTTATTGAATTATATACGACAAGTACAGTGATACATCAGAAATTGTAAAATGTTTCAATGAATCTGATGGTAACCGTGCAACTATAGATTGCTAATTAGAATAGAGAAAGTTACAAAACACTCTGAAATTCAAAGAAAGCTTGAAACACTAAAATTAAACAAAAGAGAAAAAAATGAAATATTGATATGATTATTCCATTCGATCTATATATAAATAATAGAGAGTTGTTCGTCTGTCCTTTATCAAAGGTTGATACCATATTTTGTGTCTATACTGAACCTAGAGAATATGGTTTTCAAAAATATTTGTTACTCATAGATAAGGAGGATTTTCTGTAACAATAAAACCAGTGAGATGCGTAATTTATAGCACAGGAATTAAATTTCCGAATTTTTTAAAAAACTATTCAAGTTAGACGAACCAGACATGCAAGACACTGCTGGAGAAGCAGGGACGAACTCATAAGAGATGTACTCTTATGGACCCCTACACATGGCCGTGCAAAAGCAGGAAAACCAGCACGAACATACATTCAGGAACTATGTGAGGATACAGGATGTTGTCCTGAAGATCTGCCTGAGGCGATGAACGATAGGGAAAAGTGGCGAGAGAGGGTCAGGGATATCCGTGCTACCAGCACGACATGATGATGATGATGATGATGATGTGATTCATTTATTTTTTGCTCTAACGAAACGGAATTTTATTTATGAGAGGTTATTTTAAATCTGGAAATTCCCAGTGAATCGATCTTGTTATTAATGGATTGACAAAACCCTTGTCTTTACAATCCCACGTAAACACATATAATTAGGATCAAAGAAGGCGTTCGAAACATTTTTTTTATCTGAATGTGTCCATTAAATCTTCAGTAAGCATTACACTTTAGATTCAAAGTGTTTTTAAACTGTCTCAACGGTATAACATGATTATCAAATGGGATTATTTACAAAGATTAACAATTAATATTATTATTAACATATATTTTCTCGGGATGTTGAAAACACATTAGAATTAACATGGTTAAGAGATTTACGTTATGGTAATCTCTCTCTCTCTCTCTCTCTCTCTGCCAACCCTTCAGATTGTCATGATATCTGCACGGTAATGCAGGGAGGAGACAAAGAGATAATAATATTGTATGAAGAAATGAAAGACTGACAATAGGGTTAAAAACAAGGTCAATGTATATTCATTGGTCTAATACAGAGAGAAGAAAGTTCATTTTCTTGAAGGTCCCGTTTCTTTTTGTGGTTGTACTTGTCTAGATGTGCAATAGTTGAAGGAAGGATAACTTTGGTGCTCAAGGCTTTAGCTTGGGGTTCGTTGCGCTCAGTGGAAGTAGTTGCAGATGGACAGACAGTAGTTTAAGGAAGGATATTATTAGATCTGTGAATATACCCACACCTTGTTTTTTTTAACCCTATTGTCAGTCTTTCATTTCTTCATACAATATTATTATCTCTTTGTCTCCTCCCTACATTACCGTGCAGATATCATGACAACCTGAAGGGTTGGCAGAGAGAGAGAGAGAGAGAGATTACCATAACGTAAATCTCTTAACCATGTTAATTCTAATGTGTTATCATCCCGAGAGAATGTATGTCGATAATAATAATATTAATTGTTAATCTTTGTAAATAATCCCATTTGATAATCATATTATACCGTTGGGACATTTAAAAAAATCTTTGGGCTTAAAAACACTTTAGATCTAAAGTGTAATTTTGACAAATATTTTCAAAATGTTCAGGCCAACGGGAAAGCCTCGACCATACAATCAAAAACAATGTTTTTAAATGAAGTTAGTTAAAACTGAATCCTCTTGCTGTCATCTAGAGTCTAAAGTAGAAATGTTTGATCAGCGCAATATACTTTTGTTTATAGTGGTGATTTTATAAGACAAACAAATATGTTTCCTTTTCATTTATTCGACAAAGCCACATTCAGAGAACATTTAGAGGACAAGATCAGATGAAACAACTTGGCAGGTCATTATGTTAACCATCAGTTATAAAAAAAAGAAAAAAAAAAAGAAAGAGAAATAACCAAAAAAAGATTTGCCAAAAAGTTCGGATGAATTTACTTATAGAGTCTATGGGACACACTTTACATAACAAGTCAGTAACTTCATCTTGACATTCACAATAACTGATCCTCTGTCATCTGTCCGAGTCTCCCACCTTGCAGCTGGATACGAGAGGGGATATCGAAAAAGGGGATTTCGAAAAAGGGGATTTCAAAAAAAGGGATTCGTTACTCACCTAAAAATACACTCATGCAAATGCTGTTCCCTTCCCAAGGAAATGAAATATCCATATTTACCAACCCCTCCGCTCGGGCAGGATATGACACAAGGTCAATTTTTAAGGGGAGTTTAACAGGTTTGAACTCAAAGTTTTCCTTCTCCTAGACTAGTTGCCTCACCAAGGTTGAAGAACCCAGTCTGCCCTACTATTTATCCATAGCTGGAGGCAGAATAATTGGATTCATACCTTTCCCAAGGGTATTAGTACTATGTGAAATGCAATCAGTCTCGTCTAGGATTTGAACTCATGTTGCCGTGTCCATTTCCTACGATAACCATTACACCACGGGCACTTCAAGGAAATGAAATATCAACCCATAATCGACGATCTGCAATCATTTTTGGTTTCTACAGGTCTGTCTTGTTGACACAGAATAGAGAGAGAGAGAGAGAGAGAGAGAGAGAGAGAGAGAGAGAGAGAATGTTATGGTTTACATCTCCAGAGAGCCTTGCTTGTTCGTGCTTCTTTCACAGGAGACTGATACAGAGCAGGATCTCAACC